>OZ023263.1:92021056-92098556 GCA_964006375.1 Tillus elongatus | reverse complement strand
AATGAAATATGTATATTCAATGTGTAAAGAACACAATAAAATCGACTAACCCGTTAAAATCGAAGAGTTTATCCCAAATACAAAAGCACCTTGTTACAGGGCGGTTATTCCGAACAAAATAAAATATACAGGCACCACGCAAAATGATAAGTTAAGTAATAATTTAATTCAGGTACAGGACGACCATCGGCAAATAGGTGGGGAACAAATTTCACAAATAATAAAATCAAAAATCAATAACGAAAAGAAATTCTCACACGATAAGGTTTACAAGTCGGAAATAAATCCCGTAAATAATGAAACTCAATCAAGATTAAATAAAATAAATAAACAAGAGAAAATCATACATATAAACGACAATGAAATTAACGACGCAATCGGATTATTTCACGGAAGTAAATTAAATCACATAAATGCTAAAGAAACATATTTAAGGATGAAAACTAAAATTAATTTTCCAAAAATGAAACAAAAAATAAAAGCTTTTATTAGAGCTTGCCAATATTGCAATAACGAAAAAAATAACTCGTTCCAACTAAATAGATTAAACAAACAGTACGATTATATCACCTAGCTAAGTCGAACCTAGATATTCGGATAATCGACAAACGAGACATGACGTAAGAAACGGACTAATAAAACCATAATACTAAACGACAAACTTGACAAACAGACGATCACCAATTTAAATAATCTTCGCCTTGCAGGTTCATTCTCTTCACCAGAGTAAAACCACAATTAGAAGACCTAACAGACAATCCAGGCATACTGCCACGCAAACTGGGACAAGCCTTTTCAGAAAACGATAAATGGAGAATGATTCATATACATGACCTAAGACAACTATACGACGACTTTAACAGACTAAAAACTTACTTTGACAACATAATAAGCGTAATGAATGCAGAATACCAGTTAGAATATAAAAATTTTATTTTAACAATCAATTTCACCATCAGCAATATTGATGACACATTTTGTCGAATATTTCCAAGAACGATTAGGAACAAAAGAGGTATAATAAACGGACTAGGATCGATATTCAAATCAATAACTGGGAACTTAGATGCAGATGACGGCGACAGAATATATAAAGCTCTTGTAATTTTGAGGAAAGATCAAAATCAAGTACATCAACTTTTTAGTTCACAGACATCCCTAATGATAGATGCTATAACAGAGTTCAATAAAACAATAGACAACCTGAACCATAACCAAGAAGCCATAGTAGCGAGAATAAACGATTTGGAATATACAATAGATAGTCTAAAAAGTGACCAGCTAACAAATTTTCATAGAGTAAAACATTTGGAATTACTCACTCAAATCAGTTATTTGTTAAATAATGCACTAAACATGATATTAACAACAGAAAATGCAATTACTTTTTCAAAATTGAACACGTATCATACGTCAATACTGAAACCGAAATTTATATCAAAAGAATTAGAAAATATTGAAAACCATATCTCAAAATCAAGATTAATAACAAAATCCGACATTTCACTTTACGAAAAAATATTTAACATAAAAACCGTTCAAATTGATTTTAAAATTATATTCCAAATAGATATACCCTTAGTAGACAAATCAGATTATATTTATTATCAATTGTATGCATTACCAGTCCCTAAAAATCCATATACCTTCAGAATGATTGTCCCTAGAACCAAGTACCTAATCCTTAGCAGCAAACACTACGCTTACAGAAACGAAAAGTGTAGGAATCTAAAAGACCAGACATACTTTTGTGAAAATGACAACCCGACAGCACTTAACGAAAACAACCCATGCGAAATTAAACTGATCAACTTCCAGAAACCGATAAACAATTGCAAGCAAGAACTTGTCAAAATAACAAAAACAACAGTCTCTAAATATGGCAATACCCAATAAATAATAGTGGCACCCGAAGAAACGAAAATCAAACTTAGCTGCGAAGAAAATGAAGAAACCAAAATAATCAGCGGAACAAAACTGGCGACTTTGAAACCCAAATGCCAACTTATCATCAATAACGAGAGATTTAGTTCAGTACAAATGGCGTCGGAAACACAACAATCGTTCAATCTCCCAAACATCGAATTGGTAACAAATAAAGCACCCATATTCCCAGACAAATTACCAGAACTAAAATTAGAAAATGTCCAACTGCACGACTTGAACAATATCAAATCCCAGTTACAATCCATCAATGGCAAAATTCCAGGAACCATCGATTTGCCCATATACCACCCTAGTGTATGGACAATTATACTATACCTTGTGATAATAATAACAATAATCACAATAACTGCAAGATACTTCTGGCAAAAATCAAAAACGAAAACTGCTGACTCCAAACCAATTACTGGATTCCCGATGACTATTCGGAACGAACCATAGGCTTCGTTCTCTAAAGGATGGAGGAGATAACAATAGCCAACTCATACAATGTATATAAGAAGTACAGATCCCGATTCAACACCCAAGGTCGCTGACGAATAGGTTAATTAAAAGCAGCGCAATAAGAAGAATAGACTATTCATAAATGGGTAAACAACTAGACCTTCAATTCAGCAACCAGCCACCTGCTAGGATCACCTTCAAGACTGCAACTTAGGTGGAAACCGCCTCTCGGTCCACGCCCCACCAGAGACTATATATGGAAGTTACCAGACCACAGACGAACATTCCTACATTGTTATTGCTTGAGTCTCTTTTAAATTGTCATAATTTATATTTATCATTTTTTTATTATTATTCATAAGTATTTTATGTAACTATAATCAATAAATTCTTTTAAAAAGTCAAGTGTGTTAACAAGAAAGTTAACTCGCGGGTTTACATCATTAGAGGCAAGTAACCTTATGTGCGGGTTTATATCATTATAGGCAAGTTACCTACCAAAATTTAGCTTTGTAGGTCAAAAGACAAAAAAGTTATAGGCATTTAAACAAAAATAAATTGGGGTTTTTCACAAAACGTCAAAGTTGCGATTTAAACGTCAAAATTGGCAACATTTAGGAAAAGAACTTGAATCTAATACGGGCTATGGAAATAAAATGTCTCAAGAAGAATGTTTTACAAACCCTGAAGTCTTAGTTTCAACCGTCATTGTCCTTCATTTTAATAAAATGTTTCCAGAAAATTCATTGCAAATAGACCCTTTCTCTGACGCTTGGCAGTAGTCTTAGCTATGGAGTTTATCGTTAATAGTAGATAATTTTTGTAGAATTTTCGTAAAAAAAATCAATAAAGCTCAATATATCTGTTATTATACCAGATATAAAAAAATGTATATGTTAATTATAGGGTGTCTTAAACTACATCTTAAAAAATTATTTCTACAATCACAGGCTGGCCCATAAGTCGTTGGTGATACAAATTTTCTTTTTTTTTTTTTAATCAAACACGCCTTATGTTATTCCATTTTTGCATTTTCCATCGAAATATAATGCATGTTTGTAAGTACAAAAATTCTGGACGCAGTAAGTGCGTTGTGGTAGCGAATTTTGATCAAATGCTTAATATTTGAATAGCTCAATTTGCTATTAACCTATAAGGTTGACCAAAAAACGAGTTGTTTCGGGAACACTTTAAGTTTACTTTCGGATTTTTTTTTTACATTTTCAAACAATAAAGTTATTTTGATGAAACATAACACAATGTTTTTTCATATATAGATTATACTGGTAACCAAATTTATGCCTGCTTTCTTAAAAAAACACACATGATTGCTATTAAAAAATAGTTTTATGAAAATTCACTACCATAACGCACTTGCTGCGTCCCGAGATTTTTATTACTACTTAGATCGTTGGTTGAGAACCGTATTTATCGGAGCATGCGCAATAGCTCAAAAAATACGTTCAGCTGGCATTGAGCATCCTTGTCTAACAAGTAGCGTCGCGCGATCACTCTCTGTCACTTTATTTTTCATACCTAGCATCTTTTAGGGTAGGAAACTTTGATTTGCGGGTTTTTTTATATAGGCACCTTTATATCATTAACTACAGAAAAAAATGAGCTTTAATGTGGTATAAATGAAATGAGTGTACGTTAAGAACGAAAAGTTTTAATAAAATTATACCTGTTTACACCTGGCTGCGTAGAGGTAGCGGTTAAGCAATCAGCAGCAACTATGACGTTTCAGATATTTTAAATACACTGTTGTGAAGTTGTGTAGGTTTTATTTCCGTAAGATGTTAACGAAATGTTTCTCTAAAAGTAAATTAATTATATTTTAATTAATAATACTGGCGGGTAATTTTTAATTGGCACCTGATGAAAAGTGACTTCTCCTAGTTGTAAAAATACTTAAAAATTAAATCTTGATAATCTACATTATTAATGTACTAATTTAGCAGCCGGATCCCGTACTAATAGTATATTTAACAAAGCTACATGACAAATTTATTAAATTATTATTTCGTCCACGTACGACCATCTATTAAAAACATTTTGTAGATTTAAAGACAAAAACAAGATTCAGGATATATAGTTCAGAGAATAGAGGCAAAAAATGGGCCTAACCCAACAAAAAGTCAAGTTGTTTTAATTTTTTGATATATTGTATACCCTGGTTCCCCGTTTCAAAATGAAAGTTGCTGCCAACCCTTGTGCGTTCGCAGCGGCGTACCAAAAACCATTGGCGTTCCAACATTTTGGGCGTTTATCAGTTTATCGATCATAAATTTACGACAGCGTCCTGGGGTCACATTAAAAAATATTTGCTTATAATTCTGAAAGAAAAAAGTGAGAATTCTGGGATAAGAAGTCAGAATTCTATGAGAGAAGCTTAGAATTCTGATATAAAAAGTCAGAATTCGGACTTTTTTAACTCATAATTCTGACATAAAAGGTCAGGTTTTACGTCCCCTCTAAAGTGCGAAACGTGCAGACATTAAACTTGCTCAAATAAAATGCCAGAACCTCGGTTGATGTTAATGTTACAGTTTGTACTGAAAAAGTGAAAGAAGTACGCTGCGATCAAACCCAGTACCCTTCGGTTCAGAAGCACACGTTCTTTCCCCTGAACCACCGAGGTTCTTATTTGTCTTGTATTATGTATTGTGTATTTATAAAAGTTCTGGAAGCAGCAAGTGCATTATAGTAGCGAATTTTCATAAGAATTGTACACTATTATTATAAGGCATATTAGTTAAGTTAATACTTTAAACTTACACAGACCTTGAAGATAGATTTTAGAGGTCCTAGCACGCGCACATTTAAAGGATTATTTCGAAATTTACCATCGATATCTCTCGATTATCAAAAAAAAATATTGCTTTTTAACTCCTTTTGAGAAAAATGCCCAAAATTCAATTTTCTATGAAGGTAAAGAACCAAATTTTGCTATATCTGTAGATAGTCTAAGTCTCTTTAAAAGAAACTTATATTACAAATGTCATTAAAGTTATACAGAAGATTTCCAGAAGGAAACTGAATTCATATTTAGAAAAGTAGTATCTGCCAAATTATAAACGTAGCAGTTATTTTTCCTTATTAATCGCCAGTATGATTTCGTTTTAGTCAACCTAATCGAACCGGTTTTTTCAATAACAATTACAACAATAACAAAATTATAATTTCAGACTCAAAGGTGACAAACTTATTTAGGTATTTTAAACAAAAATGAGATCTTGTTCAAAACGTATGAAATCTGTGCACTATTGTTTCTCCAAATGTGAAAATAAAACATTAAAAAAACATACATTCATCCAGCTGGATTCGATGGCGTGCGATACGAGAGCGGTACCCGCTGCGCTATCTAGGCACGCGTCAACAAAGGTTTTATTTGCGTCATGCGTTAGATCGGCTTCATGCCCGGGATATTATATTTAAGTATACATAAATAATTAATTACGCATTTAGGTAGTAGAATTACCATTGAAACACATCCCACAACTGTTTCGGTCTTATATGACGTCTTATATTTACGTTTAAAGATAAAATAAACTATTTTAGAATCATTTTTATAGAGACATAGCTTGATTTTGTTTAAATTACTACATTATTTTGCAACAGCATCATATATCTATGCTGCGCTAAAACTGTGTTTGAGGCCGTTAATAAAGCTACAAATATAGTGTAATTTAATAATTAATTGATTCGCCCAGTTAAATAACAATCATTGGCAAATTTTTAATTTCATGTCGTCTGTCACTTTCCATAACTGCGGCCGAGATTTCACGATTGTTGATTCGGATAGTATGTTTTCTGCCTGGTATATATTTAGTTTGGTTACCGTTGCTGTATGGTTTATACCTGTTTCATGAATTAATCTACGCGTGGCAGTTAGCTACTCTATATGTCAGGCATTCGACTTTAACCACTAAATCTTTTCAACGCATTTCTTTGGGATTTTATTTTTAATTTGGAAAAAACTGTAAATATTGTGGACCAAATTACTTAAAATTCACAACATATGTTTATTTACACTATTTATAGCCACATGTAAAGTCTCATTACAGTTACTCTGATACTTACAAAAATATAGCGCTTGCAAAAAGTTTTCTCCGATTTTCCACCGGAAAAACTTGAGCGTACAGGCTGATTAACGAACTCAACCTCGGCTTTTGCCCAAACAAGCTTTTTGCCAAGTTTGATTTAATATTTTTTGAGTTATCGCTCGAATATATATATATATATATATATATATATATATATATATATATATATATATATATATATATATATATATATATATATATATATATATATATATATATATATATATATATATATATATATATATATATATATATATATATATATATATATATATATATATATATATATATATATATATATATATATATATAAACATATAAAAAATTTAAAGGACCTTGGTTTTGGGTTCTAGGGATCCCAATTCGCGCTCATCTGAAGAAATTTTTTTCAGAAGCTTTTCACCTCTTTATTAGGTAATTTGTCTTAATGAAAATTCGCTAATAATGATAGTAAGGTTAAGCAAAGTAAAGGAAAGTAAATTAGGTATGTTTAAGTAAGCATAACCAAATCTGTGCATACCAAAATATAATATTTGTCTGCAGTATCATTGAACGAAATTACTTTTAATAAATCAAAACATCATTCTGATTTCTTGTTTTATAAAACTTTACAAATAGAAGTCTAGAAATCCAGCTTTCGCTAATTTTAGCCGCTAGTATTGTCAGCAATCATAAAGATTAGGTAAAAATATAAAGCATGCTTATTGCAGCCTAAAATGTTTTCGCAAAGTATTTTTGCAACGAGTTGAAAATAAATTTTAATAAATCCAAATCAAATTCAATTATTACACTGAATTGCATTCTACGCCAAATGTAGCTTGTTATGACTGTTGGAAATTATTATCTCTTTCCGCGGATTTCATCAATATCCACTTTAATTTCCACTTCACAAAACTTATAGAGCTATTATAAAACAATAAAATCTTTTTGTGTAGCAATATCTGGATACAGAAACCCAAACTAAAATTAAAAGTAATTTGCTAAAACTATGTTCGGTGATCTGGATAACTAGAAACCTTACGTATCTGCATATAATTTTAAACTTTTAAAACGAAAATTAACTATTTTAACGATGCATTTTTCTTGATAGGCTCTAAAGCATTAATATATGTGTTATTTTATACTCCAAAATAATTTCAAGAAAAAAATCTTTCCTGGTTTTGAAAATGATATCCGTCATTTTATGCGCGACATTGGGGACTGTTGGTGGTTGAACATTTGCAGGTGGGTTCAGAGTAGAACTGCCGACGAACAACGAGGCAAAAAGTTCAGTCTTGCCCAGGGCGGTAGAAACAATGTCATCCCTTGAAACAAAAGGTGGGAACGTGCTTTTGCAGAAATTATTCCCAATAGATTTAGCAAGAGTCCAGAAGGGCTTGCTGCAGTTGGAGCCTGAGAGGACTTTGTTTTTGATGTGGTTATTAAACGAGTTTTTTGCCTCAGAAAGAATGCGGACATAGCGGTTTCTTGCGTCGTTAAATGCTTGACGGTTCTTTTGACTGGGATCGTGTAGAAGCGTTTTGTGAGCTTTGAACTTTTCAAGTCTGGCCTTGTCACAGGATTTGGAGAACCAGGGCTTTTGAGTGGCTGAAGAGGTTTTCTGTGAACGTAGAATAAATAATTCCATGCCAGCTTGGATAATTTCGGTGGCGTTTTGTGAGATATCACAGGGGTCAGAATGAGTGAAGCAGACAGACGCCGATGGAAATGAGGAAAAGTAGTCCGATATTTCGTCTCAGTGCGCGGAGTTGTAGTGCCAAGCGATACGTGGGTGTGATGACTGTGTGACCTCGGGTTGCATTGCGCAGGAATCAGTGACTATGCCGTGGTCCGAGGGACCAAGGGGGGCAGTGACTGATGTCTTAAAGCATTCAGGTTTTGTAGTAAGAAGGAGATCCAAGGCATTTGAGCTGTGTGTTGGGCTGCGAGGAAAGTAGGTAGGTGGCTGAACCATATTGGCTAAAGAATTGCAGACTGCAAAGGCCTCCGCTGCTCTCCCTTGTGGATCGGTTTTGAAGATCCTAGCCATTCCTTATTATGGACATTGAAGTCACCAAGAATAGTGTCCTTGGAAGGATATTTAGAAATCAGATAGTCGGTTCTTTCAGAAAGATAGTCGAATAGCTGCATTATAATTTGATGGAAAACACAAAAATGCAATAACACAAGAAGTTTCTTTTAAAAAATAAAGCGTATATCACCAAGAACTTATGGGCCACCTGTGATTTTCAAAATAGGTTTATAAGATACAGCTCGAGACACCATATAATTAACGCAAATACTTTTTTCTCATATCTTGTTTAATGACGGATATATTGAGCTTTACCGTAGAAATCCGTGGGCCTGTATATGTGTAAACAGGCAAAAACTGAGTCTGTACAGGTGTCCCGTAAACTTCGTCCGTCCAAACTAGCACCAAAGTGAAAGCAACTGAGATCTTAACCTAAAAAAAGAATAGTAATCGCCACTAATGTTAAGACTCGGTAGTAAATATGAGCTTATGTTACACATTATCAGTAAATATTGCTAGATATTCCCCACTTATAACTAGTTTAGAGTTACACACCTTTTTAGTAGTTTTTAAGGTATTAAAAGCGTCGTCGTTACTCATAGGATGACTAAAAAGTTCCGTGAACTTAAAGGTAGCAAACAGCAGCTGAAACTATCTTATGTTACTGAAATGCTGCACCATAGTTGCAACCACTTTCAAGTAGCATTAATAGTTACCGTGACGTTGCCCACCTCTCCATATGACACCTAATAGTTGTGAAACTTCTTGAGGATATATCCTGGTGGCAGTAAGGTTTCCGCCAGCTCAGGAAGCGAATGTTACTTTTTGTGGCTACTATAAAGTAGCTTTTTCCCCCCAGGGCTTGTCCGCGGCCTTGTCGCCCCGATAGCACTGCAACCTTTGGTTGATTGTGCATGCCCTTAGTCTTACTCCATCCATTCCAAAATCACTGTGCCTTGAACTAGTCTGCACAGCGATTGGCAGGGTGAAGTTTTATATTGCTCTGTCTCCGGTCTAGACTGACCGTAGATCAGTTGTCTTTCGCGGTCCAGAGCTTAACACTCGCACAAGATATGCTGGGCTGATTCCTCCCCCTCGCCGCAGAGTCTGCATGCGAGGTCCCCCTCGAACCGCCCCATTTTATGCAGGTGATTCTTGAGGGCCATGTGTCCCGTCAAGAGACCTGTTATGTTTCTGAGCTGTCCTCTGCTAAGATTTAGCAGCTTTACAGCTCTCTTTGAACTGAATTCTTCAATTATTGACTTCCAATATCTGAGCCCTGGACAGTCTGCCCAGTACACCTTGTGTTGGTTTCTGACCCAGGACTTAATGGCTCCCCTGGCAGTGCTCTTTGTCACGCCCAGCGCCGGTTCTTGTCCCATAAATGGTTCTGCTGACCCTCTCTTCACGAGACTGTCAGCTTCTTCATTGCCTTTGACCCTCGAGTGACCCGGCACCCAGATGAGGGTCACCTCATTCTGCGCAGCCAGGTCGCTCGTCTCGTCTCGGCAATCACTCACCAGCCAGGAATTTACCCGTGGGCTACTTAGTGCCTTAAGGGCTTCCTGGCTGTCTTTGGATATGAGGATCCGGTTGTTTGTGTAGCCCCTCCCTTGTTCTCCCGCACACAGTGCAGGATGACGTATATTTCGGCCCGAAACACCGTTGCATGGGCTCCGAGGGAAATACTATGACCCTCGGTCCTTCCGAGTAAACACCTGCCCCCGTCCCACGCTCCCCGCCGAATCCGTCCGTGAACCAGGCGAGCCCGTCCCGTGGTATTCCCGGCGTCTCCTTCCGCCATGCCTCGCGGTCGCGGATTTCCATTGTAAAGTTGTTATATTTCAGGGTGCCCCTATTTTTAACGTTCAGTATTGAGATTTCGTAAACGGTTAGCGAGAGAGAGTTGGTTAAATGACAAAAAAGTTGCGCAATTTATCGACCATTTTTAATATCGAAATAAACCACAAAAAACACTTCAGAAATGTTTTGAAAAAACTGAAAAACTCTGATTTTAAAAACTTAATGACTTTTTAGTGAATTTTCTTAAAAAAATTCACTAATGAGGAGATCTCGACTTTTGAATTTTGAAAAAATTTCTTCAAATGAGCGCTAATTAGGCCCCCCAGAACACATATCCGGGGTCAGTTTGAATTTTTATATGTTTATATATATATATATATATATATATATATATATATATATATATATATATATATATATATATATAATATATTTATATATATATATATATATATATATATATATATATATATATATATATATATATATATATATATATATATATATATATATATATATATATATATATATATATATATGTATCACACCGATAACTCAAAAAATAATGGGCCGATTTTGATTAAATTTGGTGAATAAATTCCTTTTGCAAATGGCTTGGATAAGTTCGTTAGCCAGGAAAATCTGCCAAGGTTTTCCCGGAAAATTTTGTGTTTTCTTTCGAAAAAAATTTATATCTCCCGAATTAACAAAGTAGGGGCAACCAAATTTGGTACGCGGGTTTATGTCCTTATATGCAAGTTACCTACCAAAATTTAGCTCTGTATGTCAAAAGACAAAAAAGTTATACGCATTTAAAGAAAAATAAATTAGGGTTTTCCTCAAAACGTCAAAGTTGCGACTTAAAACGTCAAAATCGGCAACATTTTGGCAAATAACTTGAAACTAATACGGGCTATGGAAATCAAATATCTCAAGAAGGATGTTTTACAAACACTGAAGTCTTAGTTTCAACCGTCATTGTCCTTCATTTTACTAAAATGTTTCCAAAAAATTCATTTGAAATAGACGCTTTCCCTGATGCTTGGCAGTAGCCTTAGCTATAGAATTTATCGTTTAATGGTATATAATTTTTGTCGAATTTTCGTAAAAAATCAGTAAAGCTCAATATATCCGTTATTATACAAGATTTGAAAAAAATTTGTATATATTAATTATAGGGTGTCTTGAGCTACATCTTAAAAAAATATTTCTACAATCACAGGATGGCCCATAAGTCATTGGTGATGCAAATTTTCTTTTTTTTTTTAATCAAACACGCCTTATGTTATTGCATTTTCCATCGAAATATAATGCATGTTTGTAAGAAAAGAAATTCTGGATGCAACAAGTGCGTTATGGTAGCGAACTTTGATCAAATGCTTCATATTTGAATAGCCCAATTTGCTATTAACCTATAAGGTTGACCAAGAAACGAGTTTTTCCGGGAACACTTTAAGTCTACTTTTGGAAATCTTGGTACATTTTCACACAATAAAGTTATTTTTATGAAACATGGCACATTGCTTTTACTATATAGGTTATACTGGTAACCAAAATTGATGCCTGCTTTCTTAAAAAGAAAACACACATATTTGCAATAAAAACATTTTTATGAAAATTCACTACCATAACGCACTTGCTGCGTCCAGAGTTTTTTCTAATACAACAATCATTTAGAAATTTTGGTGGCATTACATTTTATAACGTATATGCCTACTATTGTCAGAAATATGATAGTTTAATTCAATCAAACCCTTTGAGAGCAGCTGCAGATGACATGAGCAAAAGAACTGAATCATGCATTGAACGAAACGGAGGACACTTCGAACATGTCATGTAATAATCTTAATATTTTTATTGCCTATAATTATTTTCATTCATTTCATTTTTCTTTATTTTTCTCAAAGTTGAAACCGAACATTAAAGTGTATCCATATCCGAATCAATTTAATTTCTTAACCAAGGCAATTTGATTTATTCCTTTTAAAAAAGGTTTTATACGTTGTAAAGAGTATATAATATATATATATATATATATATATATATATATATATATATATATATATATATATATATATATATATATATATATATATATATATATATATATATATATATATATATATTTATTTATTTATTTATTTATTTATTTATTTATATACAGGGTGGTCCTCTTCGCGGAAAAAGCCCAGTTTTCCATATTAAACTCAGTTTTATCAAGAAAGTTACAACCCAAAGTTGTTCCCATCAACCATCTGCGTAATTCAAAAATATTTTAATTTACACAGGTTGTTCATTTTCTCTGTGGCAGACCAAACTTTCCTTTTTTTTTAAATAGAATACCCTGTATTTTATATCATTTTAGAAAATATGGTATCGCAAAAAGCAACTTGATACCCCACATGATGGGTCTAGGCCCAACCGTTTCAGAGCTATTCATTTGTTTATTACAAATATTGGTTTAGTTTGGTGCTAAATATTTCGATTCTGCACAATGTTTTGGCTGCGTGTTTACTGGAGTTAATTTTATACACTTCTCACTATAACAAAATGCAAAATGGTAATTTTTAATGTAACCTGCCTATACAGAGTGTTAAATTTCGCAAAATTTAAATTTTCTCGAAAATTTCAAATGGAACGCTCTGTATATTAGAACGTTTTTAGATGCGTATTTTGATAGCCTTTTCATCAATACTACGTCTGATGACATTATTTTCAACGGCTTCAAATATATTAAGGCTTAATTACGGAATTAACCATTTTTATATAAATTCAGGTAAATACTTCACGTTAATATGCAACACCCTGTATTTTATATCATGTTCAAATAGTTTACGTAATATACTTAATTCATACTGCATAAAAAACTAAAGTGTGTGATGTAAAAGAGCAAAACATTCAATGTATATATTAACAAGGTTTAAATCAACAAGAACAATACTAAATCGAAATTCACAAAATAAATAACAAAATTCAACGCAGCAAATGTTAAAGATACAAATTTGTAATCTCTGTCCTAAATTGTTTTGCAGCTTCAACAATGTTGCTTTGCGTACAGAATTGAAAGCCTCTGAAATCCTTGCGCGCATGTCCTCCTTGGTTGTTGGTGGAGTCGCATACACTTTACCTTTAATGACATCCCATAAAAAGAAATCTATTTTGGAAAGATCAGGAGATCTTGCGGGCCAAGCGGTTGGTTTACCTCGACCTATCCATCATTCTTCAAAATTATGGTTTAAAAATGCTCTAACAGCTCCTGTTGAATGTGGAGGCGCTCCATCGTGTTGATACCCTATTTCACGCCGGAGTTGTGGAGGAATTTCTTCTAACGACTCTGGTAGACCATTATTGAAGAAATTTAGATAACGCTTACCAGTGAGAGTTCCATCGAAAAAATACGAACACAAAATTCCAACTCACACATTTATGGACCACTTATGCTGACGATACACTGGCCACGAAAATGTGGATTTATATCAGCATAATAATGCACACTGTGCATGTTAATTCCTCCACAGTTGTAAAAATTTGCTTAATCTGTAAATAACACCTTTGGAAGAAATCCTGGTTCCTGGTTGTCCTTCTGTAGAGCCCAAATACAAAAATTCAATCTTTGCTGCTTATCGCTTGCAGACAGCACTAGAACTTTTATGATACGGTATGAGTGATACTTGTTTTCTTTAAAACATCTTTAGATAGAAGTTTTACTCATACCTAAATTCGAAACTAATTGTCGCTGGCTGCAATGTGGATTTTCAATGACTGATGCTATGATGTTTACAGACGTACCCTCATTAAGAACAGTTTTGTTTCTTACGGGAGCCCGATACTGTACACTGCCGTATGCATCAAAACGAGCTTTCACCAATCTAAATGCTTTCAACTGAGGTTGTGGTCGCTCAGGGTATTTCGACACATAGATTCTCTTTGCTAAGGCAACATTTCCATCACTTTCAGCAATCACATACAGCATTGACATAAGTCCTTTAGTAAAAAACATGCTGATAACAAGAAAAAAGCGGGTAACTAAGAAAGCTACCTGTCAATAAATTAGTTAATTTTTCAAATGTCAAGTGGCGTTGTCAAAGCCTCCCCTAAATTTGGAGTTAGTTTTATAAATATTGGAAAATGATAAATTTTGTAATTAATGCTTTATGTTTTTGAACGCGTTGAAAATCATGTCATCAAACGTGGTATTGCTGAAAAGGTCATGCGCATCTAAAAAATCTAACGTTCTAATATACAGGGCGTTCTATTTGAAATTTTCGAGAAAGTTTATATTTAGCGAAATTTAACACTCTGTATAGGCAGGTTACATTAAGAATTACCATGCTGCGTTTTGTTATAGTGAGGAGTGTACAAAATTAACTCCAATGAATATGCAGCCAAAACTAGTGATGGGTCGTTAATTAACTGTCAGCTATTTTTAAACGGTTACCGAGCCGTAACGGTAACCACCAGTTATGGATTTATAAAAATAGCAGCTTAAAAAATAACGCTTTTTACACTAAACTAGATTTCCGAGTCGTGTCTGTTTCAGTTCTACTGCAACTAGTTCGGCTTCGATGAATAAACATCGGTTTTCATCGGCAACTGTTTATTTAACGGAATGAATAGCCTTGAGATTGGGAATGCTAAACACGTTATTTATACTGTGTGCTCGCTCTCGCTAACAGCTTTAGGAACGTAGGATTTTCCGTACAATAAAACGGTTTATTTTTAATTTTAACTTTAACCGGTGGTTGATGGGGATACGGCATACGGACACTACTACACAGAGTTATTCTGTTAAACTGAGAAGCTGTTATTTTTGAAACAGTTGAGTTTCCCACTAGTATGTAAAGCCAAATATTTAATAATAAAAAATGTTGGGTGAAAAGATGAATTTTTTTAAAAACGTGTTATTACTTTCACTATAGACAACGCAAAATAGGGTTATTTCACGTGAAATTAAAGTACTTATTTATTTAAATTAATATACATTACCTAAGAAAACAGTTAACACATCATTTTCGTTTGTCTGATAATAGTTATCAAATTGATTAAAAAAATATAATGATACAACATTTTTTAATATCTATATACATTTCAATATGAAAAATTAAATGAATATATATATATATATATATATATATATATATATATATATATATATATATATATATATATATATATATATATATATATATATATATATATATATATACAGGGTGATTCTTTGGCGAAAAATAAGGGGTGTATTTTTATTAACTTTTTCTTGAAACCCCTTCTCCTTCAAGTTACAGCCCTTTGAAATTTTTGAAACTAATTTTAAAACAACGAATATTAAAATAAGTAAATAAACAATTAATACTATATATCTTCCAATTTTTTTTTAAAACTCAAACTCAAGTTTTTATACTGTTTCTTTACCGAAATTTTATTAGCTGCGTTATGTTATGGAGTTCTTAGAATCACTCCCTGTGTAGCAATAAAAGTTCTAACGTCTAACGTCCCAAGGCGTGATAAATAATGATATTTATTGATTCTTGCTGTGGCATTGACATTTACGTAAAGACCCTGATAAAATAAATTTGTGAGAAATGACTAGTTTATAATTCTTAAAACATCTAAGTAAATTCTTATAGAAGACTCCTTTCTGATTTCTAAAAGTTTCACTTCCGAGTGGCAAAAGATTTACGACACGCTTATTATAATTTCTTAACCCTTTGTTTCCTTTTCATATCGACAAAATTTGAGATTTATACACTACGTGAAATAACGTGGTAAAAATACAATGCATTTATACTAGCGTGCTCGCTCTCGCTCACAGCTTTGGGAATGTAGGATACTATCGATCGACTATCCAGTTTAAAATAACTGAAGCCGTTATTTTCAACGGTTATTATTAAATAACGTTAACGGCTTCAACTGTTAACAGAAAATAACTGTTTTTCCCATCACTAGCCAAAACATTGTGCAGAATCAGCATTTACGCACCAAACTAGACCATTATTTTTAATAAACAAAAGAATAACTCTGAAACGGTTAGACCTAGATCCATCTGTAGGGTATCAATTTGCTTGTCTCGATACCATCTTTTTTTAAATGATATAAAATACAGGGTGTTCTATTTAAAAAAAGGTAAGTTTGGTCTGCCACGGAGAAAATGAACAACCTGTGTAAATTAAAATATTTTTGAATTACGCAGCTTATTGATAGGAACAACTATGAGTTGAAACTTTTTTGATAAAACTGAGTTTAATATGGAAAACTGGGCTTTTTCCGCTAAGTGGACCACCCTGTATATATATATATATATATATATATATATATATATATATATATATATATATATATATATATATATATATATATATATATATATATATACAAGGGGTGTTATAAATAATTGGACATTAGCTAAGGGGTGATAGCTGGCACAAAAATAAAGCGATTGGGCTCAACATGTAATGTTACTCGTTTTAGTTTTACAGGGTGTTTAAATAATTTTTCTTAATTTGTTTTTCAAATATTTTGAAAGTGGTTCAACACGTTATTATGATGGCACGGTATTATTAGGCATAATCCGTAATACGATGACGGTAACAACTTCACCACTTCCGCTAGGTGGCGCCACCGACAGCAACACTGGTTCATTAACATGGTCATAATTTTTTGTCCAACCTATATGCAAATTTTCGAACAAAAATAAAGAAATCCCATTTAGTTTCACACAAAAAAGGTATACTTCTTTGAAGTCGAAAAGGTTGACCGTTTTCAAAATGAACGTACTTGTTAAAGAAAACCAAAAATCTGGATTGACTTTGTTGCTGAGTATATTATGGTAGCAACTAGGAACTTGTTTGCTATAATTTGTCAAAATCGACTGACATTAGACGCGAGTTAACTTTCTTGTTAACACACTTGAATTTTAAAAAAAAAGTTACTGATGATAGTTACACAAAATACTAATGAATAATAATAAAAATGATAAAGATAATTTATGACAACTTAAAAGAGACTCAAGCAATACTAATATAGGAATGTCTGTCCGTGGTCTGGTAACTTCAACATATAGTCTCTGGTGGGGCGTGGACCGAGAGGTGATCCCCACTGGGTTGCTGAGTTAAAGGTGATCTTGGCAGGTGGCCGTTTGCTGAGTTGGGTCTAGTTGTTTACCTATCCATGAATAATCTATTCTTCTAATTGCGCTGCTATTAATTAACCCATTCGTCAGCGACCTTGGGTGTTGAACCGGGATCTGTACTTCTTATATACATTGAATGAGGTGGCTATCGTTATCTCGCGCATCCTCAATTGTCACTTTATTCTTGTTATGTACGTTAAAATGCTGCGTCATAATGATTTTGAAAATTCACAAATGCGAGATGCCCAGGAAAGTTTTTGTTCGCGCAGATCAGAACAGCGCTTTTTGAGTTTTCTCTTAAATGAAGGCAACCAAACCATAAAACTTTTAACACACTGTATGATAGATTAGGTGAAACTGGCTCATTTCATCACAAAAACAGAAATGCAGGAAGATCGAGTGTATGATGAGGATATAGAAGACGAAATCATAGTTCGTATTGTAGAAGACGCGGAAACCAGCACGTGACGTGTTAGTGCAGCAACGGGTCTAAGCAAATCTTCAGTGTCCAGAATCATACGCAATCCATATCATTTCACTCGAGTTCAGCAGTTTTTACCGCCGGACTTACCAAGAAGACTTCAATCTTGCCAGTTTATGAGAGAACGCTATTTAGTGGATCCAATGTTGCACAAGAAAATTTTATTTACTGATGAAGCCTCATATACCAGAAGAGGTATGTTCAATTTGCGAAATAGCCATACCTATGCGATTTCAAATCCTCATGCTATCCGCGAACATCGTTTTCAACATGAATTTCGAATCAACATTTGTTGTGGCATTCTTGGAAATTGTATTTTGGGATCATTTGAACTGCCGCCTAGACTTAACGGAGCAACGTATCTCTTGTTTTTGAGAGATAATTTACCACACATTTTAGAAGATCAAGCTTTAACTTTAATGGGTGACTCTTGGTTCATGCATGAGCTCCAACACATTTCATCCGAGATCTGCGTAATTATTAAGATTAAATTTACCCTCAAAGCTGGATCGGTAGAAAAAGTGTGCACCTATGGCCAGCGCGTAGTACCGACTTATATCCGCTAGATTTTTATTTTTTGGGTTACCTAAAGTCACTGGTCTACAATGATCAAATAAATAACCGCCTGAAATTATAGAAAAGATCGTACATGGTGTTAATGATATCAGAGCTCATTTTTTAAAGTGAGAGATAATTTTAAGAAACGAGTGAGAAAATTCATTGCCGTAAATGGTGAACACTTTGAGCACTTACTCTAATTTGTTGTTGTTTTGATTCTGAGGTTGCAGTTTAATTTTTCATTAATTTAATTTGGTAGATTATTGGAATTTCTAGCAATCTTTCCGATATTCATTTTGTTTACTATTTCTTTTTAATTAATAGTTTTATAGATGTTATTTTATTTAATGGCTCTGTTGAATTCTTAGTAAAAATGTTTCTTTCGATCACGTACATTTTATTATGCTAAAAACTATCTACAATAAATACGCATAATTTGCACTAAGATGGAAGCCTTCGAGAATACATGATGTTTGCGCATAATAGTTAATTTAATTTCATTGAAAAAGTACGTTTATTTTAAAGACATTTTCGACTTAAAAGAAGTACACCCTTTTGTGTGAAACTAAATGGGCTTTCTTTATTTTTGTTTCAAAATGTGCATACAGCGTGGATAAAAAATTATGACCATGTTAATGAACCAGTGTTGCTGTCTGTGGCGCTACCTAGCGGCAGTGGTGAAATTGATACCGTCATCGTATTACGCATGCTGCCTAATAATACCGTGCCATATTTCGTAATAATATGTTCAACCATTTTCAAGATATTTGAAAAAATGGTTTTAAGAAAAATTATTTGAACACCCTGGAAAACGAAAACGAGTTACCTTTTGCTAAGGCATGTTGAGCTTAGATCATTTCTATGAATATTCGCTGCCGTAACGCACTTTCTGCGCCTCGACTTCTATGGGGTCTGAGCCTCAAAACTCCTCGGAATAAATTCATCTGTGGACAGCCTATGCGGTACCGTTACAATTAAATGTATTAACGAAAAAGGTTTATGTTTGGATCTTTGGATAACAACGCTTACCTTTCCATTATCGAATCGTTTGTCAGGAGTTGAAATAGTTGAGAGTGCAGCAGTCGCCTTGAATCGTTGATTTCTGAACACAATGAACACAATCGCGGCCACCAAGATCAATATAACAACAGTCAGTATCCCAATAACGAAACCAATGTAGTGTTTAGGTTCTTCATTAGTTGCGCTTTTTGTAGAAGTCACAGAGGCAGTGCGATTCGCTCGGCTCGATGTACTTTTAACCTCATCCCTTTGTAGTGGATATTCTTCCTTGGCTGTTTCCGGCATCACTAAATTCTCTTCAGTTTCCGTGAAATTACCGGTCACGACAACTGAAACAATAAATAAATAATCAATAAATTGAAATTTATGGCTCGAAAGAACAGTGTTGGTGATAGCCGAGACAGAAAATATTACACAATGAGAAATTAATTGTTTCCACTTTGTAAGCAGCTTTACAAGCTCGGAAGAATTAAAATGTCAGTTAGTAAGCGAATTATCTGTCACGGCGAATACAATCTTTCTTGGTATGTTTAAGCGAAATGACAGTTCAATTTACTTCCTTCCGAATGTCTTTAGAGTCCTAGTATAATCATAAAAATCATACAATAGAAATGAAAGTAATTAGAGAGTTTGCAACAAAAAAACCTAAGTCTCAAAATACAGTTCTGTCAGCGTAAAAGTAATTATCATAAAAGTCTGGACACAGCAGCTATATCCTCGTAGCCACTTTTTAGAAAAAAAATTCTAATCACGAATGTTTCTAAACTGTATATTCAAATATAATGCAGCTGGTTTGTTAAAAGAACATACTTAGCTTTAAAAAATGTTGCTAAAGAAACCGATTAATCAGTGTTGTTTTCAACAAAATAAGTTAAAGTATATATCCAATTTTAGGTCAGTAGGTGGTACTCATGATATGATAAGGCGCATATGCCCCGACCCCTTTTATGACGTCACGTGGTGAATAACATCATAGAAGTTCAACTACACCCTTAAAACAAACACATTCGCAAACAAAAAAATTCTAAACGTCAATTTAATGCGGTTTGAGTTACATTCCACTTCGTCGCCTATATTGTTTTTTCAGATAATATAGAATACAGAACTAAAGTTAATCTTCTCCATTTTAGTGAATTTTCGTAGAAAAAAATCACTAATTGGGAGATCCCGACTTTTTAATTTTGAAAAAAATGTTTTCAAATGAGCGCGAACTTGGACCGCCAGAACCCATACCCGGGGTCAGTTTCAATTTTTATATATTTTACGATATAAAAAGTAAACTATACACCAAAATTTAGATTTCTATGTTACAAGAAAACAAAAGGTATAATAAAATATTTTGTTCCAGATCATTTCTATTTTCCTTACAATTCGCATGGTTTTTAGTCAATTGTTATTATTAAAAGTTAATAGTTTCTTCATAAAATTTGCTCTTACCGAACACACGTGGCTTCCATTGACTTCTGCTTCTGCCACTGTTACAGTCTTTACTCTTAATATGACGCTTTGCTTACTCTTACTGCTAAACTATTTTACGTATCAGGCTACAAAAACCTACTTGTATTCCACCGCATAAGACGTTCCTGTAGCTTCACTTTCGGTTTACTTTCCTCTCTTTCTTACTTTTTGATTCATTTGCAAAGCTCACTAGTCTGTCCTATCGAGAATGAAAATTGCAGAAGCATCCTCTCACTAGGCATCGTGTGTCCATTTGCTATGATTGTACCTTTAATTTACACTGTTAGTCAATGCTCGCTCTCAATGTAACTTTTATTTATGTGACCTAACAAATTACTTGATATTTCCATGCAACCTTTCTTTTTACGTGCCTTACGTGGTCTCCTGCTACATTCATCACCTTTATAATGTGAGACCACTTATCATTACATTTCCTGTTCCCCTAGTTTAATTATCATAACGAGCAGATTTCGTCTTTGTAAATAGCTATTAGTCAATGATACCTTCTGCAGATAATGTACCATTTCTGCCTAACATACACGGTTTCGACGGACCTGTCTGTTTTGTCGTTTCTATTGTTAGTCAATGCTCGCTATTCAATTTCTTTTTAGCGAATTTTCGTTGAAAAAATTCAGTATGGGGGAAATCCCAACATTTAAACTTTGAAAAATTTTTTACAAGTGAGCGCGAACTAGGACCCCTAGAACCCATATCCGGGGTCAGTTTCAATTTTTATATGTTTATATATATATATATATATATATATATATATATATATATATATATATATATATATATATATATATATATATATATATATATATATATATATATATATATATATATATATATATATATATATATATATATATATATATATATATATATATATTATGTGTGTGTGTGTGTATCACACCGATAACTCAAAAAATAATGGGCGGATTTTGATAAAATTTTGCATGTACCTTCCCTTTCTAAATGCCTTGGAAAAATTCGTTAGTCAGGAAAATCAGACGAGGTTTTCATTCGAAAAAATTTTTATCTCAAAAAATAAAAAATCTATGATAACCAAATTTGGCAGGTTGGTTTACGATATAAAAAGTAAACAATATCATAAAATTTAAATTTCTATGTTACAAGGAAAAAAAGTTATAATAAAAGATTTTGTGCCAGATCATTTCTATGAAAATTCACTACCATAACTCACTTGCTGCGTCCAGGCTTTTTTATATTACGTATATAAGCACAAGACAAGTATAATGATTAAGAGTAGCCGTGCACTAACATTGTGGATACACAAACTTAAAAAGTAGAGAAGAGGTTCGCAGACAGTTAGAGGTCGTTAACATTCAGAAACTTGATTTAATCATCATGTCACATAATCACAGTAATACTCTGATCATAAAAAAATACTTCCAATTGTATGCACTTAAATATTGGTAGAATACGTAATTTATTAAGAGGTTATAAGATGTGATGAAACGTCAAACTTCACTGTACGACAGCATATTATTGTTGCACTGGACTCATCGTATGACGCCATGCGCGTGACAGTTCTAAAAAAGTTCGGGACGCAGCAAGTGCGTTATGGTAGTGAATTTTTATTAAATGTTTCAAATTTGAATAGCTGAATTTTCTAAAACCTTATAAAGTTTAATTTTGGTAAGTTGTAAGCTCTTTCCGGAAGAAACGTATCCACCAAATTTTATAAAAATAACTGTAATTTTCAGAGAAAAAAAAATTTCTAATGAAAAATCAAAATTTGAATAACTCAATTTTTTATAAGCTTAGAAAGTTTAATTTTGGTGCGTAGTAAGGTCTTTTGCAAGGCAACATTTCATTAAAATAACTTTGTAATTTTACGAGAAAAAAATATTTTTTTAAAGGAAACTCAAAATTTTCCGGGAAAGCCTTGTCGGATTTTCCTTGCTAACGAACTCGTCCAAGCCATTAATAAAAGAAAGGCACTTGCCGAGTTTCATTGAAATCAGTTAATTATTTTTTGAGTTATCGGTTGGATATATATATATATATATATATATATATATATATATATATATATATATATATATATATATATATATAAACATATAAAATTGGAACTGACCCCGGTTATGGGTTCTAGGAGTCCTAGTTCGCGCTCATTTGAAAAAACTTTTGCAAAGTCTCACCATCGATACCTCTCTAATAGTGAATTCTTTAAAATAAAAATTAACTAATAGCCTCATTATCATATCACTAGTTATTTGTATCATGGGTTGTACTTGAAGATTATTTACAAATAGTGTGACAATTATTTGACTTTGTAAAGAATTTTCTTAAAAAAAATTCACTAATGAGGAGATCCCGACTTTTGAATTTTGAAAAAATTTCTTCAAATAAGCGCTAATTAGGCCCCCAGAACACATATCAGGGGTCAGTTTAAATTTTTATATGTTTATATATATATATATATATATATATATATATATATATATATATATATATATATATATATATATATATATATATATATATATATATATATATATATATATATATATATATATATATATGTATCACACCGATAACTCAAAAAATTATGGGCCAAATTTGATTAAATTTGGTGAGTACCTTCCTTTTACAAATGGCTTGGATAAGTTCGTTAGCCAGGAAAATCGGCCTAGGTTTTCCCGAAAAATTTTGAGTTTTCTTTCGAAAAAAATTGTAAAAAATTTATATCTCCAAAATTAACAAATTAAGGGCAACCAAACTTAGTACGTGGGTTTATATCATTATACGTAGGCTACCTACCAAAATCTAGCTTTGTAGATTAAAAGACAAAAAAGTTATACGCATTTAAATAAAAATTTATTGGGATTTTTCTCAAAATGTCAAAGTTGCGATTTAAAACGTCAAAAATTGGCAACATTTAGGAAAAGAACTTGAATCTAGTACGGGCTATGGAAAGAAAATGTCTCAAGAAGAATGTTTTACAAACCCTGAGGTTTTAGTTTCAACCCTCATTGTCCTTCATTTTACTAAAATATTTCCAGAAGATTAATTTAAAATAGACCCTTTCTCTGATGCTTGGCAGGAGCCTTAGCTATAGAGTTTATCGTTTAATGGTATATAATTTTTGTCGAATTTTCGTAAAAAATCAATAAAGCTCAATATATCCGTTATTATACAAGATATGAAAAAATATATATATTAATTATAGGGTGTCTTGAGCTACATCTTAAAAAAATATTTCTACAATCATAGGGTGGCCCATAAGTGGTTGGTGATACAAATTTTCTTATTTTTTTAATCAAACACGCCTTATATTATTGCATTTTTGCATTTTCCATCGAAATATAATGCATGTCTGTAAGAAAAAAAATTCTGGATGCAGCAAGTGTGTTATGGTAGCGAATTTTGATCAAATGCTTCATATTTGAATAGCCCAATTTACTTAAGTTTACTTTTGGAAATTTTTGTACATTTTCACACAATAAAGTTATTTTTATGAAACATGGCACATTGTTTTTACTATATAGGTTATACTGGTAACCAAAATTGATGCCTGCTTTCTTAAACAAAAAGAAAACAGACATATTGGCAATAAAAACATATTTAAGACAATTCACTACCATAACGCACTTGCTGCGTCCCGAGTTTTATAATTTTGGACTATTTATATTTTAAATTGTGTTACATGCAACCACAAGCAAAAACTTTTCTGTATGCAGCATAATTATAATTTCAATAAATACTAATACTAACAATAATAATACACATAATAATGAACAATAATTGTGAATACTGTAATCATACATAATTTGTATTTCTGCGTGTTTGTAGGCATATATTAGAGCTGAATTTTGCTAAGGTAATCTAAACTTATATTACTGTGTCACTGTATCCAGGTCATTAACAATACAGTTAATCCCAACCTAAATACCTATCCTACTTATTGGATCGGCCCTTCTGGTATGCTACAGGCTTTTGTCCAGTTTACTTGTGATACTGCTAAGTCAAAAAAAGTGGGCTATCCTGCGCTGCTGTCTGTAGTCAGTCATCCATTTGTTCATTATCTAATGTTGTTCCTTGTCTTGTTCCTACAATAGAGGCTGTAAATTGGGACACCTCGCCTCTTGCTGGATCATACTTATTGCTGATGAGCAGCATGGATTTATCCCTGACATATCGACCACGACCAACTTGCGATTATGTCTAAATGATTTGACCAGGAGACTTGACTTGCGCCAACCTACAGATGTCATCTATTTCGATCTTAGTAAGGCTTTTGACAGTGTCACTGAAAAGATTCTTGCTGGCGCTGGAGCATTTTGGAGTCGGAGGTCGTCTTCTCTTGTGGATTGAGAACTAATTATCTGCACGAGTATACAGGCGGAGAGTGTGTGAGGCATTTTCTGGTTTACAAACTATTACTAGTGGAGTTCCCCAGGGATCGGTGTTGGATCCACTACTTTTTGTTATATACAATGCGGGTCTTCCATCTCCGTTGAGGTCCAATTGCTCACTCTATGCAGATGACACTAAAATTAATTGTAATCTGTTGCGAAACCATGATTCATTACAGGGAAACCTTACAAAAATATGCAAGTGGAGTGAATGGTGGCTTCTTCCCCTAAATATAGGCGATTACTATTACTTGTGATCTAACTTGGACCGGTCATATAACGGAAGCATGCAACAGGGCCAAAAGGTTTCTGTTTTTATCGAGTGTTGGGGTGTTTTTGTTTTCTTCAGTTGATACGGTACGCTGCTTGTACATGACTTATATGAGACCGATGATCGAGTTTTGATCGGCTGTTTGCTGTCCGGTATTTGCTCGGGACAGAGTTTTCATTGAATCTGTGCAACGCTCTACCACTAGAATTCTCGATGGGGCTCAACGACCATCCTATGAGAAAGATTGAAGATCTTCGATCTCCCTATAATGATTTAGCGATTGGTGCGTGGTGACTTAATAACTAGTAATAAAATCCTACATGAAACTTTTTCTGTTGACTTGAGTAAAATATATGTGATGAGTACTAGTGATCGTCTACGTGGATATAATTTTAAAATTGCCACCCAGTATACCACAGTGCACAGACAACATTTTTTGAGCAATCGTGTTTTTAATAATTGGAACTCACTGCCTCAGCATGCTGTAGATGGTGGTACAATAACCCATTTGAAAAATAAATTAGATAACCATGACTTCACACGTTGTGTTTTTAAATAACTATTTACTTCTTTTTCTTTTATTTTGGCTTGATGCTTTGTTTCAATATTCTTTTTTTAGTTATAGGGCAACAGGCATATACAGCTTGTTTATTTTTTGTACTATACGCTGTTAAAGTTAAGTTCTGATTTTTATGTAGAGAAATGTTGCGTTTATTATTTTTGCATATGAGCAAATAGGCTTCTAGCCTCGGCTCTTCTCTTTTTGAATAAATAAATAAAATAACGAACTTTCTGTGTCTTTCAAATTTTATATTTTATTTCTAACTGGTAGATTAAATAAATTGAGAAACGCAGGTTACTTAGCTATATCATAAACCTAACAAAGTTCATAAAAAACTAAGTTATGCAAATAGTTTCTGTACCAGTTCATGCATACAAATCATAGCAACGATTCATACCTGAGTCGAAAGCGATTTCACTCAGCAAGACCCATCTAGAAGCAAAATATAGCTGAAGTTTCAGGAACCGTCCTATTCGCTGGTGAAGTTTGATAGTAACATTTCTAGCGTGCTCCAGGACCAGATCAGGCATGTAGGAAAAATGGACGGGCTCTCCGTTAAATGTGTTGCCATTGAAACTGAAGAAGACCCTTGCGTGAGAAAAGACCTGAAATCAAATCGTAATTCAATAGATGTGATTTAATACCATTGATAAAGCAATTAATTATTTTTATAGGTGAATATGTGGGTAAAATAATATTTTTGTTTTAGGGATCAATTACAAGTAGCGTTCATTAAAATATTTGCAAGTATCTAAAAACTCTGGACGCAGCAAGTGCGTTATGGTAGTGAATTTTCATAAAACTATTTTTTAATAGCAATAATGTGTTTTCTTTTAGGAAAGCAGGCATCCCATTTGGTTACCAGTATAATCTATATAGTAAAAACAATGTGCCATGTTTCATCAAAATAACTTTATTGTTTGAAAATGTAAAATTTCCGAAAGTAAACTTAAAGTGTTCCCGAAAAAACTCGTTTCTTGGTCAACCTTATAGGTTAATAGCAAATTGAGCTATTCAAATATTAAGCATTTGATCAAAATTCGCTACCATAACGCACTTACTGCGTCCAGAATTTTTTTTCTTACAAACATGCATTATATTTCGATGGAAAATGCAAAAATGCAATAACATAAGGCGTGTTTCATTTAAAAAAAAAAAAAATTGTATCACCAACGACTTATGGGCCATCCTGTGATTGTAGAAATAATTTTTTAAGATGTAGCTCAAGACACCCTATAATTAATATATACAATTTTTTTTCATATCTTGTATAATAACAGATATATTGAGCTTTATTGATTTTTTTTACGAAAATTCTACAAAAATTATATACCATTAACGATAAACTCTATAGCCAAGGGTACTGCCAAGCATCAGAGAAAGGGTGTATTTGAAATGAATTTTCTGGAAACATTTTAGTAAACTGAAGGACAATGACGGTTGAAACCAAGGCTTAAGGGTTTGTAAAACATTATTCATGAGACATTTTATTTCTATAGCCCGTATTAGATTCAAGTTCTTTGCCTAAATGTTGCCGATTTTGACGTTTTAAATCGCAACTTTGACGTTTCGAGGAAAACCCCAATTTATTTTTCTTTAAATGCTTATAACTTTTTCGTCTTTTGACCTACAGAGCTAAATTTTGGTAGAAAACTTACCTATAAGGACATAAACCCGTGAGAAAATTTTGGTTGCCCTTACTTTGTTAATTTTGGAGATATAATTTTTTTTTCGAAAGAAAACACAAAATTTTCCGGGAAAACCTCGGCGGATTTTCCTGGATAACGAACATATCCAAGCGACTTGCAAAAGGAAGGTACTCACCAATTCTGACGTTTAAAGTCGCGATTTTGACGTTTTGAGGAGAACCCAAATTTATTTTTTTTGAATGCCTGTAACTTTTTTGTCCTTTAACATACGGAGCTAGATTTTGTTATGTAACTTGCCTCTAATGATATAAACCTGCGTATGTAATTTGGTTGCCCTTACTTTGTTAATTTTGGAGATATAATTTTTTTTCGATTTTTTTCGAAAGAAAACACAACATTTTCCGGGAAAACCTCGGCGGATTTTCCTGGCTAACGAACTTATCCAAGCGACTTGCGACATATAAAGTCTGAAACTGACCTCGGATTTGGGTTCCGGGGGTCCTAGATAGCGCTCATTTGAAGAAATTTTTACAAAATTCGAAAGTCGAGATATCCTCATTAGTGAATTTTTTTTAAGAAAATTCACTAATATGAAACGATTTCGCATAGCACAGGCAACACAATTTATGAAACTATTGGGACATTCTGATGCGATTAAAAAGCTGTTCGCAAAACACTATCTTCATTCGGTTTAAATATTTTCACTTAGATAGCGCCACCGGTTATATCGGAAGCCGCTCTCAACCTCGTCATTTTAAATGAAACAGCGCGTTAGGTAAAGTTACCTAATATGGAACACTTAACTTTGTTGGTCAGTGAGTCTCTCTATAAATTTTGTAATTGCCTAAATAAACAGAATATTACTGTTTAGATCAGCGTTTCTCAAGCTTTTAGTATCTGCGACCCAATTTTCTACCACGAATATAATCGCCCTCGAGTGTTTTTGAACATAGAACGTTTTACACGTTTTTATTTATTTTATTTTATTATATTTCAATCATAAGCATAACTGTGGTCTATGACGTCATTGCTTCTTTTGATCGAAAAACTGTCTTCTGTGGTGTAATGCAGAAAGTCCGGACGTCTCAAAGTCAATGTGCAAATAAGAAATGTCACTTGTCTCCGATTGCTATATATATGAGAAAATCTGATCAGGTTTGCTCTGATTCGCATTCAATTTACGATTCAACATCTAATGTGCACATCGAATAAAATGATGGTGTAGGATTGCTAATGTCACCACCCCAAAAGCTGATCCCATCAAGGAGGCTAATGTTACCACCCCAAAATATGATAGCATTAGCATTTAAGAGAGGGGCTAATGTCACCACCCCGAGAGCCAATTCCGTTTAACGGGGACCCATTTAATCTGAAGAACAGATTAGATTAAAGAGTCCAGCCCTCAAATACAGTCATATCAACTTAGTAGAAGTTTCACCACCTCTAAGTGGTGATGACACCCTAAAAATGAAGCCCTGTTGCATTACCTCCAAAGCAGAAACCAACGTTAAGGAAAAATTGCTCAACTTGATCTATTTACTTCAGATTACTTTTCAGTTTATATTTCAATTTTTAAAATAGTAATTCCAATTCTAACAATTTTTCACCCAGTACCATTTTATTTGAAATTCTTTAAAATTGTTAAAATTTAATATCTAATTTTCTAATAAACTAAATCTCCCTCTCTTTTTGGTAAATTTTCATTAAAAAAAATCATTAATAGAGAGGTATCGTAAGACTTTCGGAAAATTTGTTCAAATGAGCGCGAACTAGGGCTCCTGGCAACCATATCCAAGGTCAGTTAAGCAGTTTATATATATATATATATATATATATATATATATATATATATATATATATATATATGTATATATATATATATATATATATATATATATATATATATATATATATATATATATATATATATATATATATATATATATATATATATATATATATGTAACCGATAACTCAAAAAATACTCAATAAAACGCAATACCTTTCAAATTGTCTAAGTGAATAAGACGAAAATTCACAAGTTAAAAGAACATAGATAGACGTGGTTGTGTACCAATTTTCGAGTCTTTTGGTCAAAGAGAAATAAATACACTAATTATAAAATAATCCTCGACATCACTTCAAATTCTATAATGCAATATCTACAATGTTGGACAAAGACAGATCACGTTATATGTGCTAAGTACACTTGGAGAGCCGCTCTCCAAGTGTACTTATCAGTGCTCATCACAGGTTCCAATCTTCACTTAGTTACATGTGCTGCTATGCTATTTAATAAATCGTAGATATAAATCTAAACAATGGAAGTTACAATAATTGCAAAATGTCCAGATGTAGCTGTTTCGTACCGAGGCTGCCAGATCATCAGAAATTTCATGTGGTTATACCTTTCGTCTCAAATTTTCTTATCTCCTTCAACTTATGATAATAAGGAAGACATTTTTAAAGTTAATTTTATCAGCTAGTTAAAATATACCGCAATCCGTAGCTGTATTAAATACCTGAAAATTTAGAATTACCCATTGCTCATGATTTGTCATTTATCTCTCCGATCCTAGCTTATATCTGACAACGTTGTTAGACTGCGTTCGTGCTGGAGCTCAGCTGACATTTGTCAATTGTCAAGATGAAATTTAAAATTAAGATTAGTAGAAACAGACGCCATAAACAAAAATGAGGAAGAAGAAATTGGAAATTTAACCTCAAATTTAAGATTTAGACATGATAGATATACTACAGGAATGATAATGCGGCTACATAATTTTACACTGTCACGCGCATGCAACATAGGGTAAGTATAGTCGCAACGTAGTATTATGCTAATGCTGCGGTATAGTGGGTTTGACGTTTAATCACATCTCATAACCCCTTAACAATATACGAAACTGTTGTTCTTTTATTGGACTTTACAAATGTATTTTACTGATTTTTGTGTGCATAGGGTTAGAAATAATTTTGAATGGTCAGGTTGTTGACTGTTAACCCGCTATAAATAAGTTATCTACTTTTCAAGTTCTTGTTGCCACCATGGCAACTACCACACCGCCACCCCCCTCCAGCCCCTCCTTGATTTATACTTATTTTGAAATATAATTTCGGTAAATTGGACGCACAAGCCACAAGAAAAATTTGTTGCAAACAACCCCCAAGAAAGTTAAGGGACCAAGAATGAATAGCGGTGCTGGATGTGGAGGAAAATGCTAAGAAAGACCACTTACTCGGACTTTGAACAGATGCGTTTTTCACCTTTTGCTGCACCACCTACTTTAAACTCTATCTACCCCGCACAACACCCATACTCGCTCCAGATACCGCAGCTTTCTTGGAGGTTGATCCCAAGAATTTTTTCTTGTGCTTCATGTTTTGAAGGTGGTTGTATTCATGCATAGGGGGAAGGGGAACCCCTGTGTTTCTGCGTGAGCGGGCAGAAACCCTCTTTCTCTTAGGGGTTCTTATTCCCCTTCTATATGCAAAAAATCACCCTCAATGCATGAATTTTTTTGTGTATTCCTAGTGTTGGTTTTTGTTGAGTATATTTTCTGTTCAATTTCTTTGTTTGTTTTTTGTATCCAAATTACTGTATAATTATTTATATTAGAGATCATGTTTTTGCTTGCCCTTCGCTACATTATTTTTTACTATTCATAATTTAATGAAGTAATTTTCATAAGTTATAATATCAGGGTAAATCAATAATATTACATATATTATTCTCATAACAATTCACTACCATAACGCGCTCGCTGCGTCCCTAACTTCCATTATTGTTTAGCTTCGACACACATCAAAATATAAATAAACGGCGAATATACTTATTTCAATCTATAACTTTAATTGGGGACGTTCTTTTAGCTACAAATATAGTCTATCTTAAACATTTTATTAAATCCCCCACTTAAAAAACAATAACTTCGCAAATTTTTAATTTCATGTCATCTGTCATTCTGGTGTCCCGTCGCAGCGACTACTGTGTCTTTGTCAGGGATTAGACGTTAACCACTTGAGTCATTTCTGTTCATCTCTTTTAGATTTTATTGTTAATTTGGAGAATAACTCCAGATTTTTTGAACCAAATTACTTAAAATTCCCAACAGGCGTTTATTTACACCATTCCTAGCTACATGGAAAATGCCACTCCAGTTACTCTCATACTTTTAAAAACGTAGCGAAAAAATATTTTTCTCTCCTCTTCTCTTAATACCAGGAAAGCCTCTGGCCTTGACGAGATCCCAGCAATTGTGTTGTAGATTTTTGGGGAAGCCAATTTGAAGATAAAACATATGTATAAACTAACGCACGATTTTATTAATTCACACAATTATGACCCTAATATTGTTGGTACATTACTCAAAATGTAGTTGACTATTTTTTTAAATTATTTCCCCTTAAAGACTTATGTTCTTTTAGCTTTTCGTCTGTCTACAATTTAAAACAATACACAAAAGTTAACTTAAATTACGTTTAGCTGTATTAATTAAAACGTACAAAGGCGCAAATATGATCAGTATAATTAACTAAAATTCGAAACTCAAACTCGGCCAGTTAAAAGAAAATTCCGTAGCTGAGCCGCTTATTGACGAGATTACACAGTTCATAAATTAAAGAGCGAAAAGGTTGAGAGCAATGAACAGCCTCTCACAAAAGTTTGGCCATAAAAGTGAAGAGAACCCTTGCGTGAGAATATAGCAGAACGAAACCTTATCATAATCGCGAATAATATAATTCATTTATGACTGAGTTAAAGTAGTTTTCTGGAATATTGAATTAGTAATAAGATGAAATGATGAAACGCTAACGCTTTTGCTCGTAAATAATGCTAGAATGAAAATCGATGGATTTATTACAGCCCGTGCATCGCAGGTCAGTAAGTACCTTGAGCTTCCGCCTAGTATAATTAAGGATTAACTCTGTGGATTTGTTACATCCCACCAACATATGTCCAAGATGAATTAGTAACGTGAGCTAAACAATGAGTAGAAGTAATGCAAAGACCTTATTAAGTTTTCAAGCTTTTACCTGTAGCTTTACCTGCTCTGTGAGTCTGTAACTTGGAATAAATTCAGTTACAACCCATCAACGACGGGTGTTGCAATGTGGCAATGAAAAAATGGGTTTGTAAGGCTAGATGTATCCTCATTAGAACCGCAGACCGGTTTAGCTCTAATTAGAGCTCATCAGTACGGTATACTAACTACAGCGAGAACACACCTATGTACACACGGCTATGGTAACCAGCCTCTTAGGACATTGTGAGATGTTATAAAATAAAGACTGTGTACAACTAACTAACAATTTTGTAAATAGTCAGCCCTGGCACATTTCGTCCCTAATATAGGGTATATACACCCTATATTTGGGAATAAATGGGCTAGGGCTGCCAATTTACAAAATTGCTAGTTGGTTATACACAGGCTCTATTTTATAAAATTTTGTGTTATTTGGAGCTATATACCCTATATTAGGGAAAAAATCGAACCCTCTGCGTAGGAGATTTCAATAGTCACCACAATCTGTGGGGATATGAGAATAATTATGACAATGGAGAGGAGCTCGTAGACTGGGCCGAAACAACAACGTCCATTTGGTTTTCAGTGCCAAAGATAAGCCAACGTTTTTATCAAGAAGGTGGCGTAAGGGCTAAAATCCAGATCTCTGTTTTATATCAAGTAACTCACGATCACAACCGGAAACCGTGCCGTCCGAGAATCTGGTGCAGCAGCTTGGGACGAGTTTAAAACTGCCAGAAGAGAGTTTAAGAAGGAAATACGACGAGGTAAACGAGCCGGTTGGCGTGCGTACTGTGGGGAAATTAACTCCTTGCCGGACGCAGCCAGGCTGGAAAGAGTGCTCAAACAGGAGTCAGGAAGTTCAATAGGATCCTTAAGGAAACCGGACAGTTGGACCAACACAACCGAGGAGACTTGGGCCATCTCGCTAAAGTTCAACTTGCTGGCGGTGGAGCCGTCATCGAGGCAGCTAACACAAGCCGGTGGTCGGTTCCGAATGGGGACTGGGAGCTGGCGGAGGAGTTAGTCACTGGCGGCTCATAGAGCGGTGAACGAGTTTGCTTCATTCAAGTGCGCAGGATGTGACGGGATTTTTGCGGTCCTGCTCCAGAAGGGCGTGCTAATATTACTTCCCAATATGAGGGAGGTTTTCCAGTCCACCTTGGCGTGGGGCTATGTCTCAAATGCCTGGCGCCGGGTCAGGGGTGTCTTCATTCCTAAACCGGGAAAGAAGGATTACACGTTGGCCAAGGCGTACAGGCTAATTACTCTTATATCCTTTCTGCTAAAGGTACTAGAAAGGATAATATATAGGTTTGCTCTGGGGGAGATCCTCAGGAATCACCCCTTCCACAAAAACCAGCATGCGTACCAGTGGGGGAAATCGACGGAAACGGCGATTCACGCTGTGACGCGAAAGCTGAAAAGATCCCTACACTACGGAGAAAGCACACTAGCTGTGTTCTTCGTTGAGGGGGCCTTCGATAGAGCAGAAACGAATAGGGTCAGTGCCATGCTACAGGACCGGGGGTCACCTAGATGTCTTATAAATTGGGTGGCGAGCATGCTGGAGAACAGGAGGGTTTCGCTGACCTTAGGAGGCCGGGGGCTGGACGTTGGAGTGACAGGCGGCTGTTCTCAGGGCAACTGTCTTTCGCCTCATCTATGGTCTCTGGTCATATACGGCCTCAGGGGACGGCTCTCCGAGAATGGCTTCTACGCCCAGGCGTATGCTGATGATGCGCTGGTATTAGTCACCGGCAAATTTTTCAGCGTCATCTGTGCATGCATATAAACAGCTTGTAGCATATTGAGAGGTGGTGTGGTGAGCTGGGACTCTCTATAAACCCGGCGAAGAAGGAGATGATCCTGTTCACCAAGAAGATGAGGTGATATTTAGAACCGTCGCAAAGGGAATCCGGAGGGGTTCAGGGCGCCGTTTGAAAAACCTTTAGCTTTAGTGCAGGCGATAAAATATCTGGGGGTGGTCCTGGACTTTAAATTATCATGAGGGTCGCAAATAGGACGAGTAGTGTGGAAGGAAGTAGCGAAACTTGGGAGCTGCGCCGTGTGATAGAGAGGATCTTCATTGAATTTATACTGCGATTGTCAGGCCGAGAGTTCTTTATTGGGCGGTGGTCTGGTGGTGTGGTGTGAACCAAACTGCTACCCGGGGGCTGGCAAAATTTGAAAGGCTGGAAGTCTGGGTATCACCGGCGCTATGAACACGACACCCTCAGCTGCGCTAGAGGTTTTGCTGATACTGCCCCTGCTTTCCATCTGCAGCAGAAGGGAGGCTATGACTTTACATCTCAGAATGCGAGACTCCGGAAACTGGTGCGGAGAGAGAGAGAGAGAGAGCTATAACAGGACATTCAAGAGTTGTCAAGGTGGTGGAAAAGGAAATTCCAATTTCCACCATCAATGTACGAAATACAGAGGATTATATTAGGCTAAATAGGACATATACCCTCAGAAACCCCAGCCAGGATCAGTGGAAGGAAAATGAGGTCGCTTTCCAGCCTGCTAGCCTGGTCTGTTTTATCAACGGATCCGGGCTGGAACAGCAGCACTCACCCGGGGCTAGAATATACATCGATGGCTTGGGGTTGCGCGAGAGTTAAGGTCTGGTCGCATATACCACGGCTTTCGAAACGGAGGTACACGCTACTCTGTCTGTATCTAATCGACAGTATATGAGGATGAGCCCTGAGAAATGTGTATACATTTTCTTAGGTAGCCAGGCGATCCTCCGGGTAGTCTGCACCCCAGAATTACGTCATCGGTTGTTCTGGAGTGGCTTTCTACGGGACTGTCCAGGACAAAGAAGGTGCAACTTGTGTGAGTAACGGGACAATATGGCGTCGCGGGGAATGAAGTGGCGAATGACCTCGCAAGGCTTGGTTCCCGGCGGAAGTTCTATGGCCCGGAGCCTGCTATAGCCGTAAGTAGGAAGGTGGTCTCCGACGCCCTAGATACATAGACTGTGGAGGCCATGGAAAAGCACACAACTCGGTCGGTGGATGCAAGCAGGCGAGGCATTTCGTGGGGAGGCCGGGCAGGAACAAGACTGTCTGGCTTCTAGGTAGGATTCGTTCTCCGCATTACCGCATCATTAGGGCGCTGACAGGCCACTGTGCGCTAAGAAGACACCTTTCATTGATAGGGGTCGAGAGGGTTCCTATTTGCCAGGAATGCCGTGAGACTGAAGAAACGTCTTACCTGTGTGAATCTAAGGCTTTTGGGAGTCTTCTAACAGAATTGTTCGGTTCAAAGACTCTGCAGAAGAGCCACGTAAGTTACGTCCAAATGAAGACCGTCATGGCATTTATTTCGGTGTCGAGGAGGTTTGGTGACGGAACCGAGGAGGGGTAGGGCATGGTTGCTGGGTTGCCGGGGTTGGCAAAAAGGGCCCGTTGTGGCCTACTTGCCTGGCGTTAGCCTCGCCACCATCGCTACTACTACTACATATTTGGTATTAGTTTCAGGTGCTTTGCCTAAATATTGTCAATTTTGACGTTTTAAATCGCGACTTTGACGTTTTGCGGAAAACCCCATTTTTTAAATGCCTATAACTTTTTTTGTCTTTTAACTTACAGAGCTAACTTTTTGTGCGTAATTTACTCTGAATGATCTAAACCCGCGCGCCAAATTTAGTTGCCCTTACTATGTTATTTTCAGAAATATAAAAATTTTACAAAAGGAAAAACAAAATTTTCCGGAAAAAACTGGGCTAGTTTTCCTAGCTAACGAACTTATCCAAGCCACTTCCAAAAGAAAGATTCGCACCTAATTTTATCAAAATCGGCCCATTATTTTTTGAGCTTTCGGTGTGACACGCAAATATAAGTATGTATGTATGTATGTATGTATGTATGTATGTATGTATGTATGTATGTATGTATGTAGGTATGTATGTATGTATGTATGTATGTATGTATGTATGTATGTATGTATGTATGTATGTATGTATGTATGTATGTATGTATGTATGTATGTATTTATATATATATATATATATATATATATATATATATATATATATATATATATATATATATATATATATATATATATATATATATATATATATATAAAGTCTAGAACTGACCTCGAATTTGGGTTCCAGGGGTCCTAAGTCGCGCTTCTTTAAAGAAATTTTTTCAAGATTAAAAAGTCTAAATCTCCTTATTAGTGATTTTGTTAAAAGGAAATTAACTAAAAGTGAGTGGTAATAGGACATTCTAAAATAATTTACATCAAAAGGGAAAGCTCTGGTGATGAATTTTAGTAAAAACAGAACAGGACTGACGACATATCCAAAAATAGTGAAACCTTTATAAAACCACGGAAAGGTTTAGACCAAATTCAAGTCCCTGATGTACATCTGGGTCATAAAATAAAGAAAATAAACTAGACAGCCTCAAGAAGCTGTTGACTTCTTCATCAAGTGTAAACTGGAGCATCGGGGGTCCGGAATTGACTTCGCTAATTCCATTTTTTTCTGGATTCGTCGATGAAGAAAATGAGAATAACACTAAAGCCGTACGTTTCATATAAAAAATTATTTGGTTAACATAAAAATTAAAAATTGCGTACTTAAAATATAAAAAACCGGATTGTTTTTTATTGTCTGTTAAGAACAAATATTAGTTTGGGTTTGAGTGTTACTTTGTCGCTTGCACGTACTAGTAAAATATCTAAAGACTTGCTGAACGCAGTTTGTCCATCATAGACATTCAAAATTAGTTTCGTCCTTAAGATTTTTGCTTTTTAGTAATTCGTCAGTAAACTTTCTTGTGTTAGGTTTTGCAGCCAATATCTTTGATTTATTTTTTGTTTTTAGAACTATTTCGATTTTAATATCATCTATAGTTTTGCTAACACGGTTTTATCTGTCTCCTGTAAATTTACAATATTGGACAAAATGCGTTTTATATATCTGCTCCTCACTTAATGTGCTGGCGTTTATGACCAAGCTCCACTCCGAGAATATTTTCAGGGTGTGCAAAACATATTCTGGCTCAAATCGTTTTGCAAAAATTTTTTTTCGAATTAGGTGGTATACAGTGTGTCCCAAACTGGATGAAAATGCATTGCTATCTCCGTTATTACTAGAGATAGGGAGACGGTTAAATTAGCAATGTTTTGTAGAATTTCATGTTCGTTCTGAATATGACTTGAAAACCAAAATTTGTTGATATCTTTTGTCTTCAATATCTAAGTAGGCGTTGATCTGACATGTCTAAGACTTGCACATTATCAGGACATTTTTTACAGAGTTATCTTTTTGTGCTATTCTCAACTTTGGATTGTCATTTGTTTTTGAGCTACATGTATCAACGTTTGTTTTTATTATGGCAGCCATATTGGATTTTTTGCTCATGTGATAGCCTGCGAAAAGAGATTTCCAATGATGTACAATAGACATGAAAAATCTTGTAATTGTACTCACAATTTTGAGAAAAAACTTTTCTGAGGGTATTAGAAATCCAATACCAGAAAACAAATGACAAAAAAAAGTATTCAAAAAACAGTAGGCCATGGAGTCTAACAATAGACTTCTACTTTTAACATAATTTTCCGTAATGATTCACGATAAAAAAATATTGTGATTCAATTTACAATACTTAGTAAGGTAATAATGCTAGGTAATATTATGTGAAACAGTTTAATAACGAAAACCGGCAATAACAAATAGAAACTTAAACTCCACAAAATAACACAATTAGAAACGGAACTCAACAAATAATAAAATAGGAATTTAAATACATCAAATAGAAAATTGTTGAATATGGCCACCGTTTTGTTCAATGCACTTTATACACATTTTTGAAACATGCCTTCAAACTGTGGTGAGTGTGTTTTGGTTAATATGATTTATAGCTTCCGTGATTCTGTTTCGTAATTCGTTGATATTTTGTGGTGGACCGAATTTATACACATCATTCTTCGGAGTACCCCAAAAATTAAAATCAATGGGTCTAATATCAGGACTTCGAGCACACCAATGAATTGGCCCATTGTTACAAATGACACGATTATTAAATTTTTGGTACAAACGATCCTAGCATTGTGAGCTGTACAACCGTCTTGTTGGTACCAAATCTCGTCTAAATTCTCATGAACTCTTCTAATTGTTGGTAAGATATCATTTCTGAATAGATTAAGATACCGTTCTCTAGGTAAATTATTTTCAAAAAAGAACGGACCAACAATGAAGTTACCTAATTTTTTTAAACTACCTGTCTAGTCTACAAATAAAAATAACAGTTTTTTTTACCTAATAAGCCGCACCAAACATTAATGCGAAATCTGTCTTGCAATCGTCTTTCTCCCTTTAGATGGGGATTTTCATTTGCCCAATAATGCCTATTATGGCGACTATACACACCACGATTTGTAAATCTGGATTTATCAGTACATATTATTTTCAAATGAAAATTTTCATCTTGCTGACATTGTCCTTGGTACCATCTGTAAAATTGAAGTCGCTTAGGGTAATTGTCAACATTTAAGCCTTGTACGATTGTAGGTTTGTATGAATGGTAATGACTTTATTTTGATACATGGTGTACCGTACTTTTTGGAACGTAAATTTGTTCACCCTAAAACCGAACAGATTGCAGAGGGATTTCGTTTGAAACCTGTAAGACGGCATTATTTATTTCTTCATTTCTAGGCATTGGAAGTTTCTTTTCGTGGACGCTACCGTCGCTTAATATAGATTGGTCACTATCCCGTGAAATATTTTGGTGTTTGGTTGTCATCTTTCTGGGTAGTTGTTTTGATATCAGTTTGCAGCTGCCTCAGTATTTCGGTTAGAACGAATGTAACATTCCAACATGTCAAAATATTCATCATTACTGAACATATTGTTGAATAATATTTAAAATGAACAGGAAATAAACTATTTAGTACAAAATTGTAAGCAACGCGTTAAATACACCTCAAATTATTCAGATAATTAAGAACGACAGTATTCTTACTTTTCGCGATAGTGTTATATCCATAGCAACCTTTCTTCTGTTGTTTTTGAGTTGACTTAATTTTAAAAATCAAACAATTTTCAAAGGCGTCTTCGTAAATCATTCATCTGCTTTTTGTTGAGTTCTGTTAGTAAATTTAGTTGTTTACTAGGTTTACCTATTTAATTAAATTATAACAATTTTTTAGGATAATGTTGTAATGTAAAGAATCATTTGTAATAATGGGCCGATTCATTGGTGTGCTCAAAGTTCCTTTTTTTTATCGTAAATCATTACGGAAAATTATGTTAAAAGTAGAAGTCTACTGTTAGACTCCATGGCCTACTGCTTTTTGAACACTTTTTTTGTCATTTATTTTCTGGTATTGGATTTCATAGCCTACTGCCCTCAAAACGGTTTTTCTCAAAATTGTCAGTGCAATTGCAAAATTTCTCAAGCATGTTGTACATCATTGGAAAGCTCTCTTCACATGCTATCACATGAGCAAAAAATTCAATATGGCTGCCATAATAAAAACAAACGTTCTGGCTCAAAAACAAATGTCAATACACTGACAAAAGTTAAAAATCGCACAAAAAGATTACTCTGTAAAAATTATCCTGATAATGTGCAATTCTTAGACATGTCAGATCAATGCCTACTTAGCTATTGAAAAAAAAAATCGAAAAATTTGTTTTTTTTCAAAATAACTCGAAAACGAAAAGAGACAGGGCAAAATACAAGTCATAAATAAATGTTTAATTAATTGACATTTGATGTCAGTTTGGTCTTGTACAAAATTGATAACTTTGGAAAAATATGGTATGTGGAGACTGAGTTATAGTTGAGATGGTGTACTGAAGTGGTTCAGATCAATCATCAATAAAGGCAATGGGTGAAGCATTAGATTGAAGAAATGAAAGTGAAGAGAATTTTTTTTCCTGGTTTGTCAAAATCTGAAGTTTGCTGAATTTGGTATATAACTGTCACATTTCTTTAGATATAACTTTTAAAATTATACAAATGTACACCACAAGTCGTAGACTTATTGTATTGGCATACTGTATCATTTTTACCAATAAATAATAATAATAATAATAATAATAATAATAATATTTGGAACAAGAATGAAATTCTACAAAACATTGCTAATTTAGCCGTCTCTAATAATAACGGAGATATCAATACATTCCCATCCAGTTTAGGACACACTGTATATAGAGACCTTTGAATCATGTAATACATATGAACTGAACCATATCTTACTTATGAATATACTGAAATAGCAAACCATGTTGGAACATACATGTTCAGAATGTACTCAGTGATAAGTTTCAAATTCTAAGAATGATCATAACTTTCCACATAGAGACGGAGTATTCTATGATTAGCTGTCAACCATCTAGACTGTGGCATTTTCCAAGGTTGTCTGTTTGTCAAACTCTCAGATACAGCGTCAGCGTATATAGCAAGGCTTATTTTATACATAAATCTTTGGTCTGTGCTTAATACGTACAAGTCTATTGGTGGAAGTACAAACTCAAGTCTTTGAAGGCTGGCAACACGAAGCAGTTTAAGCTCACAGTACTCTAAGAAACTCACGGGAATAAGGAATAAATCCGGTTAATTTTATTTCAGACTATATATATATATATATATATATATATATATATATATATATATATATATATATATATATATATATATATATATATATAAGTCACATCCATTTTACTGTATGTTACTTGCTGTGATAAGTACACTTGGAGAACCCAAATCACCACAACACATTTTAAAGACCTGACGATCGTTTTGCTAACCAAGTTAGCGTCACCAAAAGATGAAAAATTCTAATTACTTTAAAAACTAACATCACCTTATATACCGAATCTTAGGTAATGAAACGGACGCGAGAAGGAACTAGTCGCAGGCAAATTCTGCAGTGTATTGTATTTTTATCGCCGGACGAGGTCCTTGAACTGTCTTTATTATTTTATCTAAAAAGTGTCGATCTCTAATAATTTTGGAAAGGTTCAACGACAACTAAATTAACATAGTTTCGTTTGATGGAAATATCTGTATTCTTATGTTATCTCTAGGACGGGTTGAAACGTGGGAATTTATTTTACATAGCAATCGATCAGGTGACGACTTGTAATCGGCGGTGGAGAAACGTTCATAATTTTTTGTTCTAACTATATTTAACAATATATATATATATATATATATATATATATATATATATATATATATATATATATATATATATATATATATACTATCGAACGCGCTTAGCTGTCCTGGTTCTCTAACATTTTTTATTTATTTTAGATTATCTTCATTAACGGGATGATTATTATCCCAAATATTTCGGGCGACGGAAGATCTATCTATAGTACGGTATCCTAATTGGGCTAAGTGGTCTTTGTAGCTAATTCCAATCGATCTTTTTGTTTATCTGACTTACTTAAGATTACAATTTTTATAACTTATTTCATAGATTCCCGACATTTTGGCCGTACTATCCTTGCCTTTTGGGTTACCTATCAAGTTTTCTTATGGTAATTTTTGTCAAAAATGGTAGCTGCAAGTTGGCTTTTTAAAAAATGCTAACTAGACGCCCCCCCCCGTAACCCCGTAATTAGTTCAAATGGTAAGCAAACAAAGTCTCTTCGAATTTATCTCTTCTAAACGTCGTTGATTCCGTAAACATTTTCTTTGTTTTCTGTTTGTTGATTAATTTTTCCACTAGACAAGCATGGTATCTGTTATATTCGGCTACGTTCTTAATATAATTTGATTCTTTGGTATATTTACTTTTGTATAAAGGAAAAATAATTAACAGGTTCACTAAAAATTCAGACTGGCCATTTTTTGTGCGTACGTATAATGTGAGTCGTTCGGAATGTAGCTCAGAGTGGTGGTTTTCTTTCTAAAGTGTCTTTACTCTTGATAACTAGTACATCTAGAAAGGGTAATTTATTATTAATTTCCAATTCCGGGGTAAATTTTATAGAATGAAATTTATTGTTTAATTTGGCAATAAAATCTCTTATTCTGCAAATGTTTGTGTTAAACACTGCGAAAATATCATCCACGTAATGAAACCACACTCTAGGAAAATAACCGCTTTTACTTTCAAGATCTGTTTCAAATCTGCCCATGAAAAATTCTGCAATAAATAGCGATAGCGGGTTGCCCATTTCCGTGCCTTGGGTTTGTTCAAAAAGTCATTATTGAATTGAACAATATTTTTTTATACAAGGGTTTGTTAAAGTTAAGTATTCTTTGCAGACATTTTAATTTGTGTTATTCATTTTTAAGAACTGCTCTAAATACGTTAACATTTGCTCCGTAAAAATGCTAGGAAACGTTAACATATTTAGACCAGTTGTTAAAAATGAATAACATAAATTAAAATGTCTGCATGTTAGTATCAAACAAAATATTTTTTAATTCAACAATGAATTTTTTTTGAAACCCAAGACACGGCAACGAGAAATTCGCTATCGCCATTTATTGCAGACCTTTTCACGAGCAGATTTGAAACAGATCTTGAAAGTCAAAGTGGTTATTTTCCTAGCGTGTGGTTTGGTTACGTGGATGATATTTTCGCAGTGCTTAGCACAAACATTTGCAGAATAGAAGATTTTATTGCCAAATTAAACAAGAAATTTGATCCTATAAAATGTACCCGCGAAATGGAAATTAATAATAAATTACCCTTTCTAAATATACTAGCTATCAAGAATAAAGAAACTTTAAAATTCGATGTCCATAGAAAGGAAACCACCACTCTAAGCCACATTCCGGACGACTCACATCATACGCACGTACAAAAAATGGCCAGTGTGAAATTTTTAGTAAACCGGTTAATTAATTTTCCTTTAAACAAAAGTAGATATATGAAATAAATTATATTACAAACGTGGCCTAATATAGCGGATAGAGTTTGCCTAGTGAAAAAATTAACCAATAAACAGAGAACAAAGAAAATGTTGACGGAATCAACGTCGTTTAGAAGAGATAAATCCGAAAAAAAAACTTTGTGTAAACTTCGAATCACAAGCGATCTAGATAGCATTTTGAAAAACGCCAATTTGCAGCTAACATTTTCGACAAAAATACCTTAAAAAACTTGCTAGGTAGCCCAAAAGACAAGGATAGCACGGCCAAAAGGTCGGGAATTTATCAAGTAAATTGTAAAGATTGTAATCTTAAGTACGTCGGACAAACAAAAAGATTTTAGATTTAAAGAACACTCAGCCCAATTGCGATACGGTACTATAGATAGATCTTCCGTCGCTAGACATATTTGGGATAATAGTCATCACGTTAATGAAGATAATCTAAAATTAATAGTAAATGTTAGACAACCAGGACAGCTAAACGCATTCGAGAGTATATATATATATATATATATATATATATATATATATATATATATATATATATATATATATATATATATATATATATATATATATATATATATATATATTGCTAAATATAGTCACAGCAAAAAATATATGAACGTTTCACCACCGCCGATTACAAGTCACCTGATAGATTGCTTTGTAAAATAAATACCCACGTTTCAACACGTAGTAGAAATAATATGAGAATACAGAGATTTCCGCCAAACGAAACTATGTTAATTTAGTTGCCGTTGAACCTTTCCAAAATTATTAGAGATCGACACCTTTTAGATAAAATAATAAAGACAGTTCAAGGACCTCGTCCGGCGATAAAAATACAATACAGTGCAGAATTTTCCTGCAACTAGTTCCCCTCTCGGTTCCGTTTATTTACCTAAGATTCGGTATATAAGGTGATGTTAATTTTTAAAGTAGTGAGAATTTTTCATCATCTGATGATGCTAACTTGGTTAGTGAAACAATCGTCAGGTCTTTTTAAAATGTGTTGTGGTGATTTGGGTTCTCCAAGTATACTTATCAGTGCTCATCACAGGTTCTAATTTTCACTTAGTTATTTGCTGTGGTTTCTAAATTTTAACCATAGTACTCAGATTGTACAAGATATAAAGCAGTAAGCGCCCTTCGAAGTATTACGTATAAACGATAGCTGTATAACTTTAGTATAACTGTTTTTTCTTATAACTTCTGTGGAACTTCAAAAGGACGTTTGTTTCACTTACACTCTACAAACAAAGACAAATGCTAAGTTTCAGAAGGAACTTCGTAAACTATAACAGTTACTTTATGGGGATAAATTTATATGGATCTCTTGATAACTTTCTAGTTTTGGATATTTAAGATATTGTTTAACGGTTCTCAAACTTTGGGGCGCAAACTCATGAGTGGACACCGAAGCTACCGTCTAATAAAATAAAAGTTCTGGACGCAGCAGGTGCGTTATGGAATTGAATTCTCATAAAAATATTTTTAATATGTCTCTCTAATGTAATCAGGCATCAGTCTGGTTACCGGTTAACCTATATAATAGAAACAATGTACCATATTTTATCAAAATAACTTGTTTGAAAATGTACAGAAATCTGTATTTTTATATATAATTATTTGATAGCAAATTGAGTTATTGAAACTTGAAGCGTTTATTGAAAATTCGCTACCAAAACGCACTCACTGCGTCTCAATTTTTTTCTTACAAAAATGCCTCATATTTCGTTAAAAGATGCAAAAACACTATAATATAAGGGCGGTGGAAAAAAAAAATTAGATATCACCAACGACTTATCGACCACTCTGTGATTCTCAAAATAATTTTAGAATATGCAGGTCAAGACCCTATAATTAACGTCCATAACTTTTTCTCGTATCTTGTATAATAACAATTATATTGAGCTTGAGCCTAGAAACACGTCACCCTGTATATATGTAAACAGATAGATAAAAACTGAAACTAAACCCGGATATTGAGCCTAGGGGCTCATTTGAAGGAATCTTTTTAAAATTCAAAAGTCGCGGTCTCCTCATAACGAATTTTTTTTACGGAAATTAGCTATAAATTATAAACAGTTAAACCATAAACTTAACTAAAACTACCGCCAAAGCTTAAGAGAAGCGTCAATTTGAAATGAAATTTCCGAAAATGTTTTAGTAACATGAAGAACAATGACGGTTGAAGCTGCAGAACACTCTTCTTGCGACATTTTCTTTATATAATTCGTATTTGTTTCAAGTTCTTTGCCTAAATAATGCCAATTTTGACATTTCAAATCGCGTCTTTGACGTTTTGAGGAAAACCCTTTTTTTCTTTAAATCGCCGTAAGTTTTATGTCTTAAAATTTACAGACCTAAATTTTGGTACATGGCTCACTCTTCATACAAATACCCGTACCAAATTTGGTTGACCTTTCTTATTTCGGGAGATATAAATTTTGGCCGAAACAGAACGCAACATTTGCCGAGAAAACCAGGGCCGATTTTCCTGGCTAACGAACTTATCCAAGCCACTTGCAAAAGGAGGGTACTCAAATATTGAATCAAAACCGGCCCATTATTTTTTGAGTTATCGGTGTGGGTTTAGTTCGCGCTTATTTGAAGAATTTTTTCAAAATTCAAAAGTAGGGATCCTCTGATTAATGATGTTTTTTAAAGAAAATTCAATAAAAAGAGACATCAGATTTACTCTTTTAGACTGCTATTTCAAATTTATATTTGCAAACGTATCCACAATAGATCCGTTACAAAACTAAAAAGAACCTCTGGCCTCAGCAAGTGCGTTTTGGTAGCGAATTTTAATAGAAATGTATTTAGTGTTCAAAATATGTTCTTTTTTATTAAAAGACATTGAGTTTAGTTAAAAGTATAACCTTTGTAGTAGAAAACAGGTACCATAATATGCCATCAAAATAACTTTATTGTTTAAGAAAGTATAAAACTCTTCCGAACATACCCTTAACATTTTCCCATAGAAACTGGTCTGACGTTCCTGACCAACGGACTTATCTAAGCAATTTACACAGAAACTACGCCTGCCAAGATGCAGTACCTCTACTGTGTTGTCACTTATTACGCATGATTCTACTTACAAGTAGGGTTTGGTATTATACACTAGGGATTAGCAACTGAAGGAAATTAAGTTTCTAAGCAACAAAACAAGTACATACATAACGAGAATCATAAACAATATCTCGCATAGACACACTTGCAGAAACACTTAAGGAGGAGGGTATCCTTCCACTCCTCAGCATCTACATCCTAAAGGTGAGAACCTCGATGGTTCAGGGGTAAGAACGTGTGCCTCTGAATCGAAGGGTACTAGGTTCGACCCCAGGGTACACTTTCACTTTTTCAGTACAAACTGTAAAATTAACATCAACCGAGGTTCTGGTATTGTATTTGAGCAAGTTGAATGTCTGCACGTTCCGCCCTTCGGAGGGGGCGTAAAGCCGTCGGTCCCGTGTCCATGCGATGTTGGGCACGTTAAAGATCCCTACCCTCCTTACAGAAAGGCGGGGGTTCGGCAAAATTTTCCAGGATAGTGAGGAGAAACTGCTCCTTGGCGTCGGTGATTGGCCCTAGTCGCGGAAATAGGCGGACGTTAAAGCAACAAAACACACACACACATACACACACACACACATCTTGGAGGTGCTGGCCCATGTTTTTCGAAACAAGACTAAATATACTAAAGATGTACGGAATGTAGACAGTTCACCAGCTTTCAAGAAGAGAGTGGAAACGATTTTCCTAAACAAGGCGTGCCACTCTGTAAACGATTTTAGCGAATTTTTCGTAAAACGACGACTAATGACGACATGTTTATATATATATATATATATATATATATATATATATATATATATATATATATATATATATATATATATATATATATATATATATATTGAAATAAGGTGGGTTTTAATAGGGATAGCATCAGAGAAAGGAATTGTCTGTAATGAATTTTTTGCAGGTAGTTTAGTAAAACGAAGGATAATGATGGTTAAAGCTAAAACTTGCCTATGCCTGTAAATTTTTTACTTTTAACTTAGAGATCAAAATCTTTACTTACTTTACTTTTTATACTATAAACCCACGTAATAGAGTCTCGGTGGTTCAGAGGTAAGAACGTGTGCCTCTAAACCGAAGGGTACTGGGTTAGACCCCAGGGTACTCCTTTCACTTTTTCAGTACATCCTGTACAATTAACATCAACCGAGGTTCTGGCATTGTATTTGATCAAGTCGAATGTCTGCACGTTCCGCCCTTCGGAGGGGGCTTAAAACAGTCGGTCCCGTGTCCATGCGATGTTGGGCACGTTACAGAAAGGCAGGGGTTCGGCAAAATTTCCAGGATGATGAGGTGAAACTGCTCCTTGGCGTCAGTGACTGGCCATAGTCGCGGAAATAGGCCGACGTTAAAGAAACAAAACACACACACAAACCCGCGTACCAAATTTGGTTGCCAAAGCTTTGTTATTTCCGAAGGTGTAACAATTTTCCAAAAGAAAAACTAAAATTTTCCCGGAAAAAGTGCTCAGATTTTCCTGGTCAACGCACTTATCCAGGCTACTTACAAAAACAGGTACCTACTTGCAAAATTTGTTCAAATTTGGCCCATTATTACTTCCACATCGTCAATACGTGGGGAAGTATGGAATCGTCGACAAAAATTTCATAAAATTTGTTTCATTTAAACGTCGTAAAAAGTGTCAAAACATATAGAAAGCATGATTTGGGAATGAACGTTTTTTTTGCAGTCGGTTTGTCGATCGGTCTGTCTGTCTGTATGTCTGTCTGTTGCTAGCCACGATACCTTTAGAATGAATTGAGATATCGTCTTCAAATTTGGTATACCGTTCGCACCAGAAAAACGAACGGTTCGGATTGATTTTGGGTAAAATCGCGCCTGGGCGTAGAGGATGAATTGAGGTGATTTGGTGTGTGTTGTGTGTGTGCTGTCTTCTTTCATGGCTGCGGTCGTCAGACCATTCGCACATTTTTAGGTGATTTGGTGAAAATTAACATTTTTTTTGTTAAAACTCGAGTAGTATAACGTTAGGGTTTCTTTATTAGAAAACTTTCATCAAACATCTAGTATTCTGTGCTAAAATTAAACTGAAGTTGAATGTGTGAGGATGGAACATCGGTGACAGGTATTTCAAAATTTTGTTTGCTAAAGCGGCGTAAAAAGTGTCAAAACATAGAAAACTTGGCTCTGGAACGAACATTTTTTGGCTGTCGTCAGTCGGTCTGTACGTCTGCCTGTTAGTAGGCGAACTAATTCTCGAACGAATTGAGATGTCATCTTCAAATTTGGTATCTAGTAAGCACCCGACAAGTGAACTCTTCGGATTGTTTTTGGGTAAAATCGCTTCGGGAGATAGGGGATAAATGAGGGGTGATTTGGTGAAAATTGATATTTTTTCGTTAAACCTCGAGTAATGTAAGGTTTCAGAAGTTTGTGCGTACAGGAATACGAATATTTTCAAATCGTGGATCATAAGTTTATTTGAAGAGAATGTTTTCCTTGGGGGAGTAGATTATCACAGCTATGTGGAAGTTATGATTCAATTTGCAGCACTATTTTGAGTTACCGGTATGATACATATATTCTGTTTCATTCGTGGATCACGATTTGTGGCAGCACTCCTACGCGGCGGGAATATACATCCGCAGCCTGAAAATGTGCAATATTTACATTCTTGGTGCATATACTATTCCATTCGAAACGAAAGTATACACTATCCTGTCTGTAGCTATCCGATGATGTAAGGACGAACCCAAAGAAATGTATATACATTTTCTTGGATAGTTAATCGACTCTCTGAACGGCCTGTGTGCCTAATACTAACTAAAAGTGGGCCCAGGAATGCGCTCGTTCTTCGCGAGCTGTCCAAGATAAAGAGTGTATAGCTTAGGTGGGTTCCAGGATACCGTAGCATGCAGACAATGGCAAGGCTTCTTTTTCTACAGTCTTTCTGTAGCTCCGAAACCGCGTTGGGAGTGAGTAGGAAGGTTGCTTTGACGTATTACAAACCTATGGCGGAGCCCTGGAGGTCGATCAGCAGCTGTATATAAATGAGTGACTCCGTGAAGAGGCCTAAGAGATGTAAGACTGCCTGCCTGCTTTGTAAAAGCAGTATTAGACTACGCCCTACAAAAGAGGCCTGTGTGGCGCACTAGAACGACTCTAGCCTTATCTTACATTGGTGGGCATCGAGTGGAACCCTATTTCTCAGGAATGCCACTACCTATATGAAAGTGAGGATTTCAGAGTCTTTGACCAGAAGTATTCAGATAAAAGACTTTACCACTCATTCGTCCACTAACAGTTTTTAATGGGCAAAAAAAAACTATTTCCTCGAGCATCCAAACTTTCTAAAATCTTTGAGGACACATATTTCCGGTGATATATGACAATGCCAGCTATTCTAAAAGCAAGTTAACATCCGTTTTGTGGCAACACAAGTAAGCGCAAGATTGACAGTCTTGTTTTTATTAACAATTTAATAATATTTGAACAGATTCGAAATAATTAGCTTTTTGTATTATCATATTAATATTATTTAAATACTGAAACAAGTCTTCAATTTTTAACATTTCTAAATTTTAGGCAAAACAAGAAAGGCAATTAACTCATTTAATCTTCCGGCGTCCTGTGCCATTACAACATATATATATATATATATATATATATATATATATATATATATATATATATATATATATATATATATATATATATATACATTAATGTAATTTCTAAGAAACTTAAAGCCTATTTATTGGTTTATATCAAAGAAATATCGTCGATTTTGTTGGAGGCTTATAAAATGGCCCTTATATTTTTATATTCTCTCTGTGTATCATTATGCTTTATTTAAAATTTATATTCAGCTTACCTGAACATCTTTGGTAAAAAAATTGTTTGTATGTAAGTGCACAGCCGAAAAGTTTCGAACTTTGTCGAACTCGAAGAGGATTTCTAAAGGATGGCCTGCCCATCCCGGTGTATCGTTTCTCCATCCTATCCATTCATAGCCTGGAAGAAAAAATACATTGAATATACAAAATACTTTTTGCTGGTATACAAACAAGCTTGCAGCTTAAACTTCCTCATAAAGTTATTTGATGATTAAAAAGTTTCGCAGGAAAGTATCAGATTCGCTCTTTTCAAAAAATTCCAACCTTGTTTCGTTCTAAAAACACGACGTCCAATATCAACATTGGCATGGTATATTATAGCAAATACGCTATAATATAGAATATTCGGTTATAGATATTTCAATGAAAATATTTGACTCGTTACTATAGAAATCTTTAAAAAATTGGGACGCAGCAAGTGCGCTATAGGAGTAAATTAGCATAAGAATTGTACACTATTAGTATGGCACATTAGTAAAATTAATACTTTAAATTTTAACAAATCTTGGAGATCGGTTTTGGAGGTCTCAAAATGCGTTCACTTAAATAACTCTTTAGTGACTGTTACGAGAGATATATCTTTATTCTCATAAAAACTTTCGGAAAGCAGCAAATTTTCATAAGATTTTTATACTATTAGTACGGAATATTACTAAAAGTAATACATTTAATTTAAACAGAGTCAAATATCGGGTTTAGGGGTCCTAATACATGCTCATTTGAAGAATTTATCCCTTTCTATTATCATCAAAAATATTTAAATCTTGTGTTCTAGCTTCTTTTGAAAAAAAAAACCTTGATTGCCCAATAACTTCATTTTCCACGACGCTAGAAAATTATAATATATATACAGAGTGTCCACGGATTGAGTGTGGGTAAGGTATATGTGACAAAAAACTTTTGAATTAGATTATGATATTCCTGGAATCGCTCCTGCTTTCCCTTAAACTAAGATGTTGAGGAAATGAACAAAATAAATTAATATACAGGGTGGTTTAGTACTGATTTAATTAAATGTGTTAAGAGTAAACTACCTTCTTTTATAAAGATACAGCAAAAAGTTATTGACAAAACTTGTTTAGAATTAAAATTTATGACAGGCTCTCAATTTTAAACCAGATCAGCCTACTTTGAATTTTCAAGTAAATTATTAACATTTTTTCCCTATCAACATAGAGCTTTTTACCTGTGGTTTTCTGAACGCAGGTGCGCAAAGTAAGTAACCATGCAATGTTAAATAATAATTTATTAGTAAAATACAAAACGCTTATTGCTAACAAAAATCAAAACGAACAACGAAAAATAAAGAAATTATTCAAATGTGTTGCGACCAACCGATACAGATAACTCAGCCCGTTTAGTAAATGCTTTGTAGGCATTTTGAATCTGTTGAATTGGAATACCGTCAATTTCCTCTCTCAACCTCAGTTTCAACAAGTCAAGACAGTTGATTAATGGAGCCGCGTAGACTTTCTGTTTGAGATAGCCCCATAAATAAAAGTCCATTAAGGTAATATCGGGACTTCTGGGAGGCCAAGGTATTAGCCCATATCGACCAATCCACCGCCCAGGAAATTCGCGATCTAACCATTCTCGAACAATTCCTGTTGTATGTGCTGGGTGTCCGTCATGCTGAAAGTATGCTGTTTGTCTATATTCTAGTGACATGTTATGCAAATGGTCTTAAAGGTCCAGTATTTCCAGATAACTGTACTGGTTCGTATTCCGCTCAAAAAAATATGGCCCAATTATCCCAGTGTAAGAAACAGCACACCACACATTTACTTTTTAATCGCATTGTCTTCTGCAATTAACTCTATAATTTGGATTCTCCATAGACCAATGCCGTGCATTTTGGGAATTTACCACCCCATTAATGGTGAAAGTGGATTCGTCCGAAAAAATAATACTTCTGCCAAAATTGTGATTTTGTAGATATTGCTCGCTGTATCATAAACAAAAATCTAATTGTTTTGACTCGCCATTTTCTTCCAAAGTGTGCATAAGTTTTGCTTTGAAAGATTTCACCTTGTTAGTACGTTAAATTTGTTGCAAATGCGATTTGCTAATATTGCCAATTTCTAATGCCCTTCTTCTTAATGATAATTTCGGAAAACGCCTAACAGAATCCATAGCTAATGCATCTGCAGCATTGTCTTCTTCATTTAGGTCGGATTTTCTCTTCTTAATATTTAAAACACTCCCAGTACGCATACATTTTGTAACAACTTTTTTTACACCAGTAGCGGAAACCGAATAATTTGGCCAACGTTCAAGGAATTTTCTTATCACTCCCTGAAAAGAATGTTCTTCACCCAAACCATAGCACTGCACAATAAACACTTTTTGTTCTGTTGTTAACGTTTTTAAATACAGAAGCTTGCCGTTCGTGACAAATAAAATTGACGTTTCAATTTTCCAAGTAAGTAGTATCCCAGGAAACAAACAAGGCAGAGATCAAGTAGCCATGCAACTCGCCAATTATTGCTTCGAATTTCCAATTGTGCGTTTACTTTACTTTTTTTATTGGTTTAGATGAAAGCAAACCTACCCCAAGTTTAATTATGGTAAAGACAGTTTCAAGTATTTTTTAAAGTACACCTAATCACAGAAGCCGTCGCACGTCATTTAAATAAAGTCGCAGCTAAAAAAAAATCATAGTAGGCTGATCTGTTTGAATTAAGAGCGTGTCATAAATTTTAATTCTAAACAATTTTTGTTAATAACTTTTTGCGGTATCTTCATAAACGAAGGTAGTTTACTCTCAATACATCAGTTATAAACCACCCTGTATATTAATTGATTTCGTTCATTTTCTCAACATCTCAGTTTTAGACAAAGCAGAAGCGATGTCCAGAATATCATAATCTAATTTGAAATTTTTTTGTCACTTATACCTTACCCACACTCAATCCGTGGATACACTGTATATATATATATATATATATATATATATATATATATATATATATATATATATATATATATATATATATATATATATATATATATATATATATATATATATATACTATACGGATTTGAGTAGTTGACTGTTGCAGAATGAAGACGTGTGTTCGTGTGCTCCGCTGGTTAAAACCTATTAAAGGTGGTAAGCTAAGTTGTTATATTACTAGACTATGGTGTTTTGTATTAGTTATACTGAAGAGTAATTTAATTTAAGTTTGGTGAATCAACATAGTTATGATAGGAATTCCTAGCATATAAGTATTATGTCGAGTGGATCATATGGGGAAGGGGAGGTAGAACCACAGACCCAGAAAAACATAAAGTAAGTACTAACATTACAACAAATATTACAGGTAATGACGAAACTGTAATAGTAATTAATTATACTAATATAGTAAACAAAGACGACATATTTTACTAAACCCGGTAAACATTAATAATTGTGGAAAATATATTAAAGACGAAGAGCGTGCACAAGATATGATCAACTCGGGAATCGACGCATACAGCAAAGGGTTCGGGACGCAGCAAGTGCGTTATAGTTGTGAATTTTCATAAGAATTGTACTCTTAGTAAGATATATTATTGAAACTAATTCTTCACATTTAAATGGACCTTGGAGATCGGTTTTAGAGTCCCAGTTAGCGATTATTTGAAAAAATTTATATTTTATATAGAGCTAAAAATTAAAATTTGGTCTTATATATAATATGTAAGTACTGCAAGTGCCTTTAAAAAAATTTATTGTTTACAAAGGGACTGTACCTGTCAAATTATAAATATGGCGGGTATTTTCCTTATTAGTTATTTGGATAGCAAAGTTTTGTCAAGAAGCTTATTTGATGAAATATGATACATTGTTTCTACTATAGAGATTATACTGGTAGCCAAATTTTATGCCTGATTTCATTAAAAAAAGACAAATTTATTGTTGAACACATTTTTATGAAAAATCACTACTATAATGCACAACCTGCATTACGCACGTTTAGTGAATTTTGTTTAAAAAAATTCACTAATAAGGAGATCCCGACTTTTGATTTTTGCACAAAATTCTTCAGATGAGTGTTACTTAGGCCCCTAGATTTAGTGATGGGTCGTTATTTAACTGTCAGCTATGTTTAAACGGTTACCGAGCCGGAACGGTAACCACCAGTTATGGATTTATAAAAATAACAGCTTAAAAAGTAACGCTTTTTACACTAAACTAGAAATCGGAGTCGTGTCTGTTTCAGTTCTACTGCAACTAGGTTCGATGAATAAACATCGGTTTTCATCGGCAACTGTTATTTAACCATTTAACGGGATGAATAGCCTTGAGACTGGGAATGCTAACTATGTATGGTTATACAGTATAGAGCGGACTGTACTTCATAACATTATTATTTATACTAGTGTGTACGATCTTCGGTACAATAAAACGGTTTAATTTTAATTTTAACTTTAACCGATTGTTGATGGGGATACGGCATACGGACACTACTACACAGAGTTATTCTGTTAAACTGAGAAGCTGTTATTTTTGAAACAGTTGAGTTTCCTATTAGTATGTAAAGCCAAATATTTAATAATAAAAAATGTTGGGTGAAAAGATGAATTTCTGTAAAAACGTGTTATTACTTTCACTACAGACAACGCAAAATAGGGTTATTTCACGTGAAATTAAAGTACTTATTTATTTAAATTTATATACATTACCTAAGAAAACAGTTAACACGTCATTTTCGTTTGTCTGATAATAGTTATCAAATTGATAAAAAGATATAATGATACAACATTTTTTAATATCTATATACATTTAAATATAAAACATTAAATGAATATTAATATATATAGATATATATATATATATATATATATATATATATATATATATATATATATATATATATATATATATATATATATATATATATATATATATACAGGGTGTTTCCAAATTGATGCGAAAAATTTTACAGGGTGATTTTTTGGCGAAAAATAAGGGGTGTCTTTTTATTAAATTTTTCTTGAAACCCCTTCTCCTCCAAGTTACAGCCCTTTGAAATTTTTGAAACTAATTTTAAAACAACTAATATTAAAATAAGTAAATAAACAATTAATACTATATATCCACTTTTTTTTAAACTCAAACTCAATTTTTTATACTGTTGGCTGTTGTTTGCACAGTTTTTAAAAGTGGACTGATAAAGATGAACCGAAAATGTAACTAAAGATAGAGATCTTTCTAAGAAAGAATAAAAGCATAATGTAATAACAAACCATATGTACAGAATAAAGGCAAATTTCTTTACCGAAATTTTATGACCTGCGTTATGTTATGGAGTTCTTAGAATCACTCCCTGTGTAGCAATAAAAGTTCTAACGTCTAACGTCCCAAGGCGTGATAAATAATGATATTTATTGATTCTTGCTGTGGCATTGACATTTACGTAAAGACCCCTCATAAAATAAATTTGTTAGAAATGACTAGTTTATAATTCCTAAAACATCTAAGTAAATACTAATATAAGACTCCTTTCTGATTTCTAAAAGTTTCACTTCAGAGTGGCAAAAGATTTACGACACGCTAATTATAATTTCTTAACCCTTTGTTTCCTTTTCATATCGACAAAATTTGAGATTTATACACTACGTGAAGTAACGGGGTAAAAATACAATGCATTTATGCTAGTGTGCTCGCTCTCGCTCACAGCTTTGGGAATGTAGGATACTATTGATAGACTATCCAGTTTAAAATAACTGAAGCCGTTATTTTCAAAGGCTATTATTAAATAACGTTAACGGCTTCAACTGTTAACAGAAAATAACCGTTTTTCCCATCACTACCTAGATTACATATCCGGGGTCACTTTCAAATTTCAACTGGACTTAACAAACGACTGAAACGCTTCTTTTGGTGTTGCGGTCATATGCTTTCTCGTCAGTCCTGACGCACGCCGATTGATATTTTGTAGTTCTATTTTTTTGCAGAACATACCAGGCTCGAAGTTAAACCACTTGGAGCAATTTAACCACTCGTTGATGCAAGGGTCGGACTATCAATAATAATAATAATAATAATAATAATAATAATAATAATAATAATAATAATAATAATAATAATAATAATAATAATAATAATAATAATAATAATAATAATAATAATAATAATAAAAATAATAATAATAATAATAATAATAATAATAATAATAACAATAATACTTATTTGGTCCAGTAGTTACAATAATTGTAAATCGGACAAGTCATAAAGCTCACAAGATAAAAAAACGTATCACAATCTATCACAAAGGTACGTACCGAAAAATCCAAAATATAGCGAACCGAACATCGCAAGAAAAAAACAAAGGTTCATAGTGTAGCTTCATAAAATTCACTTAGCTATAAAAAATGTGACTAATCGAAGCAACCTTTAGTCGTTTTCCAATTTTTTTTCCACAATTAGTGTCGCTTAGAGAACAAGGCAGCTGGTTGTACAAAAAGCAACCTGTATAACATGACGACTTTTTAATAAACTAATGGTAACATTTATTTTGGTGAAAGGTATCTTTTTCTCGAGCGTTGTATCTCTGAAAATCTGAGTTGCTAACAAATTTTCTCTTGTTTTTTATAAATATAAGTGTTAACTTATATTCATAAAAAACAAGAGAAAATTTGTTAGGAACTCGGATTCTGTTAAGATGGAACAAGTATACTGATGAAAACTGACACGACAAAAGTGCCTATAAGGTAGATTAAATATTAATCTCAGTATTCGTTTCTGTAGCACAAATATTCTATAGTAGTCCGAGGATTGGCCCCAGATAAGGATACCCTAACTTATATGTGAATAGACAGTCGCGTAATAGACTTTCAGCAGATGATCGGAGCTTAAGAAATCGTTAAACATAAAAATTGCATAAAACGCAGAATTTAATTTCTTGCACACGTGATCGATCTGGTCTATGTATAACAGGCTACTGAGAATTCTAACGCCCAAAAATTTTGTCACCTTTTTGATTTGCACTGCGTTTCCGTTCACTAAAATAGCGCTGTCACACATTCTCTCTCTTCGGTGGCGGTTATGCATTTCAAGGCCATAGTTTATAATTAATCGGTTTTTATACCACCATTCATCAAAAGACTGGACTACGGATTTTAAGTTTAATTCAGTTTTCTCTCCCATCTTGCCAATGGAGGTCTCATCGGCTTATGTAAAGACTTTTCCCTCTTGTATAAATTGCGGCAGATCGTTTATATAGAGTGTAAATAAAAGTCGGCCAATGACACTTCCCTGGAGCGTGCCCATACTTACACTATATTTTTGGGAATTAATATTATTCTCTTTTACAAGTAACTGTGTGTTGGTGAGATACGAAAACAGAAGGTCTTTGCCAGTGCATCTTATGCACAGCGCCCTCATTTTCTCCTTAACAAAAAAAGGATTTACCGTGTCAGAGGCAGGAGACAGGTTAAAAAATAAGATAACCACAATGTAATTGGGGTACAGTTTTCGTTTACATATTAAATGTATTCGACCAAGGCAGTTTCTGGAATAGTCAGTTCTTAAACCATGCTGTGATGGTGATATTAAATTATTAGCGTTTAAAGACTTAACCGTCCTTCTGTATAATGCTTTTACTATAATTTTTGAAAAAAAAATGCTTAATATGGAGATGGGACGATAGGTCTTCAAATTGTTACTGTCCCCAGCATCCAACACAGTGACAACTACAGCAAGTTTCAATATGTCAGGGAATTTTCCGAGACATATACATGCATTTATAATATTTATGTGGCGCGGCAAGTTCAGCAGCACATTGCTTAATAATTTTTAAGAGAACGTCATTATAGCCACACGTTTTTTGGTTAGGAAGTTCATTGAGGATTTCAGTAGCTTCACATTCAGTTACAGGTGTTACAAAAAGTGTTTTGGGCCTGAATTTTTTTCGCTGTGAAGCTATCAGACATCTGGCCCTCGAAATGCAACATGAGCTTCCTCTCAGCAAGACATGAAAAGTATCCGGCAAATACTTCAACAATTTCTACCCTACTAGTTATTTTTTTGTTGTCGTATAGTAAATTATAAATGCAGTGCTTTTCACTAGGTTTGTTTTTATTGAGATTAGCAAGCTGCCATAGTTTTTTTGTTCCCTTAGGGCTCGTCTGCGGCCTTGCCGCCCCGATAGCACTGCAAAGCTGCCATAGTGCTTTCGTTTTATTTGGGGTGTTGCAAACATCAGATGCTGTGTAGTTTTGTTCTTACTGTTTAATTTGGAGATTTACCTCGGCTTCCAATACTGTATACATGACGTTAATTTGCCTTTCTCCCGATTGTGTCCGTATTCAATTAAAAAGCCTAAGGTCATGATATTTTTTGCAGATTGGGTGAAAACTTGATCCGGTATTTTAGATCAAAACTCGAATTAACTATTTGTTCTAGTTTTCGGACAAGCTAACTAAAAGCATCAGACAAAAGTGTTAAAAAAATGGTAAATGCTCTACATCCTCAAATTCACTAATATAAATTATATATATATATATATATATATATATATATATATATATATATATATATATATATATATATATATATATATATATAACTGCCAAACGAGTTTTAAATTTGTTAATTGTCAATTCATTTCGAGGTGGAAAGATAATTTATCTTTTAGCCTTGATGGAAGAGTGGACAATTCCGTTCGCTTGGGGAAACGTAACTGCCTGAGCGTAATGATCCGAGATTTCTCGACCAAAATTTTCTACAACAACATCATCAATATTTGTTAATGCATAATCAATGCTACTACTACTCAAGATGTCACCCGATCTCAAACCTCTTGTCAGAGTATTAACAAGAGATGTTAAATTGTGAGAATATAATAGATTGGCTACTATTTTATAATCAAGCGATCCACCCTTAGTTATGTTGAAGTAGCCTGTTACATACACAAATTTGTATCTCTAAATAACAGTTTTAAGGAGTTTGCAAAATAGGTCACAAAATAACACAAATAAATCGTGATTTCGTTCTTTCAAGAAACAGTTCCAAAATGTTAATTTTATTTGTAAAATACTGAATATTTATATGCAGCAGGTCTATCTGCATAATGTCACAATTTAGAATGGGGTAACCGAAAGTGAGCCCATTCGCGTCAGAAAAGTTAAAAACATTACTGCTTACTGTTGTAATGTCATTATCCAGTAACACGTTACAATCACTCTGTTTGTCGCGGCTCTGGTCTTTTGTCAAAAAGTCTTTCACTATTACACCAGCAGGCCACTTTTCCTAGTCGTAAATATCACTTTTGTATTCTTTAGAGACACTCACTGCTACGGTTCCCCACTATTAACTAAATAAAAGGTGAAAACCACCACACATTCCTCAATAGGCAGCGGATGCGTAAGCAAAGCTTAAGCATAGGGACATCTCAGAGGGGTTCGGGTGTTCGCTAAGACTCTGAGTTTTACACAAGTCTTGGAAACTTCTTCTAATAGGCGCCAGCAACTATTCCGCAACCCGTTTCAGGATGTCATCAGTACTTAAGAGGGTAATCATAATGACTCGGTGACTTACGATTACTGTTACAACAAACGCACAAAGTGTCAGTTAACTAATCAATGTAATATTCACAATACTGTAAAACGAGAAGGGTTATCGGTGCTAACCTGCTTCTAAAATCAACCCGTTATGAGCTTAAACAAAGTCGTTACTTTATAGTAACTCTATAACGTAATAAGTCAAGGGTACGGTCAACAAATGATAATGCCAGTTATAATATTGGCCCATATATTCACATAACCAGTGCGGCAATAGCATAAGTGTTATGCGTTAATAAAACAATGCGCTGTATAATAACACTGACCTACATAAACAGAGTTAGGCTTATTTAATACATGGGCAATCAATGGTAGTTAATAACATCAGCTGTTAAATTCTGTTCCATGAGCTCATGAAGCGTGCACATACGGTATAACCATTAAATCAGGTTTTAAAAGACTTGCTTAAAGAACTTAAACAATGAAATAAACTAAACCTCCAGAAATAAATTGCGAGGCTCGTGAGGCGTCCCTTGCAAGTTAAACAATAGCAAACTTCACTGACTAATCTAGTTTTACTTAACTAAACATTTGAAGGTTAAGCTCCCCTCGTGGATTATGTTCTTAAGGCCAAAATAATAACACATAAATGACCCTATAGGCCAGCAATCGTGAAACAAATCTTAAATATTAGCGGGGTTTATCTCCAGCAGCAATTGACAGATTAGGACTTCATTTTAAATTGAACACTATGGAGATGTTAACCAGGTTCAGGACATTACAGGTAGGCCATGGCTGAGAATGACGTTGCCAGCCTTTATACCTCAGTCAAATTATCTGGGTTAAAAGATAACGCACCAAAAAAGGATATGTCATAGGCAATAGCACAACACTATATAGCACAACTAGTTGAACTACCATACCAACACCATTGGTTGTTGAATACTCATCTGATCGGTACCGTGGGAAGACAGTTCCACCAGCTTACTCTAGCCTGTCGCCATGCCCTAGGCCGTGCACAATCGGCACATCTACTACAGCTCTCACATCCGAACAACAGCGGCCTATACAATGAAACCGCAGTGACCCTAAAAATGAATTACTGTAACTGGATATAGGCAGCAGCCTGTCCTGAAGGATGACTTCATCAAATAGAAACAGTGCGACACATAATGGCTTCTCCTGCGGTTACATTGACACATTGCAGTAGAACGACCAGACTTAAAAGCAGCAACTCGCTTGACAGACGTTCTCTCCACACACATGCACTCAGTCATACCACCCTACCGACGTCTAGCGTCACCCAGTTAATAACCATAGAATGTTATCCAGATAATAAAAGACAGCAATATGGATCTCAACGCCACTATAGATTTACTATAGACCTAATAAATTTATATGAACAGGAATACTGAAGAATCCTGGACAAACATAGACACGGTCTGAGTCGACCTAATTAACTCACTCGCGTGAGATCACGTTAAATAGAAGAAAAAAACCTTTAAAATTATGGTCATTCAACAATAAAAACAAGTTACAACACCTGAGTCGTAACATCACTCCAAAACTACTGTTGTTACCTTCCGATACAAGTTTCAAGCACTCACACTTTAATGTCGGCCAGTTTTCTGCAAAAAACTCGGCTATCACAGAAACATCCACGTCGCCTCTTACTCTCCATATAATTATCAAGGAAACCTTATCAACACCAGACTGACCGCCTTTACTTGTAATCGCCTGTTGAAGTTATCTTTTTACCGGCTATTGGAATTTACCGTTGTTCACACCCGAGGTCGCCTTTCCAGTCATTGCATTGACATTATCACTGTCAGTCGACTTTACTTTTTGCAATCTGTAATCTTTCTCTTTTATAGGGCCAGTATTACCTCCACATAGTCACAACGTGTGGAAGTATGGCATCGGCGATAAAAGTTTAAAACAATTTTTTTCTCGTAAACGTCGTAAAAGCTGTTAAAGCATATTGAAAACATGATTTGGAAACGTTTTTTTTTTGTCTGGCGGTCCGTCGGTCTGTCTAGCTACAATAACTTTAAACGCAATTGAGATATAGTTTTTAAATTTAATAACGGCACAAAGTCTCAAATCATGTAGAAAACCTGATTCTGTAATGAAATTTTTTTGTCTGCCGGTCGGTCGGTCTGTTGGCCTGTACATCTGCCTGTAGGCGCATAACTTTCGAATGAATTGAGATATAATCTTCAAACTTAATATCCAGTTAGCATCCGACAAAGCAACGTTTTTCGTTGTTTTTGGGTAAGATCGATTCATGAAGTAATGTATAAATGTGGAGTGATTTGGTGAAAATTAAAATTTTTTCATTAAAACTCGTAAAATATAACGTTCCAGAAGGTTATGGGTACAGGAATACGAATATTTTCTTTATAGTCAAGTCATGGACCCTAAATTAATTTCATGAGCATGTCTTTCTGAGAAGAGTATATTATCACAGCTATGTAGAAGTTATGATGAAATTTGCAACACTATTTTTAATTGTGGCAATATCTTTATTTCTGTTGTTGATTTTAATTAATGGCGCAGTTTTACTCACAAGTTTAGTTGCAGAGCTACCATATGTTTTTAACAACTAAATAATAAACTCTTGATCACCAATCTTTTTTTCCATCTCTGACATCAATTCCTTCGTTACTCCGATTTATCGTTGCACAAATTGACATTTTAACTTAATTTCAATGCATGGATGTTGATTGGAGTCGCCATTACTGGGCACGGTGTTAACGGAATCGTGAAATTCTTCGTCACCTTGTGCACTGCACTTGACTCATAGAATCAAATCCTTAATAAATTCCTTATGTATTCGATTTTCACAAAAATTTTGTCGACACTAGAACATCAACCAGTTAATTTTTCTTTATTTTGTTTAGATTATTCACTAAAACTGACTCACTTGCCGCCATCTTTATCTTCCAATATCAACACCATCATCTCTGAATTATCGTCATCATTATCATTACTACTGGATCCAGAATAATCGCCAGAAAGCAAATAAAAATTTGTGTCTGCTATGTCATCGTTGTCTGATTCCGATGCATCACTTTCTCCAGAAAGCAGATCATTACTTTCAATTGCCTACTGCAACAATATTTCTTCATAGCCATCCTCACCAACTCTCACGTTTTTCACAATATTTTTTATTTTCGTTATCATATGTGGCTTATAAGTTAACTCAATGCAACTTTTCTTTCAACTGAATGACAATCAGCTTCACCTGGCTTTTATAAATTCAGCGGTAATGTAGCATTCCAGTTACACAGACACGAAAAATTCTGTGGAGCAGTGTGTGACAAATTATAATAACTCTTAGTCGGGTATGAACAAGTCGACCATTGTGTTATAGAAACTATTAGTAGACCGGCCTCGAAGGCCAGGTTATATGAATACGGGATGCTAATAGAAAACCATTTCTTTTTCGATTTCTAAGTGCACTTGAATGTTTTTGAATCAAGTGTGTTAAATAAAGACATGCTTAGAGCATATATAGGCTGGCGCATTAAAAACGAAACAGACCAATTTGCGTCCAAATAATTTTTTTAAGAAACGCTGAAAACACGTTATTTTTAATATTGAGGGGGACATGTTTTGAGATAAAACTCAACTTTGTCACATCAACCCCTTAAGGGTGGTGATAACAACCCTTATATTTTAAATAGGGAACATGGGTCGAGTGTAACATCATTTAAAAGCTCTTTCTTTTATGAATTCAACACACTAAATTTTTTTTGGAGTTTTATAAACTCGTTTAAAAATTATTCACAGTTGAAGATGCATAAACGCATTTCACTCATTCCGATAAAAAATGTGCTGATAATCAATGTTTTGTTGGTTGTAAACAAAAAATTTACTTTTAGAACATTTCTTATCGGAATGAGAGAAATGCGGTTTATTATTTCAGTTTATCGGTGGGTTTGATACTTGATAGTACCACTGAAAATTAATTTCACAATGGTGTATTCTATAGAAGAAAGAGTTGAAATAATTACTATTTTTTTCAAAAACGATGACTGTGCCAACCGTACCGCAAATTTGTTTAATGAACGACATCTTAACAGAAAATACATTTTGGAGTTAGTTGCAAAGTTTCGACAAAGTGTTTCAGTAGCCAACAAAAAAACCGGATCCTGGACATGATTTTCCGGTTAGAAATGAGATTACTGAGATTGAAGTTTTAGGACAAATTGCTGCAGATCCAACTTTGGACACGAGAAAATTGGCCACTCTTTGAAACATCAAAAGAAGAACTATTCAGCGAATATTGAAGCATCATAAATTTCACCCGTATAAAATTCATCTTGTACAACAACTTAATAAAGATAATTTTGATCGGCGAAGTTATGACTGCACGAATAGCTGATAACGGGAACTTTCTGTTCAATATCTGTTTTTCAGACAAGTGTACGTTTTTATTAAACTCTACAGTCAATCGTCATAATTGTCGTTATTGGGCAGATAATAATCCAAGAAATTTTCACGAAGTACATACTCAAACTCCACAGAAATTGAATGTCTGGACTGGCATTTTTGGAGACCGTTTAATCGGACCAATTTTTATTGATTGCAATTTGAGTGGCAAAACGTTTTTGGAGTTACTAGAAGATATCGTTTACCCCCTATTAATTGACATTGTTGAAAATGATGATCGCTTTCAAGAGAATCAATTAGTGTTTCAACAATATGGAGCTCCTCCGCATTTTTCACAACGTGTTAGGGGGTTTTTGAACAGAGAGTTTCCAGAGCAATGGATTGGACGTAGAGGTGCTATTGAGTGCCCCTCTAGATCACCGGATTTAACTCCTTTAGACTTCTTTCTATGGGGCCATTTAAAGAGTAGAATTTTCGCAACAGAACCGGAGTCTCTGGAAAAATTACGACGACGCATTGTTAAAGAATGCCGTCTAATAACTCCACAAATGCTCCAGAATGTCAGAGCTCGTTTTGAACAAAATTTGTAATTTTGTACGGAAGCTGGTGGTCAACAATTTGAACACTTACTTAACTGAGTAAGCATTTTTGAACGTTTGGTTTGGTTTTTTATTTATTTTTTAACGAAAAATTGACAAATTTGTGCATTTCTTATCACAATGAATGAAAAACGTTCTTGCAACTCCAACTGAATAATTTTTAAACGAGTTGACAAAACTTCCAAAAAAATTTTTGTGCTGAATTCAGAAAAAGAGCTTTCAAATGATGTAACACTCGACCCATGTTCCCTATTTAAAATATAAGGGTTGTTATCACCACCCTTGAGGGATTGATGTGACAAAGTTGAGTTTTATCAAAATATGTCCCCCTCAATATTAAAATTGACGTGTTTCAGCATTCCTTAAAAAAATCTCTGGACGCAAATCGGTCTGTTTCGTTTTCAATGCGCCACCCTGTATAAAGGCTCATGCTGCTTGAGATTATTTCAAACAAATTAAAAATTACCAAAATCTTTCCGGGCCTAAGAGACACAGTTTATGCATTCTAGGTGATTTTCCATAAAAAATTGCCTAACTTAGAGTAGAAAGCTTGACATCTGCGGCATCGAAATGGATGTACATTTACTGATAAGATGAAGATCTTATATCTGACTTCTCAAGTAAACTGCCATAGATATTAGTATTGTACACCCCTACCTTAATTATACCGTATCTCGTTTTTGATGTAGATGGTATCAGATTTCAATAGGAGATAAGTTATACAATTCCCCTTTACGTTACATCAAATAATAACAGTATCGCTGACAGGAAGTCATGATATAGCGACGAGTCCGACATAACCATTTGAATAGCAACCCGATTATCTCCTCAAAACAATACAGAAGTCCATTCACTGATACAATTTAGTCCATCAACGCTATTATCCGCCGTTGTCCTTCCAATCCTGGTAATACAGATGACGTTCGATCCAGAGTCTACCCTAGTGAATCTTTATCATCGTTATCGTTTGAGAATTGTTATACACTTGTAGACCTAAAAGGTAAGATGCTTACTGGCAATTAGGCCATTGCTGACCCTTTTTGCTCATCTAAACTAACCTACCCTCCACCTTGAGCTCGACCTCAACGACGACAGTGATTTTGAAAAATCATCCGGCGCCGGTGAGGCTCGAACCGTCGTCCCCCGAGTCCGTATTGGAAAGTCTGAATCGACTTTCCCGCACGGCCACGGAGGCGCTTCACTTGTAGACCTAAGAGTGAAGCTTATCACTTATGTTATATACATGGCTTATCTTTAAACGGTATTTTGCTTTTATGTTAAGCGTTACTCACTGGAAAAAAAGTAAAATATGCAAATACTATCAGATATGACACACATTAAACGTAAATTTTTCTGTGAAATATAAATGCGGAAGCACTTTTAGCAAATAAAATTTCGGTTTAAGAGAGGTACCACCTTTGCCATTTTTAGTGAATTTTCGAAAAAAAAATTCACCTATGAGGAGATCGGAACTTTTAAATTTTGAAAACGTTTCTTCAAATGAGTGCGAGCTACGCCTCTTAGAACCCATACCCAGTATATTCTTGGGTGGCAGGAGAGCTCAGTGAAAAAAGTTTTCTACTAGATCTATTTATTTACAATTTCCTAAAAAATATAAAAGTATTTACAGTATATACATTATTCGCCATTGATTTAATTCAAAATATAATGCCTGGTCGATTCTTCCTACTGCGGACGGAACCCTGGAATATTTCTTCCGGACACCACTCCTTTCCAGAGTTATCAGGTTACAGCCTAGCCAGCCGACGGTGAGCTTTCGGTTGCCTTTTTGTGAGAGGGAAAGAAGGGGGTCATGTGAAATGTGCTTCCTTTGTTTAGCGCGAAGAGCTCAGCATTAGGTACTGGATAACTTTGGCATCTTGCCAGAGCAGCGGGATACGATCGGGAATCCTCATAGGAACCCTGGTCAGTCAATACAAGGAGGGAAAATCGGCGGTAATGTGGTATAATCAACGACGCTTACGCCCAGTAATCAACAACTGGGGCAGGAGGTTTAGGCTAAGTTAGATCGTAAGATGCTGTTACATCCAGGAGCCAACATCTGTTGTTATACCCGGCAAATCATTTACCACACTGCGGTATAATAACAGGGCAAGCTCACCTGGGGCTAAAAACGCTCGGCTGGCACGTGCACCGCTGCTTGTCCTACGTTGGTGAAGTGGCGAATGCTCGCAGAGAACTGATTTTCCTTGAACTCTCGGCCTCCTTTTATGTACATCCGTCAGTGATAAAATGTAGATAGCCGATGATAGGACATTGTCACCTGCTTAATACGTGCCCTGATTTACCTGGAACCACGTTTTCTCGATATCTCGATATTTATAGTGCGATGTTAACTGGACTTGAATCCTTAAGGGATTTTTTAAAAAGAAATCTTTTACGTCACTGCATGCACAATCCTCCAAAATGTTCCTGTACTAAATTTCATAGACAAATTTCGAGTTGATTAGTAGAAGTGGCGGGAATATAATTCCTAAGAATTTAGTGACTTTTATATATTTTTTTATTTTGTATATCTTTATAGACGTGGGAGGTATTGCTCATCCTAATCTAACCGGTTTTTCACTTGCCTCGTAAATAGTGGGCAGACGTTTAAACATTGCCTCGATAGCCATGATGTAAAATAACACATTCTCTCTCAGACCTTGTGTGCGAGCACGAGTCTCAGCTAGCAGATCATACTCGTAATCAACAGGTAGAAAATCCCTTTTTAAGCAAACCACTAACTCAGACTAGGAAGAAACATCCTTCTTAATATTTAGAAACCAAAGAAGTGCTGGACCTGTAAATAAACCTATTGCTGTAGCAAACAGTTGTTCATCAGAAATCTTACGAGACTCACTGAATTCCTGAACTTTCTCAAGAAAAGACATGAGGCTTTCTTTGTTGATTTGACCGGAGAATTTAATGCCCCACTTGTACACAGGTATGGGCTTGGGAGCATGCCGTAACTCAAGAATGTCTGACTTATACAACATGGTTGACGAAATAGGTGGCACAAAATCTGCAGACTTTCTTTTGTTCTAGCCACAAACCCGTAATAACAACAATTTGCCCTGAATTTCTGATGATTCATTTCCCTGCTCATTAGTGCTGGGTTTTAACAAAGAAATTCTACATTTGACATGACACAGATGTGATCCAAGACGAAGTAATTTTGATTGGGAAAGTGTTTCAGAGGAAGCTATCAAAATTGACATCAGATTTTTCAGAGTTAACGAGATTTGACTAGCGTCATCGTCAAATCCTAGAGGTGATTCATTTTCGAACTTGAAACGTGCTTTTTCTTTGGCCAAAATTGTACGCAACCGTGCACTGCAAAGTGCCTGACTATCTTGGGGTTGAATACCTCGGAAAATAGCTCATACTGTATTTCAACAGTGGGCAAGTCATTGGGTTCGATTTTAAAAAAGGTAGTCATCGTTATCTAGATAATTATAAGCAAGAAATTAAGGTTGTTTTACTCAAAATATCAGGTAGTATTGTAGACAAAGCCGGTACTTGACGATGGTAGGGAAGATTTGTTCCGAACGTTGACACCCAGAAGACTCTAAGTACCTGCGATATTTTTAGATAACGGTAAGTAAGTAAGGTACCAGAGTTTATCCGGTGTCAAAAATGTGTGGACAATATTATCCGGGAGAGTCTATTAGACAAGGACGGGTGTATCGTTAACAAAAGTTAACCAGTGAGTTTGCCTTACAGTGTTACATAGTACAGATAAAATACATAACAGTAGTTCATACAAAACACAAACTTAATTACTAATACATTATGCACATACCTGTAAGAGAAATAATATACAAAATATTACACAACCTCTCAATTTCTCAGTCTAGCAGCAGTATAATATGCAAAATTCTTTTTGTCCCTGAGTTATGATGCCGTTGGTTCGTTAATCGTTAATGATTAGTGATCAAAAACTTCCTACCAGCCAGGAAGACATTGTGCCATTTTCGATTTTAGATCAGCCTGTAAACTGCTGGTGGTGCCAGTGCACTACATGTGAGTCCTATACAACTTTCTTCAGTGATTTTTAAGACTTTAGCCAGACATTAACTTTTCTACATCCAGAAAATTTCTCATTAAATTGCAATAGTATTTTTTTAAGTCAGTCAAAATTAAAATATGAGTCAGTGAGATTGATCGCTATATGTATCTTTTCTTTTTGTATGATGTCAAATATGTAAATCAGGAAGACTAGTATAATAATTAATTAATTAATCTTTCAAACCTTTCAATATGTTTTAGAGTAATAAAAAAATATCTTACAAACTTTCATTTAAATTATGGTTAACCAGTTTTTAATTTTACAATATTTTCACTTTTCGCACAAACTTTTAAGAAAGCAGAACAATTAACTAGAAACTACCTAACAAATTAAAATTAGGAGCATTGGTAGATTTAATATGAAAACATTTAACTTTGCATTTAAAATTTATTTTGCTTCTTTGTAATGTACATGTTATATTTGATTTGCCAGGAGTTTTGATATAATTAACTCCAACCTTATTAATTGATGCTGAAATTGATACAATAAATTTAAATATTTGTGTTTTTAGTGAATTTTCTTAAAAAAATTCACTAATGAGGAGATCTCGACTTTTGAATTTTGAAAAAATTTCTTCAAATGAGCGCTAATTAGGCCCCCCAGAACACATATCCGGGGTCAGTTTGAATTTTTATATGTTTATATATATATATATATATATATATATATATATATATATATATATATATATATATATATATATATATATATATATATATATATATATATATATATATATATATATATATATATATATATATATATATATGTATCACACCGATAACTCAAAAAATAATGGGCCGATTTTGATTAAATTTGGTGAATAAATTCCTTTTGCAAATGGCTTGGATAAGTTCGTTAGCCAGGAAAATCTGCCCAGGTTTTCCCGGAAAATTTTGTGTTTCCTTTCGAAAAAAATTTATATCTCCCGAATTAACAAAGTAAGGGCAATTTGGTACGCGGGTTTATGTCCTTATATGTAAGTTACCTACCAAAATTTAGCTCTGTATGTCAAAAGACAAAAAAGTTATAGGCATTTAAAGAAAAATAAATTGGGGTTTTCCTCAAAACGTCAAAGTTGCGACTTAAAACGTCAAAATCGGCAACATTTTGGCAAATAACTTGAAACTAATACGGGCTATGGAAATCAAATGTCTCAAGAAGGATGTTTTACAAACCCTGAAGTCTTAGTTTCAACCGTCATTGTCCTTCATTTTACTAAAATGTTTCCAGAAAATTCAATTTAAAATAGACGCTTTCCCTGATGCTTGGCAGTAGCCTTAGCTATAGAGTTTATCGTTTAATGGTATATAATTTTTGTCGAATTTTCGTAAAAAATCAATAAAGCTCAATATATCCGTTATTATACAAGATTTGAAAAAATTTTGTATATATTAATTATAGGGTGTCTTGAGCTACATCGTAAAAAAATATTTCTACAATCACAGGATGGCCCATAAGTCATTGGTGATACAATTTTTTTTTTTAATCAAACACGCCTTATGTTATTGCATTTTCCATCGAAATATAATGCATGTTTGTAAGAAAAAAAATTCTGGATGCAGCAAGTGCATTATGGTAGCGAACTTTGATAAAATGCTTCATATTTGAATAGCCCAATTTGCTATTAACCCATAAGGTTGACCAAGAAACGAGTTTTTCCGGGAACACTTTAAGTCTACTTTTGGAAATCTTGGTACATTTTCACACAATAAAGTTATTTTTATGAAACATGGCACATTGCTTTTACTATATAGGTTATACTGGTAACCAAAATTGATGCCTGCTTTCTTAAAAAGAAAACACACATATTTGCAATAAAAACATTTTAATGAAAATTCACTACCATAACGCACTTGCTGCGTCCAGAGTTTTAATATCTGCTTCAATTGATTAATGAATTCATCATTTAACCTTTCTCGCTTCTAGTGGTGCTGTAACTGGAAATTCCTTATATTTATTATCTAGATCTCTTCAAAGTAAGTAACTTAGTGCCAATGTTTTGACTCAATTACCTCAGAAATTTAGGATTTTGGGCAGAACAAGACTAAATCTGAATAAGTATTTGGTTATCTTTTCTTCTTCAAACCAAACAATGTATTGTTACGTTATACGGGGTTATGGATTTGTTGATTAACAAAACACAACTTTCCAAACTACCAATTTATTATTACCAACTATTTTCCAACACCAGTGTCAACTAAAATATATCTCTTCTCTATTATTAAATGTCCATAGAACTATATTCCACTATCGCCTTATATGATCGCTTCCTATAGACCAACACTTACTGTTAACACGCTTTATACTCTATGATCACTTTCACACCACCTTATTCAATACTGAACTAACTTATTCTGCGCACCGCTCGTCTATTTATACTTGTCTATAAAGATTCTAGACGTTCTACACTATTCTACACCTGTCACTTCTGTCTATTCTAGAAATGTCATTCCAGAGTGTTCGCTGTGACACTGCCCCCTTCTTATATTCGATTGTACCGGTCTAATTCTGACATTTCTTGGTATGGCGTAAGTCTGTGCATATGGACCACCTTCATCTTGCTTTTCGGGCCCCTCTGAATGCGATAGACAACGTCATTGATCCTTCTGGCCACCTTATAAGAACCTTCCCATAATTTCTGTAGCTTCGGTGACCGCCCCTTGCGTCGTACTCGATTTTATAACCACACACGATCTCCTTCTTTAAAACCAGCTGAATTAGCTCGCACGTCATAACGAATCTTCATGCGGTCGCTTTCTACTCGTATATGCATTCCGACCGCAGAATGGATGGTTTTCTTTTTCGTCAATATGTCGGAGCTTTCTTCAAGCGAAGTCCTTAGGTGGTACTGGTTCTCCCGTGTAGTTGCTGTTGTTCTGATGCTTCTACTTGCACCAGTATCTCGGCGAGCCCTATTCATCCTGTCGACATCGACTCTGTTCCAACAAATGTGTTTACTGACCTTTTTCTGGGTTTGATTCACATTTAGGTGGTCTTTGCACCCTTCGTCTTGTACTTCTCTCATACTTTCTTCTCCACTTGCTTCTGGCTGAGTAACTGGGTCGTCTCTTCCTCTCACAGCTCTCTTCACTGGAATGGCACTTTCACGACAGACGTTGCTATTTGCCTCTGTGGTGACTTTCCGCACTACCAGGTTACCGCCAGGCGACATTATTTCTTCACTGCCAATAGTCAGGATGTTAGCGCCAAGATCAAGTTTAGCGCATTGACCCTAAAGTATGTCCAAGCCAATTATAATCGGGTCTGATGTGGCGGCGACTATGGCTCTCTGCTTTGCCTTCCATGTCCCAATTTGCAGCTCGACGTCAGTTTCGCCAAATACCGGGATTCGATCACCACCAACTGCATTTACTCTGTACACCCTGTCTGGCTCTCTTACTCCTCATCTTGGAACCATGTCGCGGCGAATAATCGTGCTAGGTGCGCCTGTGTGACGACTATTTGAGCCTCATTACCGCTTACGTATTCGTCTACGACGAGAGCGCTGCCAGAATCGCTAACCTGAGAAATGGTTACCGGTCCTAGTCTTTTTCCCTTAGGCGTGATCTTAGAGCCCAACATTCGCCCCTTATATGTCCCACCTTGCCGCAGTTCCAGCAGCGCAAGGCATTTTCACGGTGAGCTCTTATTGGGTGTTCATGAGACGCCGGCCTTATTTGTTTTGCTATTTTCTCTAGTAGCTGCATGATCTTGGATGACTCTGTTTTATTTTCTTCTTGGGCTTGGAGACTGCGAACTTTCACATGACTTCCCGTCGCTTGCTTTGCCACTTCAAACTCCACGGCATGTGCCAAAGCATCGTTCAAGTTTTTGTGTCTTGCCATCCTCAGCGCCTGCTGCGTGTCGGTACCTCTGATGCCGTCAATGAAGCTTTGCACCGACAGCTGGTTTAAAAACTACATCGGAGCTATAGGGTAGGCTAATCGCGTCAGTTTGACAGTGTCGGCGTGGAGGTGTTGGAGACTTTCGCCCGGTTTCTGACAACGATGTTTCAACTGCAATCGGTACAACTTTTGTAAATGCTGCTCGCTAAACCTCATTTCTAATTGATGTCTAATGCTGTCAAAACTCAGCGGTTTTTCACTGGGATTACCTTGAAGCACATCTAGGGCATCTCCTCTGGGAGCCACAATTAGCAAAGTCGCCTTCTCCCTCTCGCTCCAACCATTTGCTGTCGCAGCGGCTTGAAAATGGCGTAGATAAATACCCCACGGGACTGGGGTAGCCATCAAATGTAGGGTTCTTAATTCTTGCGACCGGGCTATCTTCGAGCCTGGTGTTTCCTTTGGCTAGGGTTTCGCACTTATTTTCTAGTGATTGTATTTTCTGATGCACTTCCTCTTGTATATTCGTCAGCTTGTCATGTACATCGTCGATGATACCCCTTACTCTGCTTTCTACTTGCTGGAAGATGTCATCTTTTACCTGCTTCATACGTTCGTCGACACATAAAGTAATATTCTCAATTCTGCTGGCTTGTTCTCGCAGAATTTTCTTTGTTTCTTCATCTCTTCTTCTGGCTTCTTTATCTCTTTTTTCCATTTCTTCTTTTGTTTCTTCATATCATTTTCTCATTTCTTCTTTGGCTTCTTCGTCTCTTTTTCTTAGTTCCTTTCTTTTCTCTTCGTCTCTTTTTCTCATTTCTTCCTTGGCTTCTTCGTCTCTTTTTCTAACTTTTTCATCTCTTTTTCTGGCTCCTTTATCTCTTTTTCTCATTTCTTCTTTGGCTTCTTCATCTCCCTTTCTGGCTTCTTCTCGTGCTAATTTAGATTCTTAGTCTATTTTTTTAATAATCTCCAATAGCTGGGCGTCCATATTGGCTGCTGCGCTACGTGTCTTAGGCATAGACATGCTTAAAGCTGGTACACACTATATTCTGTTTCAAGAACACACCCAGTTATGAATCACTGCTGACACTGATCTTTCAGAGATTCTAGAAGTTTACGCGTTGTTCAACGAATATTCTGGAAAATATTTACAGTTACAGCTTGAAAATCACACTTCTGACACCAGTTGTTACGTTCTACGGGGTTCTGGATTTGTTGATTAACAAAACACAGCTTTCCAAACTACTAATTTATTATCACCAACTATTTTCCAACACCAGTGTCAACTAAAATATATCTATTCTCTATTATTAAATGTCCATAGAACTATATTCCACTATCGCCTTCAATGATCGCTTCCTATAGACCAACACTTACTGTTAACTCGCTGTATACCCTATGATCACTTTCACACCACCTTATTTAATACTGAACTAACTTGTTCTGCGCACCGCTCGTCTATTTATACTTGTCTATAGAGATTCTACACGTTCTACACTATTATACACCTGTCACTTTTGGTCTATTCTAGAAATGTCATTCCAGAGTGTTCGCTGTGACGGTATTCTTTATTTTGCAAAAATAATAAATCTGAGAGATAAGTGTAAGTACGTTAGGGTTTTTTAGCCTTACTGATGACCGGATTTAGATCCAATTGAAATCGGTGACGAGATACCAATCGCGGGCAAATACCGAATAAAAATACTATGGCTTTCAGATTTCGAAAATGGCACAACTGTTGAAGCTGAAACTTAAGGCTTTGCAAAGCACACACCTTGCGACATTGTTTTTACCCAACCCGTATTAGTTTCCGGTTATTTGTCTCAAAAAGGCTATTGACGTTGAAAATCGCGACTTTGAGGTTTTACAGAGAAAAGCATCGCCTTTATAACGTGATGACTAGAGAGCACTAGTTGAAACTGTAGCAATTGGCAGTTTATTGAAACGACGCTTGGAAGGCTGAAATACTTCTAAGGTTCCACTATTTAAAATAGTGTTAAGCTTCTGTCAAGTTTTTCATCTCAGATTCAACTTGCCGTTTAGTTATCAACTTTATCAATTTGTATCGTTCAGGTCTCAGCACGGGCCAATTTATCTTTAAGAAGAGATCCGGATCGTCTGGGGAGTGACTCTACGCGTCGATCAGGGCCTCCTAGTATAGTCTGTCACTTTGTAGGTGATGACCGCAGTTGCTCAACAGGCGGGTCTGATATTAATCCTACGAAACAGCCGAACTCGTAATAAATCTAGCGGCGGACTGCTGATTCAGCAGCCATTAATCATGACGATGTTTGCGGATACTCGTTTTAGCATCTCCTCTATGTGCACCCGGTGTGTTGTTGCTACCTTCTTCCCCATCGGTTCAATAATGGATTTAAACAATCAAAGCAAATGAATCACATTCATCCTCATTGCTGGAAAGTTACTGGGGGAGGATATTTAACAAAAGATGGGGTTGGAAGAGAGTGTTTCTCACATTAAAACGCGACGTATGTTGAGGTAGTAAGGAGAAACATTTTGGTTTCAAATCATGTGCTTAAAACTTTGCTACCGTTTAACCCGTTTTTTGTGGCAACAGGTTAAGACTTTTAGTTTGCGCACTATAAAATTGTTTAGCAAATTTTCATAAAATAAATTTCTTATCAGATGCCACTAATTAGAAATCCGAAAACTGTCTTCAAGTAAGCGCGAATTAGTAACTTTAGATCCGAAAAGTGTTTGGTAAAAATTTTTTATACACACACACAATTACATGTGCTTGTATGTTTGCAGGGTCACCCGAAAACACACCAACTTGTGGGATCATAATGTTTGAGATGAGTCGTGGTTGTAGATTTATCTCCAGATGTGGATAATTCGCGCCAAAATATTATACACACGCTCGTTTAGAAAACATTTGCAAATAAAGTAAGGTCCCGGAATTATGTTTAATGCACACGTTGTGTGAAGACCCCTTAAATATGGATTTTGCTTAAAGTGTGTATAAGACCCCATAAACCATACTATTTTTTCTACAAACATAAATGTGTTTGTGAATTACACATGGCAATAAAAAAACAGTTAAAAAAAATGGTTTGGCTTGTGTGCGTGTAAGAACCGACAAATATAAGGGTAAGGGTTTGTTTATTAAATGCTGGGTGGAGGTGTTATATAGTTGATGACATTGACCTTGAAATATATCATTACACATATTTTTAGTGAATTTTCCTAGGCTTTTGAATTAAAAAAATTTCGCGAACTAGGACCCCTAGAACCCATATCCGTGGTCAGTTTCAATTTTGATATTTATATATATATATATATATATATATATATATATATATATATATATATATATATATATATATATATATATATATATATATATATATATGTATATATATATATATATATATATATATATATATATATATTGCTATGATATCATAGTTTTTGAAAAATGTTCGTCGTTAATTCTTTCTCAGGATAGTAAAAACAAACTAATAATATAAAAAACGAATTTTGTTTAATGTAAGGGGAATTATACCTGGTTAAATAAATTTGTTGAGGTATAGTCTGTTGCTAGACGACAAGTAACAATAATATAAATTTTAAATACACACAAATGGAATAATTTTGAAAATTATACAATATGAATCCATAGGTAAATTTGCGAGCCTTTAGATTTGAAAAAAATCAGTTTTATAAAGAAAAAAGGTTTAATATAGTTTTCCATTGGCAATTCCCATATTTATCATACGAAATGAAAGCAAAATTGTAACGTTTTAACCAACTATGTATCCATAGCAATAAGACAGAGTAGTAGGAAAAAATAAATCAAGTGAAGAGGATGACAAGTTGTCAAAAGAAATGGAAAAGTTAGAAGATTGCTTTGAAGTAAAATATCAACCAAAAAAGGCATATATTATTATGCATACATCACATCGTCAGAAAGCAGAAACACAGAATTTAGAGAGCGAGAAAAAATGGAGAGCATCACTAAAAAAGACATAAGTGAGTCTTTTACATCATCACAGACATAACATCAAGGTGTACAAGGAACTGGGAGACATTAACGAATCAGGCAAAGAGTTTGATTATAGATAGAAGTATTAAGGCCGAAGAATGAGATAAAAAAAGTGTTCGATGTTATCAATATTGTCAAGCAAAAATTGTGGTGAGACATTCATGAGAATTTGTATTGTTTCTTTCAAATATTATAAGCAGTTAATGTGGTAATTATACATAAAACAAGAATACTACAGAAACAAAAAACATTCCTTTTTAAATTCAAACAAATTGACAAGTACAATTTAGCTAGAGAGATTGCTAGAATAGTGTATCGTTTTAGACAGCTTTGTTGTTTAATTGTTCTCATTTTCACTTCTTTTATTGTAATAATAATTCATTTAGCCTTAATTATACTCAGTATTTTGAA
>OZ023263.1:91976056-92018556 GCA_964006375.1 Tillus elongatus | reverse complement strand
CTTATTTGGCATTAAAAAGAAGGTAACTTTGTATATGGCTGTCTATGCTAAAAATTTGTGGTTTTCGAAATATTGGCGATTTAACATTTTATTGTTGTAAAAATGTTATACGGCTTTTAAGTTTTGTTGTTAGTTGGCCATGGCGGCTCAAAATAACACTTTAGAATACCACCGACACGTCACTATTGGTTGTCATTTGACAAATACTTGCTAATAATCATGGCGGTTCAACTTCAGTCAAATTTACAAAAGGTTTTTTTTCATGTTTGTTATACCATAATTAGTTAGTAAAACTTGCGTTGTATGTAAGTATTGTCACATTTGTCTATGAGAATTAAGTTTATGGACTTTGTTACTTCTGTGGTCAGTTGTGATGTGTTGGTAACAGCGAACATTGTGGAATGATATTTCTAGAAGAGACCTGAACTGACAGGTGTTGAATAGTGTAGAATGTCTAGAATTTCTATGGACAGTATAAATAGGCCAGCGGTACACAGAGTAAGGTAGTTCAGTATTGAATTAGTGTGGTGTAGAATAAGTGATCAAAGTATTAAGCCAGTCAGCAGTAAGTGTTGGTGAATAAGAAGCGATCATATAAGAAGAATAGTGGAATATAGTTCTATGGACATTAGTAAGAGAGAGAAATATTTTAGTTGATACTGGTGTTGGAAAATAGTTGGTTATAACAAATTAGTAGTTTGAAAAGCTGTGTTTTGTTAGTTAACAAATCCAGAACGCCGTAGAACGTAACAGTATTTTAAATTTTTATATTTTTTCTTTCCATTTTGTAGCCTTGAGCATGAAATAAACTTTTCCGAAAGCTCGGCATTTATGAAAGCGTTTTATTTTGCCACTGACGGCTTTCCCGCAAATTTTTAAGTATATATATATATATATATATATATATATATATATATATATATATATATATATATATATATATATATATATATATATATATATATATCAAATGATCAATGATAAAAATGAAATGCGAATATACCAGGACGTTACCTCGGCTAAAGTATTCTTAAGATCGTGGCACTTCCGGTTATGCACGGTGTTGATGTTAACTTATTTATTTTAAATAGGATAATGTATATTTGGTTATATTTTTAAATTCTACATGAAATTTTAGATACATTCTATGTATAATGTCTTATATGTCCAAACCTTTTTGACATATTTCAAATTTTATGCCAATAATGACGTTTGCAGGCCTAAACATAACTATCAATTTATTCTGTATGAAAGCCTTTATCATTATATATAGGTTGGTTTCGTTGTAAAAGTACATCTACTTTATTATTTTGATATTAAATCAATACAGGGAAATCAAAAACTCATATTGAAAATTGAATAAAAAAAATCGTTGAAACTGTTTTTTTTTTCAAATAGAAACTCCCGTTTTTATAATTGTATCTTATTTGGCATTAAAAAGAAGGTAACTTTGTATATGGTTGTCTATGCTAAAAATTTGTGGCTTTCGAAATATTGGCAATTTAACATTTTATTGTTGTAAAAATGTTATACGGCTTTTAAGTTTTGTTGTTAGTTGGCCATGGCGGCTCAAAATAACACTTTAGAATACTACCTACACGTCACTTTTGGTTGTCATTTGACAAATACTTGCTAATAATCATGGCGGTCCGATTAAATTATACACACGAGGCGTATTTTTAATGTGTTAATATTGATGCGGAATGCTACAAAGTTTTATCAAGAACAGAAACGAAATAGTTTTAAAAGAATAATGAAAATTACAAAACTTTTGACACCGCCAAGGCAAAAATTTATAGAAGAAAACCCATTTATCCTACTAAAAGAAAACAATACCTACACAGGGTAACAACTTATTTTACTAAACGTTCCAAATTTCCATTTTGAACTTCCAAACATTTTTCCTCTCCCAGTTAGTTCATGGAAGGGCTCTAATTGAATTTGGAGATAAGCTTTCGAACGCGCCATTCACCCTTGCCATACAGTCCTCCATTATTTTCACTGGATTGAGAAAAACAATGTTTTTCATCGTTCCCGGATAAAGTGATCTAACACAGCCAAATCAGGAGAACGAGAAGGCCAGAGTAAAGGCCAGTAGTTGGAAATCTTCTTGGCATCAAATGTTAGTAAAAAGAACGGTGCTGTGGGGTGGGGCGCCATCGTTATGTTAAAAAATTTGCTTGTGTTCCGCCAGAGGTAAATTGCTCAAATATTGATTATTCATATCTTTCAGAATATTTAAATATGTATCTCGTACAAAAGTTAATACATAATTTAGAATGGCGAAATAATTTGCATTGTATGGTTAATGACTTACCATTCAAGTTTTCTTAATAAATTATATTATGTTATATAAAAGACACCCTTCATTTTGACCAATGATCGTGAAAAAGCATTCAAGGCACTAAAACGGGCTCTCTGTTCATCCCCGATTCTGAGCTATCCACAGCCTGGTCGTAGGTTTATTGTGGACACGGACGCGAGCAATGTTTGTATTGGATGTGTTTTTTCGCAAGAGCAGGGAGGCCAAGAGAAGGTTATATTGCGTGACGGGGGAATAACTTCTGGCCATTATCAAGACGATGGAGCATTTTCACAAATATTTTTATGGTCAAGAATTTCTCCTGAGAACCGACCACGCTTCCCTACGCTGTCTTCTTCAATTTAAAAATCCAAATGGGCAGATGGCGAGGTGGCTTGAATGCCTTCAAGAGTACAATTTTATTATGGAACACCGCCCTGGACGACAGCAGGGCAATGCCGACGCCCTATCTATGAGGCCTTGCCCACCAAAATGCAAGCATTGCACCTCTGCCGAAAACAAAGAAGGACTGAATATCGAAGTGTGTAGGAGGACAACGGTGAAACCCGTTAACCGATGGGACCCGCAGAGGTTAATGGAGGACCAAAAAGAAGACCCTGATATCCAACAAATCTATAGATGGAAGGAGACTTGCCACGAAAGACCCACTTGGTCAGAATTTAGTGATAAAAGCGTTGCCACCAAAAGTTACTGGGTCTAGTGTGACTCCATTGAAATCGAAGATAATCTTCAGGTCAGAAATTGGGAGTCCGTGGATGGAACCCGCATATTGAAGCAACTTTCGCAGCCAAGAGTTAGGGAGGTAATCGAGGAGATCCATGCCGGGGCAGATGGAGGCCATTTAGGGGTAAAGAAAACTTTGGAAAAGGCCAAAGAAAGTTTTTATTGGTTACGATGTAGAGCTGATGTGGAAGAATGGTGCAAAACCTGCCAAGCGTGGGCATCCAGTAATGGGCCTAAATAAAAAAACCAGGGGGCGAATGAAGCAGTACAAGGTGGGAGCCCCTTTCGAAAGAATTGCAATCGACATGGCTGGTCCTTTCCCTAGAACAGACGCAGAAAATCGCTATATGCTTGTGGCCATGGATTATTTTAGCAAGTGGCCAGAAGTGTTTAGTGTTTGCGGTCCAGAATCAAGAGGCCACCACCGTCGCAGAAGTATTGGTGAATGGGTTTTTTCTGTACATTTGACGCACCACTGGAGCTCCATTCCGACCAAGGACGCAACTTCGAGTCGGCTGTATTCCAGAAGGTTTGTGAGCCGATGACCCGTTATGACGTGCGAGCTAATTCAGCTGGTTTTAAAAAAGGCGATCCTGTGTGGTTCTACAATCTAGTACGACGCAAGTGACAGTCACCGAAACTACAGAAATTATGGGAAGGTCCTTATAAAGTGGTCAAAACGATCAATGACGTCTATAGAATTCAGAGGAGTCCGAAGAGCAAGATGAAGGTGGTCCATGTGCATAGACTTACGCCATTCCAAGAGATGTCAGAATTAGACCGGGACGGTCGAATATAAGAGGGGGGGCAGTGTCACATTTGTCTACGAGAATTAAGTTTATGGACATTGTTACTTCTATGGTCAGATGTCGGTTATAAAGTGTGTTGTTAACAGCAAACATTCTGGAATGATATTTCTAGAAGGGACCAGAAGTGACAGGTTTAGAAAAGTTTAGAAGATCTAGAATCTCTATGGAGAGTATAAATAGACGAACGGCACATAGAGTTAGTTAGTTCAGTATTAAATTAGTGTGGCGTAGAATAGTGATCATAGAGTATTAAGCAAGTCAACAGTAAGTGTTGGCGTATAAGAAGCGATCATAGAAGGCGATAGTGGAATATAGTTCTATGGACATTTAGTAATAGAGAGAAATATTTTAGTTGATACTGGTGTTGGAAAATAGTTGGTTGCAATAAAATAGTAGTTTGAAAAGCTGTGTTTTGTTAGTCAACCAATCCACAACCCTGTAGAACGTAATATTATAAATAACACTCTAAGAACCTTATTGGTATGTCAGAAGCTGTCCCATTCTCATGTTCATAGAATATTCTATGAATATATATTGTACCTTGTGAGAATGTTCTGGAGATGTTTGAATAATCTTTCGAAACATTCCTGGTATATGCTCAGAATGTGTCTGTGCTGTCTGGATATACATATATATATATATATATATATATATATATATATATATATATATATATATATATATATATATATATATATATATATATATATATAAATTTGTTCTACGAACATTCACTAAAAAGAATGATTTTAACGCTAATCTCATAAAATAAAGTCAACTATTAAGTTTATTATTTATTCCCAACAGTTATGGTGTTTGTAAACCGACGAAGCGGCGTACTTCAGTTTTTCAACAGTGTGAAGTTTATTTTCGGTTCCGAAGAGTACTCACTTTCCGTCATTGAAGCTACAGGTAGTTCAAGAACAGCACTTCCGAATCTACTATAAAAAAACTAAAACAAAAGCAATAGCTTATCTCCACGACGCCAGCTTCCTGCTATCGAAGGAAACCAATTAAAGAACTGCGTAAAACATCTGATATCCTGCTTTCGACCGACCGTAATAAAAACGAACTGTCCAAGGAAGGCAGAGCTTTTGCTGAAGTCATCTTATTATACTATTGTGCACCAGTGCGGACAAGATGGAGACAAAATACTAACATAAAACAGAAAGAATCGGTCCAGAACAACACATTGTTTCAAGTGCTCCTGGCAGAAACGTAATATAAATGTAAATGTGACCGAAGCACGAGAACCAAATATCACACGATGTTACCTTAACGGTGACTCCTGAGGTCAATTCCTATTGTGTTTTACTTATATACCTTGGCCTTCAACATACGTGAAATAAGTTTCTGCAACATCATTGCTATATATGAGTTTTCTTTATTCATGCATATTTGTTGGGGTGCAGGTCGTATCAAGGAATGTCTTCCATTTTTATTGGAATAGAAAGATGTAATTCTGAAAATAAATTGAGTTAGTCATACTGAATTGAATTCGAACCATATGGTAGAGCAAATATCACTAAGGTATATAGGGTGGTTACTCGAAATGTTACAGCAGGCACAATCGGACTTGTTTTAGCGAACTTTATAAAGCAAATTGTACTATAGAGAGGTAACTACTTTACAATTAAGCTTAACTTAGAGCCCCTAGAACACACCTTCTCACACACTTAGATTTTATATATTTTAAAAGAGGGTTCGGCAAAATAGTATATACACCCTATTTCTGGCCTTAGTTTCACCTGGATTAAAAATTGACTGAAATAAAAGTTTATGTATATTTATAAACTTGATAATTACGCCTAGAGATTTCTCTTACCTGTCATATTATCGAATTTTCATTAAGAAAAATTTGCTAATAGAGGAAAGGGTCAGGATGAAAAACTTTTGAAAATATTTCTTCAAATGAGCGCCAATTTGGCTCCCTAGAACCCAAAACCAAGGTCCGTTAAAATTTTTATATGTATATATATATATATATATATATATATATATATATATATATATATATATATATATATATATATATATATATATATATATATATATATATATATATATATATATATATATATATATATATATATATATATATATATATATATATATATATATATATATATATAATGGTAATTTTATGTTGTGTGTGTTTGTATTTATTTGTTCTACGTTTTGTGCGCTAATTAAAGTATTTGTAGGGTGTATTTATTTATGGTATTATCTATATTGCATCTCTAGTTTTTCAAGGTTTATATTTGAATATTATGTATTTTATCTAAGTTTATATGTATTTATAGTGTTAATAAAGTAAATTTTTGTGTGTATTTTATAGAAAATAAATATGTTCGCAATTGTACTTTATACTGAATAAATGTGTTTGTAAATATTATGTTTGTTTGACTGTGTTTTTATGTTGGGCGACTTTTATTTTTTTACTTTTATTGAATTAAATTTCTTAATTTATACACTAATGTTTGTTTATTTTAGGACACCCGTTACTTAGGCCTTTATAGCTAAAGTCATATTTCTTTTAAATGTCAAAGTATATCTTTCAACATTCCAATTTTTGATTATATTTATATTGTTAAAAGATTTTCTAATAGAATAGTTATTTACCTGGTCATTTTATTGGTTTATTTACTTTACTACAGTTAGCTGTAGTTGAGTTTCTCCTTTCTCTACAGGAAATGTTTTATATTTGCGTTTCCCAAAGCCGAAAATTGTCACACTTGCAGCCTCTATATTTTATTTGCTGAACCTATTTACTTACTTTAAGATTGATTAGTCAATAGACGCATATTGACAGCGGTAGAAAAAATGAACGATATACTATTTAGAACTTTGAAAACATTTATTCTAATTGTTAAAATTTGTTATGAATGTATTTTTAATTTATTTTCACTTTATTTTACTTCTAAAAGTTTAAATCATAATTGGGATTCACTCTATTTCTTAATTTTAAATAAAATATGACAGCTTTTGTTAAAGGATATTACAAATTTTGAATATTATTACTAGTTTCAATGTGTTTTACTTTTCATAATAAATCCAATTATTTTTACTTGTTATATCTATCACCATAGCAACCTCGCTTTGGCAAAATTTGGTAACCTAGGAGATTGAGTCTTAAAATGGTTGAAAGGGTTTTGTATTTCTTACGTGATCTCCTGCGTAGCGCCCTCTTTTGGTTCTTTAGAGTACTTCCTATATAGATTGGATTTGTATTCCTATATTTGGCAAAATTGCTTCATAGATGACATTTATTTCTCAAATTGACATATTATTCTTGTATTAATGGATGTTTACAATCTTGTTTGGAATGATACTTCAGTTTTTATTAATCTTTGATGGAATACCTTGATTTTAAACTGTGTGTGGGTCGAGAATTTTCATTATTCACTGTTATTTACGATATACGTTCTGGTATCCTTGCTTGAAGTTCTTCTAAAGTTGTTTACTGGTAGGTACAACTTTTTTATTTTAATTTGACTATTGTTTACGTATTTATTTAACTTTTTTGAACATTTTTCTTCATCTGCAAGCTACTAGCTTGTTGTCTCCATCGGCTTCTTGTTAACAATCCTCTTCATCCTCACGGAAATTATGATTCGTCTCGTTTTTGTTTTATATGACGAATCAAATTTGTTAACTACTATTTCAATTTTCTTGTCAACAAATTACTGTTTCTGTTTCAGATATGTCCAATAGCATCATAGAATTCACCAAATGAGTCAAGAGAAAGTCATTTCCTTTCGATCATATCAATTTAATAATTGGATTTTAGAGTCAGGTTAGTCAAAAAATTGTTTGTATGTTTACATTTCTAACCTATCCATATTTTCATCAACAAAAATCATCCTTAATCACACTTATTATTATTATTAACAAACTCTTTCCTTATTCACCAATTTAACAAATTTACCTGTCCTTACATAATTTTTCCTTACATATTCACAAATTTTCATCAAAGACATAACTAAACACATTTCTTAAAAAAAATCACTAGTTTTTACTTCGTCGAAGACAGTTTATTAAACTTGTTTTATATCTGTGTATAATGTTTTGTTTCTGCGATATATATATATATATATATATATATATATATATATATATATATATATATATATATATATATATATATATATATATATATATATATATATCACTTTTATAACTTTGTACATTGTTAGGCAGTTCACCTATTGACTTAATTTGTTCAATATATGTGCAATACAAATTTTTTTAATGTCTTATCTGGTAACTTTAAATGTAGTTATGATCCATTCATTGACGAATACATATAGTTAATTATTTTAAATTTCAGTTGGATAATAGTCTGCAATGTAATTTACCCCCTGTATCTGAATGTAGCTGTGACGAAAAAATGGACTATTACTTCCAGGTATTTATTTTATCCTTTTTTTATTAGTAACTTTATTATTAAAAATATCGCTACGTCTATGCATGCAATATATATATATATATATATATATATATATATATATATATATATATATATATATATATATACGAGCGATAACTCAAAAAATACTCAACTGATTTGAACGAAACTTGGCATATATCTTCACTGTATTAAAACCGCGGACGAGTTCGTAAATCAGGTATAACGGACATTTTTTACCCCAAGAATATACAAAAATATTTTTGAAAATGCTATTTTTTTATCAGTATCAGAGTGACTGGAATGAGACTTACATGTGGCTATAAATAGTGCAAATAAACCTATTTAGTGAACTTTAAGTAATTTTGTACACAATATTTAGAGTTTTTTCCAAATTAAAAATAAAATCCCAAAGACATGCGTTGAAACGACTTAGTGGTTAAAGCCCAATACTTGGCAGACAGACTAGGTAACTGCACCCGTAGATTGATTCATATAATAGGTATAAACCATACAACAACGGTAACCAAACAAAATATATACCAGGCATAAAACATACCACCGAACCAACAATCGTGAAATCTCGGCCGCAATTATGGAAAATGACAGACGACATGAAACTAAAAATTTTCCAAGTGATTGTTATTCAACGGGGGGATTCAATCAGTTATTAAAATAAACTACATTTGTAGCTTTATGAACGGGCCCAAATACAGTTTTAGCGCATCATATATATATATATATATATATATATATATATATATATATATATATATATATATATATATATATATATATATATATATATATATTATGCTTTCGCATAATATAGTAGCATAGTAAACAAAATCAAGCCAAGTCTCCATCAAAATGATTCGAAAATAGTTTATTTTATCTTCAAACTTAAACATAAGACTTCATATAAGACCGACTGGGATGTGTTTGAATAGCAATTCTGTAATTAATTGTTACGTATACTTTGAATGTAATATCCCGGGCATGAAGCCGATCTGAAGTATCATGTAAACAAAGCGTTAGCTAACATGTGCTTACATAGCACAATGACAGCGTCGTTGTCTTCTAAGCAGAAGGTTAAGCGATCGAATCCAGCTCGATGGATGTATGTTTTGTTATGTTTTATTTTGACTTTTGGCGAAACCATACTGTATAGATTTCATAAGTTTTGAACAAGATATCATTTTTGTTTAAAGCTCCTAAATAAGTTTGTTTCGTTTGAGTGTGAAATTATAATTTTGTTATTGTTGATATTGAAAATACCGGTTTGATTAGGTTGACTAAAACGAAATCATACTGGCGATTAATAAGGAAGAATAACTGCTACGTTTATAATTGGCAGATACTTTACCTTTCTAAATATGAATTAGGTTTTCTTCTGGAAATCTTCTGGATAATTTTAATGAAGTTTGTAATACAAGGTTATTTTTAAGACTTACACTATGTACAACTATAGTAAAATTTAGCTCTTTAGCTTCATAGAAAATTGAGTTTTGGGCATTTTTCTCAAAAGGAGTTAGACCGCAAGGTTTTTTTGATAATAAAGAGATATAGATGGTAACACTTTCGAAGGAATTCTTCAAATGTGCGTGTACTAGGACCTCTAAAATATATCTTCAAGGGCTGTGTAAGTTTAAAGTATTAACTTACATACTAATATGTCGTATAAGAATAGTGTACAATTCTTATGAAAATTCGCTACTATAACGCACTTGCTGCGTCCCGAATTTTTTCAATTTAGGACGTCATAACTGGTTATTTTAATTAAATACCCTTTTACGTTTTGTCAGATAGATAATTTTACTTCAAATTCCCCGAGGTGGCCCTTGATGGGTATCTGACGTACCATTTTGCCAGAAAATAGTGAAAACCGAAGGTAATTTTTTTTACCTTATATGATAGTGTTCCAAGTATGTCATTGCAAAAGGATTCTATAATTTGAACCTGCTAGTCACTTTGCTACAATAAATAACTTTGGGTTGCTCTAGCTATTAACTTCACGATGACTAAACTGGCTTAACATATTATTACACCTCTGATAATCGTTGGTTTTGGCGATAGAAAGAGGTTTCTGCAAGAATCTCGTAATGTATCTAATTAAACATTCGATGACAGGATATGTCCAGATTCGAAATCTTCAATATCAAGAACTTTGCACAGATTTAATGAAACCAGAACTGTAAGAAATGTTCCAGGATGTGGAATAAAAAGAACAGCTCCAAACGAGGACAAAGCTCTTACGAGTTAAGCGCTTCAATTTCCCGGCCGACTATGAAAGAAAAGGCCTATAGACTGACAATTAAATGTTATTTTTCAATATAGTCCCCCTCCCTTCTAACATCAATGCACTTATTACATCGTTCCAGCAATATACTCAGCTATACCCTAAAACATATTCTTTCAATTTTTCCTTAAAATATACGGCTTTTACCTCCCGTCGTCATTAAAATGGCTCCCGACTTCCTTTTAAAATGTCCAAAGGTGTAGTAGTCACTGGGGGCCATCTAGAGTATACGGAGCTTAATGAATTTGTTCGCCACCGCAGTTACGAAATGCGGCCTGTGTAATTCCAGCAGTGTGCACGGTTGCATTCTCATGGAGCAAACGCACGACTCTGGTCAGTTTCTCACTTTTTTTTCCAAAATATTTTGTTCTAATTTATGCAGAAGTATTGCATAATATGTCCCGTTGATTGTGGTATTCTCTTTAAAGTATATGTTTCGGCGATGCTGACGCTGAACTGCCGAAAGAGGTTTGGGGACCCTCCTTGCACTAACTTTATTCATGCCTAAATGTTCGTGGAGGATTCGGCGAACGCTTGTATCTAAAATTCCAGATACTTTTGATAATTCTTTTATAGATCGCTTAACACGAGATCCTTAACAGTGCCAATCTTGTTGTCCGTCGCCACTTTCACCGTCCTTTCTGTTCTTGCGTAATGTTCCAAGAATTTCTGTTGCATTGGAAGCCGTTTTGACCAATCTTTTACTACAAAATAAGATGAAGAATTTTTCCCGTACACACATCCAGCCGATTTTTGATGCTCTGAGGTGGAAGAACATCTCTATAGTCAATTTTAATGACGTTTGACATCGTGTGGAAGACGTGTCAGTTATAAGAAAACTAATTGACATAAAATATATTTTTGTTTTTTCCATGTCTTTCCAAATTGTGACACGCTGCGAAACCCTCGATCTATGCCAGGCCGGGGAAATTTTGGCACTTACTTCGTAATGTCCTGTTACGTGTATATAAACAACCAAGGATGTTTATGCCAGAACTATCCATAGAGCACAAGATTGGTGAACGATCTGTGAGCTGGATATTAAAATGCAATAAATGTTTTCCTTACAAAGTACAACTGCACCAAACCTTAAACGAAGACGATCCCGATAAGTGCGTAGTTCTGACAAGAAATGTTGAATGTCATTGAATCTAATCGACAATATTATTCTTTGATGAAGCAACATTTTGTCTCTCAACTTTTGTAAATAGACATAATTGTCGATAGTGGTCAGACTGCAATCCTTAGTAGATAGAAGAGGCTCATACCTCATATTCTTATAAAACAAAACCTCTGGGTAGGTATACTTGGAGAAACGATTACTGGGCGTTTCTTTTTGAGAGAAACTTTGAATGCGTGTGGTTATTTACAACCCCTTCTCGACAAGATTCTGCCAGAAGGAATTCCTTTATTTCCTTACCTCACAAATAATCAGTACTTCCCAGACAACACTTGGTATGAGCAGGATGGTACTACACCGCACTATGCTGTTGAGTTTAGACAATATCTAAGTCAAGTATTTCTGCACATATGGGTGGGAGAAAGGGTGTACATAGAATGGTCGTCGCGTCACCAGATTTAACCGCATTGGACTAGTTCCTTTGGGGTCATTTAAATCGGTGGTTCATGAGAACATACCATAATCTTACGTTACGTCCTGTAGTTCTGGATATCGAATAGTTAGCAAGAAGGGTTTTTTTATCAATATTTACTATTGGCGACGATATGGTAAGACGCCTGTGTGTCTTTTTTATTATTGCAAAATCTCCAAACGATGAACGTTGACAAGGAGTATCTGGAAATACAGTGTTATAAAAAACTCTTTTTTCATTGACTCCTATGGCCGCAGAGTTCCTAGAGATATGAAAAAGAGCTTTGCAATCTCATCTTTTACGCATTATAATCACAAAGCCAATAAGCTAGGTTACGTAAAAGCACACGACTTCATTTACCCAGTAAGTTATGAATATCATCTTACCACCACAAATTTACCACTCATGCAACCTGTTGCAAGCCTATGCAGAAAGGCATACATCCCTTAATGTGAAGAAAATGAGGGAAACAAAGCATATCTAGCCGATCATGCCTAGAATTTTCTGTAGAAACATTCAATGTTTCTACAGGGAACTCTTTGAATGGCCAGTGGTGGATAAGGATGATTCAGAATATGTTATATATTATTTTTCCTTTCTTTTAATATTTACGTATACTTAGTTGCATTTTGCATCATACTTTTCTTCATCAAAAGTTCTTTCTGATCAAAAATTTTGATTCTTTTTACCTTGTAACGTGATGAAACTCGCGTGTATTTCAGAAGCCTCGCTATTATAGGAACAAAGTTCGTTTGTATTATTAACAAAAATATTGTAATGTGCGTGCTAGCAACAAATACTTAGTAAAAACCATGGTATCTACAAGTAAACATTTAAAAACTTTAAAAAATTCACAATGACTGAACTGGTTTAACATATTATTACACCTCTGATGATCGTTGGTTTTGGCGATAGAAAGGGGTTTCTGCAAGAATCTCGTAATGTATTTAATTAAACATTCCATGACAGGATATGTCCAGATTCGAAATCTTCAATATCAAGAATTTTGCACAGATTTAATGAAACCGGAAGTGTAAGAAATGTTCCAGTATGTGGAAGAAAAAGAACAGCTACAAACGAGGACAAAACACTTACGAATTAAGCGCTTCAATTTCCCGGCCGACTATGAAAGAAAAGGCCTCCAGACTGACAATTAAATCTTATTCTTCAATATAGTCATCTCTCCTACCATCAATGCACTTATTACATCGTTCCGGCAACAATTCTATACTCCTAAAAAATATTCTTTCAATTTTTCCTTAAAATATACGGCTTGCACCTCCCGTCGTCACTAAAATTGCACCCGAGTCCTTTTTAAAATTTCCAAAGGTGTAGTAGTCACTGGAGGCCATTCTAGAGTATACGGAGCGTGATGAATTTGTTCGCCACCGCAGTTACGAATTGCGGCCTGTGTAATTCCAAAATCGTAGCCATAACTTTTTGGCAACTCATCCACTTTGAACTTTCTTGGCGTGTCTTCTCCTTTACGCCTTCGTTCCATTGACTACTTTTTGTACAAAGGATTATAGTAGTGGGCCATAGTTTCTGCCCCTGTAACAATTGTTTCAACACATTCACAAGGTTTTCTCCGCAGAGATCCAAAAAAGATTCGGCACATTCAAGGCGACGCTGGCGCTGAACTGCCGAAAGAGGTTTGGGGACCCACCTTGGACTAACTTTATTCATGCCAAAATGTTCGTGGAGGATTCGGCGAACGCTTGTATCTAAAATTCCCGATACTTTTGATAATTATTTCATCGATCGCCTAACATGAGATCCTTACGGGACCAATCTTGTTGTCCGTCGCCACTTTCACCGTCCTTTCTGTTCTTGCGTAATGTTCCAAGGATTTCTGTTGCATTTGAAACCGTTTTGACCAATATTTTTCTACAAAATAAGATGAAGAATTTTTCCCGTACACACATCCAGCCGATTTTTGATGCTCTGAGGTAGACGAACATCTCTATAGTCAATTTTCATGTTCGTGGAGGATTGGGCGAACGCTTGTATCTAAAATTCCCGATACTTTTGATAATTCTTTTATCGATCGCTTAACACAAGATACTTAATAGGGCCAATCTTGTTGTCCGTCGCCACTTTCACCGTCCTTTCTGTTCTTGCGTAATGTTCCAAGGATTTCTGTTGCATTTGAAACCGTTTTGACCAATCTTTTACTACAAAATAAGATGAAGAATTTTTCCCGTACACACATCCAGCCGATTTTTGATGCTCTGTGGTGGAAGAACATCTCTATAATCAATTTTCATGACGTTTGACATCGTGTGGAAGACGTGTCAGTTATAAGAAAACTAATTGACATAAAATATATTTTTGTTTCTTCCATGTCTTTCCAAATTGTGACACGCTGCGAAACCCTCGATCTATGCCAGGCCGGGAAATTTTGACACTTTCTTCGTAATTTCCTGTTACGTGTATATAAACAACCAAGGATATCGATGCCAGAACTAGCCATAGAGCACTAGATTAGTGAATGATCTGTGAGCTGGATATTAAAATGCAATAATTTTTTTCTTATAAAGTACAACTGCACCAAATATTAAACAAAGACGATCCCGATAAGCGCGTAGTTCTCACAAGAAATGTTAAAGGTCATTGAATCTAATCTAAAATATTATTCTTTGATGAAGCAACATTTTGTCTCTCAACGTTTTGTAAATAGACATAATTGTCGATAGTGGTTACACTGCAATCCTTAGTAGATAGAAGAGGCTCATACCTCATATTCTTATAAAACAAAACCTCTGGGTAGGTATAGTTGGAAAAACGATTATTGGGTGTTTCTTTTTTAAGGAGAAACTTTGAGGGCGTGTGGTTGTTTACAACTCATTCTCGACCAGATTCTGCCAGAAGAAATTCCTTTATTTCCTTACCTCACGAATAATCAGTACTTCCCAGACAACACTTGGTATGAGCAGGATGGTACTACACCGCACTATGCTGTTGAGTTTAGACAATATCTAAGTCAAGTATTTCTGCACATATGGGTGGGGGGAAGGGTGTACAAATAATGGTCGTCGCGTCACCAGATTTAACCGCATTGGACTAGTACCTTTGGGATCAGTTAAATCGGTGGTTCATGAGAACATCCCCTAATCTTACGTTGCGTCCTGTAGTTCTGGATTTCCAATAGCAAAAAGGCTTTTTTATCAATATTTACTATTGGCGACGATATGGTAAGACGCCTGTGTGTCTTATTTGTTGTTGGAAAATCTCCAATCGATGAAAGTTGACAAGGAGTATCTGGAAATACAGTATTATAAAAAAGTATTTTTTCATTGACTCCTATGGCCGCAGAGTTCCTAGAGATATGAAAAAGAGCTTTGCAGTCTCCTCTTTTATGCATTATAATCACAAATCCAATAATCTAGGTTACGTAAAAGCACACGAATATCAGCACCACAAATATACCACTCATACAAACTGTTGCAAGCCTACGGAGAAAGGCCCCTTAATGTGAAGAAAATGAGGGAAACAAAGCATATCTAGCCAAAGATGCCTAATATTTCCTGTAGAAACATGCAATGTTTCTACAGGGAACTCTTTGAATGGCCAGTGGTGGATAAGGATGATTTAGAAGATATAAATAATCTCGGCACAATATAAAGATTACTATTTCGTTACTGGGGCGTTAAAAGAAGTGAGCTAAACTTAAGACTTTATTATAAATTAAAATGTACAGTAGAAATTAATATTGCATTCTCGAATATAATGGGTTAACACGAATAATAACATATAAAGAAATCGTGGTCGCGTGACGTTAGTATTGAAAGTTCTTTAGCTACCCTGCATTTGCATACCGTTACTCACTGCTGGTTCGACTTGCCTGCTACTACTGAAGGGCGGTTGGCGGTTCTATCGGCGCTGCAGTACTTGTCGTCCTTGATCCTGTGTGCGTCGACGCTGACGTTGGATGGTACCTGGTGCACGCTCTTTGCCTTTAATATATTTTCTACAGAGGATATTCTAGATTAATTTTCCTTTATTTTGATACTAACGTTTACTTAGTTACATGTTGCAGCATACTTTTTTTCATCAAAAGTTGTTTCTGGCCGAAAATTTTGTTTCTTTACCTTGTAACCCGATGAAACTCGCGTGTATTTCAGAAACCTCGTTATTATAGCGACAAAGTTCGTTTGTATCATTAACAAAAATATTGTAATGTGCGTGCTAGCAACAAATACATGGTAAAAATCATGTGTATCTAAAGGTAATCATTTAAAAACTTTGAAAAGATACATTTGTTGCGAAAAAGTTTTATGTGTTCTTTAAAAAGTAAAGGTTGTAGCACCTGCGGACTTTCTGAAATATGTGATTCATATGCAGAGAATATCTACTAAACCTAACCTCTGGCGTAGTGTCAGGGAGTGCATGAGCAAATTTATTGAAATCTCGCTGGCCGCTCAAACAAGTACAACGATTAAGAGAAAATATGCTCAGTGTGTCCCTTAAATATTGATCGTAAGAGAAAAATTATTTGTGTTAGCTGTAAAAATAATTTGTGTAATACGCATAGCATTAGAATGTACAATTTTCACAACTTTTTTTTTAAATATTGTTTACTTTAAAATTTAGTTTTACATTTGTAAGGTGTATATATGAATCAATAGTTTTACTTCAATAACTTTGTTTCTATTGTGACTATAGATGATTCTATAAACCGCTGGTCTCAGAAGCCCGAATTACGTAATACCGATATTTCACTAGTTAAGTGTCCTAGGGGTAAGACAACTAACTATCAGTTAATAAAAAGTAATTAGACCCAACAACAATTATGAACACTCACCTTTGCCATATCCAGCTAGGTCCAGCCTAAAATTATCATGCCCTTTTTGTCCATCCACTAGCTGACCCAGTCCACTAGAGAGTTGACCACCTTCCAGTTTACCGTCGTATGTACGATCAGTGAGGTCCATGTCAGTTCCTCTTTGGTAACCCTGTGGCATGTTGTAACTAAGAAGTCCATCTGGAGTAAACAAAAAAACGCCTATTATTTACAAAATTTATAGTAAAGGTTTAATAAAAAAGCTTATCACGTAATCGAGACTTCAACAGGTTCAAAGGGTTTCTTCAGAAGCCACCTTGCCTTGCAAATTTTATATTGTATTTTATATGAAAAATTTTCTTACAAGCACAAGCATTAACTTTTGTAATATAGACTGACTCTGGTATATATATATATATATATATATATATATATATATATATATATATATATATATATATATATATATATATATATATATATATATATATATATATATATATATATATATATATATATACAGGGTCGCTGATAAGTCTGGAAACGGTCGATTATCCGGGAAAATATACAAGGTGTCGAAAAAAGTTTTATACAAAAGTTTTTGGGTTCTTCAATGTCTACTAGGCGGTGATAATTTCATTTATACAGGGTTGGTCATACAGGCGTGGCACACCAATATTAATTTTTTTTTAATGGAACACCCTATATATTATTCGATATTTCAATCCTTCTCTTAATTTTGAGCAAAATTTATCAGAAGCATGATGTACATAAACTCAATCGTTTCCGGGTAAAAAAATAAATAAAAATAAACGCTATTGTTTTTAAAATCTATTGGATGAAGAACAAAAATAAATGAAAAGTAGAATATCTCTTGAAAACAATCTGTGAGTGTGAAAAGAACCGGTTGCGATGTTTTTAACATTGTTTGAAATCCTATTTTATAAGATGTTCAAAGTGTTCTCCATTGACCTCCTGACAATAATGAATTCGCTTAACAAAACATTGCACTGCATTTACAAGAGCGTTTTGAGGAATGTTATTAATTTCATGCACAATCCTTGCTTGCAACTCTTCAATATTCTGCGGTCTATTTTGGTAAATTAAATTTTTTACATGACCCCACAAAAAAAGTCAAGCGGCGTCATGTCGGGAGACCTAGCTGGCCATTCAATAGTTCCCCTGCGCCCTATCCATCTGCCAGGAAAGGTTTGATTCAGATATTCCCGTACCTCAATTCCAAAATGAGGGGGTGCCCCATCCTGCTGAAACCATATTTCTTCCGCTGGTAGATTTGGGTCGTTATTGTTCGGAAATAATCGACTAACGTCTGGAACAATTGATTCTTGCAAAAGTGTCAAATATCGAGCAGAGTTCAAATTACCGTGTATAAAATAAGGTCCTATGATATGTCCACCAATAATAGCACACCAAACATTTACTTTTTGCGGTCTTTGGGTGTGAATTTGTTCCATCCAATGTGGGTTTTCGTCTGACCAGTACCTACAGTTGTGTCGGTTGACTTGTCCATTCAAACAAAATGTAGATTCGTCGGAAAACAAAATGTGGTTGGCAAAGTTAAAATTTTGGCGTAACTTCTCCATAATAAGTTCACAGAACTCGATTCTGCGATCAAAATCGTCTTCACTCAGTTCTTGCAATAAATGAATTTTATATGGACGGAACTTTTTCCGCTTCGTAATCTTTTGAATTGAATATCGACTCATATTGTGATTTAAAGCCAATTGCTGTGCCGAAGTTTTCGGATTTTCCATCACATCCAATATTACATTCAAAGAATTTTCTTCATTTGTAACGGTTACTGGCCTTCCAGTTCTAGGTTTATCCTTGATACCGCCAGTTTCGTGAAAACGATGCAAAGTTTTCGAAACTGTGGATTTGGAGATCGATTCCCGCTCAGGATGCAACTCATTGAACATAATCACCACTTGAGCAAAACTTCGTGTTCTATCACCGTACCCTATCATCATTAAAATTTCGATACCTTCGGTTTCACTTAAACTTGCCATTTTGCACAAAAACTGTTGACACTAAATTACTAATGTTTCAAAACTGTTGACACTGAATGAATGTTTGACATTCGTTGTCCTGGAAACATTTTAAAACAAAAGAATAATACTGCGTTTCTTATGGGCATCTTATCTTATCTTGGGATTCCAAACAATGTTAAAAACATCGCAACCGGTTCTTTTCACACTCACAGATTGTTTTCAAGAGATATTCTACTTTTCATTTATTTTTGTTCTTCATCCAATAGATTTTAAAAACAGTAGCGTTTATTTTTATTTATTTTTTTACCCGGAAACGATTGAGTTTAGGTACATTATGCTTCTGATAAATGTTGCTCAAAATTAAGAGAAGGATTGAAATATCGAATAATATATAGGGTGTTCCATTAAAAAAAATTAATATTGGTGTGCCACGCCTGTATGACCAACCCTGTATAAATAAAATTATCACCGCCTAGTAGACATTGAAGAACCCAAAAACTTTTGTATAAAACTTTTTTCGACACCTTGTATATTTTCCCGGATAATCGACCGTTTCCAGACTTATCAGCGACCCTGTATATATATATATATATATATATATATATATATATATATATATATATATATATATATATATATATATATATATATATATATATATATATACATATACATATAGTGGCGCATTGAAAATAAAACAGACCGATTTACGTCCAGAGAAATTTTTTTTTAAGAAACGCTGAAACACGTCGATTTTAATATTGAGGGGGACATGTTTTGACATAAAACTCAACTTTGTCACATCAACCTCATAAAGGTGGTGATAACAATCCTTATATTTTAAATAGGGAACATGAGTCGAGTGTTACATCATTTGAAAGCTCTTTCTTTTCTGAATTTAGCACACTAATTTTTTTGGAAGTTTTATCAACTTGTTAAAAAATTATTAACAGTTGAAGATGCAATAACGCATTTCACTCATTCCGATAAGAACTGTGCTGATAGTCAATGTTTTGTTGGTTTGTAAACAAAAAATTGACTACCAGAATATTTCTTATCGGAATGAGAGAAATGCGGTTTATCATTTCAGTTTATCGGTCGGTCTGATACTTGATAGTACTACCGAAAATTAATTTCAGAATGGTGTATTCTGTTGAAGAAAGAGTTGAAATAATTACTCTTCTTTTCAAAAACGATGACTGTGCTAACGGTACTGCAAATTTGTTTAACGAACGACATCCGAACAGACATGTTAACAGAAAATACATTTTGGAGTTAGTTGCAAAGTTTCGACAAAGTGGTTCAGTAGCCAACAAAAAACGGGATCCTGAACGTGAATTTCCGGTTAGAAGTGAGACTACTAAGACTGAAGTTTTAGGACAAATTGCTGCAGACCCAACTTTGAGCACGAGAAAATTGGCCACTGTTTCAAACATCAAAAGAAGAACTATTCAGCGAATATTGAAGCATCATAAATTTCACCCGTATAAAATTAATCTTGTACAACAACTGAATGAAGTGATTTTGTTCGCCGGCTGGAGTTTTGTGAATTTATGATTGCACGAATAGCTGATAACAGGAATTTTCTGTTCAATATCTGTTTTTCAGGTACGTTTTTATTAAACTTTACAGTCAATCGTCATAATTGTCGTTGTTGGGCAGATCATAATCCAAGAAATTTTCACGAAGTCCACACTCAAACTCTACAGAAATTGAATGTCTGGACTGGCATTTTTGGAGACCGTTTAATCCGACCAATTTTACTTGATGGCAATTTGAGTGGCGAAACGTATTTGAAGTTACTATAAGACATCGTTTACCCTCTACTAATTGACATTGTTGAAAATGATGTTTGCTATCAAGAAAATCAATTAGTGTTTCAACAAGATGGAGCTCCTCTGCATTGTTTACAACGTTGTTTACAGCGTGTTAGGGACTTTTTAAACAGAGAGTTTCCAGAACAATGGATTGGGCGTAGAAGTACTATTGAGTGGCCCCCTAGATCACCGGATTTAACTCCTTTAGACTTCTTTCTATGGGTCATTTAAAGAGTAGAATTTACGCAACAGAACCAGAGTCTCTGGAAGAATTACGACGACACATTGCTGAAGAATGCCGTCTAATAACTCCACAAGTGATCCAGAATGTCAGAGCTCGTTTTGAACAAAATTTGTACTTTTGTATGGAAGCTGGTGGTCAACAATTTGAACACTTACTTAACCGAATAAACATTTTTTAACGTTTGGTTTTGTTCTTTAGTTCTTTAACGAAAAAATGACTAATTAGTGCATCTCTTATCACAATGAATGAAATACGTTCTTGCAACTCCAACTGTGAATAATTTTTAAACGAGTTGATAAAACTTCCAAAAAAATTAGCGTGCTGAATTCAGAAAATAAAAGAGCTTTCGAATGATCTGACACTCGATCCATGTTCCCTATTTAAAATATAAGGGTTGCTATCACCACCCTTAAGGGGTTGATGTGACAAAGTTGAGTTTTATGTCAAAATATATCCCGCGCAATATTAAAATTGACGTGTTTTAGCGTTTGTGAAAAAAAATATGGATGCAAATCGGTCTGTTTAGTTTTCAATGCGCCAACCTGTATATATAAGTTATATGATCAACTGTAATATTCCGTTTATATAAAACAGTGCTGATCAGCGTTTCCTATGGCATGGTTGTTATTGTCGTGGACATTTCACTAACCTTGCATAAAATATTATATTTCGTTTTCTCTTTTAACGTACAATAGTTAAAGTAACGTAGTTTAGTTAGAATCTAGTATCTGTACTGTTACAAGTAACTAAAGTTCTCTATTTTAAATATCGATTTGTTTAAAAAAATGGTTTATCGGTAATCAATAATATTAGTGGCGCAGTCGGTAGTATAGGTAATCAAATATATCGATAATATTTGATTCATTTTTACGGTTAATTAACTATCGAATTTTCTTACACACTTGGTGGATCGAGTAGCTAAGTAATGTGTTAGAGACTCAGTAACAAGTGTTCCAGTGCTACGAGCAACAAACGAACTAGTACTGAGATGTGACTCCTGTGCCTGCTGAAGGAATATCAGGGCCTATGGCAGTATTGATTATTTTTAAGTACCTTTATCTCTTATAGAAAGCCTAATACTCAAAATCTGATAGTTCGTATTCTGATTCTAGCTCACTAACTATAGGAAAACATCATAGTAAAATAGTTACTAATACTTGAATTAGTTATTAAATTAGAAATAGTTATTAATTCTGATAAATTACAAATAATCAATCAGACTTTAGTGGAGAAATAGAATTATTACCGCGATTTATAAATATCGCTGAAAAATTAGTTAATAAATTTTATAATTTAGAAAATTTGAGGAAGTCCTCAAAGTGAATCTTTGATATCTAGCATTTTATAAAAATCAAGGGAGAATCTGCTATAAATATCTCCTCCTGTGCTGTCGAAAATTGGACAGATTTGGAAGGTGATTTATTGTGCACATACTCAGATAAAAGATACAGTTATAATTTGAACATTAAAATGACTGAATGCAAACAGGCGCACAATGAAACCCTGTTTGATTTTTATACCCGCCTACAACATTTACTTAGCTTCAAAGCTGCATATTTAAATACATATTGTACTCAAATCGAGGCAAATGTCTTACGTAAGTTATTTTCACAAATTTTCGCTTTACATATCTCGTTTCCTAGCCAACAAACCTTAGGTAAATACAAAATTGGGTTATTGAAACGTGAAGCATTTAATGAAAATTTCCTACCAAAACGCACTTACTGAGTCTGGATTTTTTTCTTACAAAGATGCATCATATTTCGATAAAAAATGCAAAAATGCAATAATATGAGGGTTCCCGAAAAAAATTTGTAGCTATCACCAACGACTTATGGGCCACCCTCTGATTGTTAAAATAATTTTATAAGATGCAGCTCAAGACACCCTCTAATTAACGTATACAACTTTTTCTCGTATCCTGTATAATAACAATTATATTGAGCTTTACCGTAAAAAAGCAAGATAAATGGAGCCCCAACAATGGGCCTTTATAATCCAAAGTTGCCTTCCCACAGTCAGAACCGTCGAGTCAGCAGTAGAATTGGAGGCGCCTGCAAGTACGCAGGCTCAGACTAGCAAGTTGGATGGAATATCACTCGTGAGAATCTACCTCAGCAGATCCATTGTTACCTCCAGAGACAATAGTGACACGCCTAGAGTGTAGTGTATAAATAGGCTGCTCACAAGGATACGACCGTTCATTCTTGTTCCGAGTAGTTAGACTCTGCACATCGCGTGCTAGACTTTAGATCACATGTATGTTGATCGTTACTTTTATTATTAATTTATATTATTCATTTATGTATTAAGTATTGATTGTTTAAAGTAGTAAATAAATTGTTTTAAAAATTCAAACGTCTTAACCGTAAAGTTAAGTCGCGTCACCCTGTATATATGTAAATAGATAAAAACTAAAACTAAACAAGAATATAGATTCTAGGGAGCCTAGTGTGCGCCCATTTGAAGAAATCTTTTAAAAATTCAAAGTCGCGGTCTCCTCATTGACGAATTTTTTCTACGAAAATTTTCTAAAAATTATAGACCATTAAACTATGATCTTAACTAAAATTACTGCCAAAGCATCAGAGAAAGGGTCTATTTGAAGTGAAATTTCTGAAAACATTTTAGCAAAACGAAGGTAGATGACGGTTTAAGTTGAAACTTAAGGGTTTGCAGAACACTCTTCTTGCGACATTTTCTTTATATCATCCGTATTTGTTTCAGGTTCTTTGCCTAAATGTTGCCAATTTTTACATTTCATTCCCAAATTTGCCGTTTCGAGGAAAGCTTTAAATTACTTTTCTTTAATTGCCCATAACTTTTTGTCTCTAAACATACAGACCTAATATAGTTCACTGTTTATAATGCAAACACGCATACCAGATTTGGTTACCCTTACTTTGTTATTTACGCAGATATATAGGAAACACAAAATTTTCCGGGAAAATCTGGACCGGTTTTCCTGGCTAACGAACGTATCCAAGCCACTTGAATATTTTTTTAAAATCAAAATCGACATATTATTTTTTGAGTTATCGGTATGTATATATATATATATATATATATATATATATATATATATATATATATATATATATATATATATATATATATATACAATTATATAAAAAATTATATGTGCACAATATATTACTATTACTATTATTATCATATATATAAACACATAAAAGTTGAAACTGACTCTGGGGATGGGTTCTAGAGGGGCTAGTTCGCAGTTATTTGAAAAAAAATAATTCAAAACCAAAAGTCGGAAATCCTGATGAATGTTTTTGAAAGAAAATTCACTAAAAGTAATGTCGATATTTTTTTAACGTTTTGTAAAGGTATCCTAAATTAGGCACATTTCCTCTACAGTTTGTGAATGATGTCAATAGATCGTATACAACTATGCATATATATATATATATATATATATATATATATATATATATATATATATATATATATATATATATATATATATATATATATATATATATATATATATATATATATATATATATATATATATATATATATATATATATATCAGTCTATTATTTTGGAGTTCCTTGGAACCCAGTGTACCTACAGTTCAAATGCAGTTCACATTTCCAAATCTTCTTCGACACTAGTTAACAACGCATGTTAATTATCAAGGATAGGATCAATCCGCCTGCAACTGAGTGGAAAAAAAACAAATTCATTTTCTCCTAACAATTTTGTTTTAAAACATTATTTCGTTTTCTATTGTAGGCCAAGTATTTTTCAATACATCCTTGTATATTGAATAGTTTATACATACAATGTGCCTATGTTTATTTAACAAATGTCAGACTTAAATTTAAACTTAAGGACCCAAATATATATCTCTGATAACTTTTGAAATGCGTGCTCTTTTAGTGAATTTTCGTAGAAAAAATTCACTATTGGGGAGATCCATACTTTTGAATTTTGATAAAGTTGTTGCCAATGAGCGCGAACTAGGACCATAGAACCCATATCCGGGGTAAGTTTCAATTTTTATATATGTTTATATATATATATATATATATATATATATATATATATATATATATATATATATATATATATATATATATATATATATATATATATATATATATATATATATATATATATATATATATATATATATATATATATATATGTATATGTATATGTATATGTATCACACCGATAACTCAAAAAATAATGGGCCGATTTTGATAAAATTTGGCACATACCTTTTTTTGTAAATGGCTTGGATAAGTTCGTTAGTCAGGAAAATCGGACGAGGTTTTCCGGGAAAAATTTGAGTTTTCATTCCAAAAAAAATATATATATCTCCGGAATTAACAAAGTCAGGGCAACCAAATTCGGTAAGCTGGTTCATGTCATTATAGGTAAGCCACTTACCGAAATTTAGCTCTGTATCTTAAAGGACAAAAAAGTTACAGGCATTTAAATAAAAATAAATTTGGGTTTTCCTCAAAACGTCAAAGTCGCGATTTAAAACGTCAACATTGTTAATATTTAGGCAATGAAACTGAAACTTATATGATCTAGGAAAGGAAATTGTTCCAAGAATAATGTTTCACAAAGCCTGAACTCTTAGTTTCAATCGCCATTGTCCTCCACTTTACTAAAATATTCCCAGAAAATTCATTTCAAATAGACCCTTTCTCTGATGCTTTAGCAGTAGTGTTGGCTATAGAGTTTATCGTTTAATGGTATATCATTTTTGTCGAATTTTCGTAAAAAATCATCAAAGCACAATATATCCGTTATTATGCAAATTACGAAAAAAAGTTGTATACGTTAATTGTAGGGTGTCTTAAGCTACATCTTAAAAAATATTTCCACAATTACAGGGGTCGTTGGTTATTCAAATTTTCTTTTCTTTTTTTTAATCGAACACGCCCTATGTTATTGCATTTTTGCATTTTCCATCGAAACATAATACATCTTTGTAAGAAAAAAAAATGGGACGCAGCAAGTGCGTTATGGTAGCGAATTTTCATTTAATGCTTCAAATTTGAATAGCTCAATTTGCTATTAACCTATAAGGTTGACCAGGAAACCAGTTTTTTCGGGAACAATTTAAGTTTACTTTCGGAAATTTTTGTACATTTTCAAACAATAAAGTTATTTTGATGAAACATGGCACATTGTTTCTACTATAATATAGATTGGTGCCTGCTTTCTTAAAAAAAACATGTTTGCTATTAAAAACATTTTAATGAAAATTCACTACCATAACGCACCTGCTGCGCCCAGAAGATTTATTTATGTTTATATTAACTTTTAATGCCGCATTAATTTGTCTATAAGAACCTAGATACATTTTAAATTTTTTTACAACTGTGTGTGTAACTGAAACACTTTTTTTTTTAATTCTCTAACATAACACACTCACTGCGTCTGGACTTTCTAAGTTTTTGTAAACCTCAGAAAAACAGCTGCTGTCTTTGATATTTAGAACACGAATGACACATATCATATTTCGTTTCCTCTAAAAACAAAACATCGAATATGTGCCTTTCAAAATTCAACATGACCGTCGTGCAAGACTCATGAATATTTGTCACAATTCACAAGCTCTAACATAGGATGAAGACGTGTTTTGTAACATTGTTGTCTTGTTTGTCCTTTGTGTCGTTGAGGAGACTGGAGATGACCTGTTTTATATTTGGAACGTATGACACACGACTCATGCTGGGGCAGTAAACTGCGCTTTCCGTAACTGGACAGGCTGACATCGGAAGAGCTAAATTGCTGACGTGTAGTTTGTATTGGCAAGTTAGAAACAATTGAAATGTACCATATTATTCTGCGCTTATTCAGCAGTTAGCGACAAACAAAATAACAGTCCGTTAGTCCTGCAATGACCTGTGCTGGTGAAGTTCGTCCAGAGAGGTCAATTACAGCTGGTACATTAATCATGTCATCCAGTAAATGACTGGCGAACGTGACAACTAATATGGCCTTCGTCATTACATAGTTTTAATACTTTTTAATTACATATGTAACATTATGACCTATTATTTGTGCTACTTTGTTGCATGCCACACAAATATCGTATGATGCAGTTAACGTTGCGTATAACGGTTCGATATCATAATATACGCGCACTATATTGGACGCGGAATATTATGGTATAAGGATTCTAACTTTTGAAATTTTGAAAACTTTGGAAAAAAATCAACTCCTACCAGGTGTAGGAGTTGATCAACTTCAATAACATTTTATATAATGTTTGTTTAATCAAACTTAACAAATGATTACATTTTCAAACTGAAATATCAAAAAAGAACAAGTGGGTCCACCGCGGTTTCTTATACATTCGACAATTCTTCGAGGCATCCTTGAAATTAAATGATTTATGGGATCCTTAAGAATGTCATAGCAGGCTTTTTGCATTCGGTGACGAAGGTCGACTAGGTTGTTCATCTGTTGCGTTTACCGGTCACCTTCTGACAACCACTTCGACTACCATTTTGAAAAAAACGACCATCTTATTTCTGAATATCCTTCCTCCGAGTTCACTATTCTTGGTGAGTTTAATGTCCATAATAAGGAATGGCTAGGATTTTCAAAAACCGATCCACAAGGGAGAGCAGCGGGGGCTTTCGCAGTCAGCAATTCTTTAGCCAATATGGTTCAGCAACCTGCTTACTTTCCTCATATCCCAACACACAGCTCATATCCCTTGGATCTCCTTCTTACTACAAAACCTGAATGCTATAAGACATCAGTCACCGCCCCCCTTGGTCGCTCAGACCACGGCATGGTCACTGCTTCCTGCGCAATGCAACCTGAAGTCACACAGTCATCGCACCCATTTATCATTTGGCACTACAACGCCGCGAAATGGGACGAAATACGGGATTATTTTTCTCATTTCCATGGGCGTCTGTCTGCTTCTCTCATCCTGACCCCTCTGATATCTCGAAAAACGCCACCAAAATTATCCAAGCTGACAGGGAATTATTAATTCCACGTACACTGAAAACCTATTTAGCCACTCCAAAGCCGTGGAGATCTAAATCCTGTGACAAGGCCAGACTTGAAAAGGTCAAACCTCACAAAACGCTTCTACACAATCCCAGTCAAGAAAACCGTCAAGCATTTAACGACGCAAGAAACCGCTATGTCCGCATTCTTTCTGAGGCAAAAAGCTTGTTTAATACCCACATCAAAAACTGTCAAGCTCCAACGGCAGAAAACCCTTCTGGACTCTTGCTAAATCTCTTGGGAATAATTTCTGCAAGAACACGTTCCCACCTCTTGTTTCAGGGGACGAAATTGTTTCTACTGCCCTGGGCAAGGCTGAACTATTTGCCTCGTTGTTCGCCGGCAATTATACTCTCAATCCACCTCCAAATGTTCAACCACCAACTGTCCCCAATGTAGCGCATAAAATGACGGATATCATTTTTAAAATTAAAAAGGTACGATATATGCTCTCTTCTCTTAATAGCAGGAAAGCCCCTGGCCTTGACGAGATCCCAGCAATTGTTCTAAAAAATGCGCACCAGAACATGCTCCTGTCCCGACTTGTCTGCTTTAGACATCTTACAAAAGAGGCATATTCCCCAGTAACTGGAAAACTGCTCGAGTAAAACCCGTTCCCAAGAAAGGATCCAAAGCGCTTCCTAGCAACTACAGGCCTATTTCTCTCCTTTCAATCGTCTCGAAATAATGAAAAGTATATAGACACCGAATTACTAATATTTCTTGAGAAACAGTCTCATCCACGACAGGTGGTATGGATTCCGTCAGCGCAGATCAACTGCCGACCTCCTTTCCTTTGTCACCCATTCTTGGAACAAATCTATTGAACTACACGGTGAACCCAGACTATCTCTCTAGACATATCCAAAGCATTCGACCAGGTCTGGCACGCAGCGCTGTTTAATAAACTTCGGGCCTATGGCCTACCACCAAAACTCTGGACTTGGACAGAAAATTTCCTCACCAACCAGTGAATTTCTGTTGTCGTGGATGGCCATTCCTCTAAACTGTATCCAATTAATGCAGGAGTCGCTCAAGGTTCAACTTTAGTTCCCACCTTGTTTCTTTTTCACATCAATAATTTCCTCTCTAGCACATCCAACCCAGTTCACAGTTACGCGGATGACAGCACCCTCCACTCAATATACAATATTCTAGGCCTGCCTCTTTATCCCAATTAAATGAGGATCGCAGACTCATGGAAGGTTCTGTATCTGCAATCTCCAAAAAATATTAGAAAGGGGAATTAGAAATCTTGTACAATTCAACTCCAACAAATTTCAGTCTTGCTTTCTATCTCATAAAAGATACACCAGCCCTAGACCCATCACAATGAACAACCAAGTTATTTAAAGTAATGAGTTCTTTTCATTTGTTGGCATTTCTGTGGATCGAAATCTCAATTGGCACTGACATATCACATCAACTGCATAAACAGCTGCTAAAAAATTAAGTGTTCTCTTCCGGGTTCGCAAATACTTTTTACCAGCTAATCGTTATACCTATATACCTAATATACTTCACAAATAAGGCGAAACCTCGAATACTGCTACCACATCTGGGGTGCCGCTGCCGCTTCTACACTCGCTATCTTGGTCTCCATTTAGAAGAGAGCTATACGTCTCAACGGTGACCCTACCCTACAAAAGCTGCCATCCCTTGCTCACTGACGTGCCGTTGGTGACCGCTCGGTCTTTTGTAATATATATCTACACGAGCACTGCGCAAAGGAGCTTTATTACATAGTTCCTCCACCTGCTGCTCCCAACATATCTACCAGGGGAACAGAGCGAATGCACCCTTTTGCAGTCCAGGTCACCAGACATAAAACATCTTGTTATGCCCGCTCTCTTGTCCCGAGGACTTCCAAGTTGTGTAATTCCTTGCCGGCCCATGTTTTTCTTTCTCCTCCGAACCTCCAAATCGTCAAGTTCAGAATTAACAAGTTGCCCCTTTCCTCCTTGTCGACACCCACAGTATGATAGTATTTAGGTTGTGAACTCTAGTGGTGTGTTGTTTAAATTAAAAAGGTTATTTGGTGGTTGGGGTAAATTACCCAGTCGGTTTCCAATCATTTCCCATATTTTTAATATGGCAGTGCGACATACTGCAGCACGTTTCGTATGTAACCATTTTCATCCAAATTTATTACCAATATAAACTAGAGGTGACCTGCTCCCACAAGCACGTATCCTGTGATATATCGTTGCCATAGAGACGTTTTGTTGTAAAACTCCCAACAAAAAATTCAAAATCGACCGTGTAGTGGAAACTCTTTGGAGCCGCAACCCTTAAATGAAGATCTCCTCGTGCTTACGTTGCTCGAGATCGCCTGAAACTATGACCATGGTTATGGATTTCTTCTTCAGACCACCTGGACCAACATTGTGATAACGTTTACACACTGCGTCGTATGCAGTCATAAGTTTGTGTGATTGAAATTAAAAAGGTGCGCACCTAATAACATTTTTTCCATATTGTTATCTTTTTTTATCAGGGACAAAACAGAGTAGCATGGAAAAGTTCATTGCAGTTAGTGGATTCTTGCTGGATGTTCACATTTTCTGGGAATTCAGTATATTTATAATGTCTTCATTAAAGAACATTGTGAGATTTAGGATACGGTCGTCATATCGGTGCAAAACCAGATAGTATGCTGCCACAGTAGATCCGACTAACACAAAATGTTGTTGTGTACAAACAGCAATTCTCTAAATTGTCAGCCCTGGCCCATTTACACCTGGATCCGCACCGAAATAGCGACACTGTTGTACATCTCACAATGTTCTAGCAGTATGGCTTCCATAGCCGTATTACTTATAAGGTGTGTTCTCGCTGTAATCACTATAGCGCACTGACGAGCACCAATTAGAGCGAAACATACATCTAGGCTTACATACATTGTCCCTGTATTAGGGAATAAATAGGCCAGTGCTGACAATTTACAGAATTGTTAGTTGGTTGTACACAGTCTCTATTTATAACATTTTGTGTTAATTGGAGCTGTCGTGACAACATACTACCTAGTTCCGTGCCGAGATGGCGACCCTGTAGTACATCTCACAATCTTCTAGCAGGCTGGCTACCATGGCCGTATTACTTTCTAAGTCTGTTCTCGCTGTAATTCGTATAGTGCACTGACGAGCTCTGATTAGAGCAAAACTGGTCCGCGCTTCTATTTATGGTGAGAACACATCTAGCCTTACATGTCTACATCAAAGCTAATTAAGGTACGTTTTAATATATAGATATTTTTTTAAATAGCGGAAAAACTCTGGACAGAGGAAGTGCGTTCTGATAGCGAATTTTTATAAAAAGTCTCTTAAATCCGAACATTTTCCGCAGAGAAAAAGATTGCGGAAGAAGTCTGGACACAGGAATTGCGTTCTAATAGCGAATTTTTATAAAAAGTCTATCAAAACCGCACATTTTCCGCAGAGGAAAAAAATTGCGTCGCTGAACATTATAAATTTGGTTTGATAACATTTCGTACACATATTGCCGATATAAAGTTTTTGTTTCATATAAAAGCTGGATTATATTGATTGATAGAAAGTTTGATTATTAAAATGTATTGATTAAAATGCGCCACCTTAACGCACTTGCTGCATCCGAACTATTGCTACCAGCTAATGACAAGATGTATTTTTTGAAGACAATATAGATTGTATGCAACTAGTCAAAATAAACTAACTAAAATTAATGAACAAAATATAAACTGTTTATAAATAAAATAACCGCAAATACAAATACACAAAAAATTGTGCAGACATAATATATAAATTATAAGAAACAAATTATACAATAAAAAATTATTTTCTTCTTTTTTTAAAACTTAAATGTTGCTACATGGTCTAACTCTCTCGGAGAGTACATTGAATCTCTAGATGCTCGTTAGAATCGTATATAACTTTGAGTTTGGCAAATGGCATGTAAACTTTGTTGTTTTGATCCGTTTCTACATCAAGTATGACTTTATCTAATACAAATTTCACATCCACTTTTTTAAAGCAAGCATAGAGAGTTTTATTATAATAATCTAAAATAATATGAATACTTTATTTTGCTGAAATATATCTCTGCATGATTGACGTGATGGAACTGCTTCATCATCGTAGTATGCTTTTCGGGGGTCTAAATACAGTTTTCGTATGTACTGACAGTCCCCAGGATATTATGTATGTATATGTATTTGAGAAAGTCAAAAAAAAAACAACAGAAAGGGGGTGCAGATAATAGGCATTATATCTAGATCGAATCAAACTGAAATAGCAAAATTCTGGGAACTGAAAGAAGTTCTATGTTCAAAGAAAATGACAAGAGAAGAAGAAATCTGCGAAGAGCAAAAACAATCCTGCGTAAGACAATTGGGAGCTATAGAGTGCAAATAACATTTAAAGAAAACAAAGATAAATTAGGAGAATCGAAAAATAGAACAATGGCAAGATTCTAACAACTAGAGAACCGTTTCGCAAAAAAATAATTCACTTGAAAAAGAATATAAACAATTTATGAAATAATATTTAGAGTTGGCACACATGAAAAATATCACAAAAATTGAGGAAAGAAATGAGAAATATTATATAATCAAGTAGGAATCAAAGAAACGACGGGCATAAAAAAAATTAAGAGTTGTGCTCGATGCCTCGACTAAAACTGCATCTGGCATAAGTTTGAATGAAGCGATGTATGTGCGACCACGAATTTAACAAGATCTCTTTAGCTTAATTTTGAGATGGAGAATTCATTCAGTTACAGCAGATATAGAAAAAATATATCACCAGATAAGAATAGCAGCTGAAGATCAAGATTATCAAAGAATGTTATAGAGGTTTGAGAATGAGGATTATTTTATTTTACTTTTTTTTAATTGAATGTTCAGTTAAAAATAGAATTGTGAGAGAGAGGATGGCTGATTATTCACTTGGTCTGAGAGTATTGGTTGTGTTTTACATTAATAGTGAAGGTCACTCGCCTAACGAGCAAAAGCCTGGTTAAGGAGCCTCCATACTTCTCTTGAACGTTTATTGGTCGTGTGTGTAATTAAGTACTTACTTTGCGTCGTAATTTAATTTGTTGGTATGTGTACTACTGTGTTATATTTATAAAGAGAAATAATTGCAGTTCAAATTATTACTATTGCTCTATTACAATTTTTCCACTTCCGTACCATACACTTATTGATGTATACCAATGAGGAAGTTGCATATAATTTACTGTTGATGAGAAACGTATTTAAAGTACAGCAAAGTACTCTAAAAATATATGTCTACAAGTAACCCCCCCCCCCCTAATGTGAACCACTAATTAGTAATTAATTATGGAAATATTGAAAATAATTCAAATAGACAGGCTGGGCGAAAACGCGATCTGATTGGTAAAGAGGTTTGTGACGTCAGGATCCGGTACACCTGCTTGTTTTCGTTTGTGTTTTCATCAAATTCTGAGCAGTTTTATAATAATTTTAAGTAGTTTTGGTGTTTAGTGTGTAATATAGGTTTAAAGGTAGTAAGTTGTGTGTAATCTAGTTTAGTGCGTGACTGTGTGATGGCTTCAACAGATTCAGAAACACAATACGAGAATGCGAAAGACAACAGTTCCTAGACATAAATTTTATAAGTGCTGTATAGTGCCCAAATGTACTTCCAAAACAATAACTACCCCCAACAAATTATTTTTTAATGTACCTAAGGATGAGAAAATCAGAAGGAAATGGTGTATATTTTGCTTGTAGATTAATTGAATGGAGAACATTTTGAGTTATGCTTTAAACTTAATTTATATTTAGAATAGTAAAGTATCGGCCAAATTATAAACGTAGCAGTTATTTTGCCTTATTAGTCGCCAGGATGATTTCGTTTTAGTCAACCTAAATAATAAAAAATATCTATATAAGAAATCTCTATAAGAAAACATACCTTCGTCAAGCAGCAATATTTACATTATATTTTATAAGAAATTACTACATAAAATCCAACAAAGATATTTACAGGATAAAATAAGGTTCATATCAGACACATACCTCCCAGCTTTCTGTCCTTTTAGTTCAGCACCCATGAAATTAGGGTTGTTTTCTAAAAACGCAAACATTGCTAGTACATCAATTTTTGGTAAATTATCAGATTGTTGTCCTTGGACAAATCCAACTTCTGTAGTCATACTATAAGACTGTACAGTTTTTAAAATAATTAATACGAGTATATAGATATTAACAATAATATAAGTTGATAACAATAACGTAAGTCGCATAAACACTAATGGTGAGATGAGGATCTCTGTGTGAGTAAGCGAGACTCGTTTGGCCGATACCGGATCGTGACGTCACAGTAGGCTGTCTTTGTTTACGGCTGCGTTTTGGCGCGGAGACAATTATTTTGATTTTCTTTATTTTTTTACTATTGGTTAAAAATTTAAATTTTATATGGCAATTGATTTTATACAATGTGGGGAATTGAATGAGAGGAGAATAAAAAATGTGCAAATTCTTCATTGTAAGTTGATAATTGTGGATTTATTGTGAATTTATAGTAAAAATTAATAAATAAAATAAATGTCATTGCATTATCCGATATTGCGTCATTCGATATTGCATCATATGGTATTGCATTATATCATATACCATCATCCTGTATTGCTTCATCTGATATTACATCACCGGTATTACATCATTTGTATGGTAGATAGTTTAGGTATTTAAATAGGAAAATTTTGTCCATACACTTGGTTAAGCAACAGCTACTAATAAAGACAATTTCGTTGTAGAAATACGTATCTAGCACATGACGCTCTGTTATTGTTTTAAGGTGTTTGGGGTAATTCTGCCTTTTGTTTTACTTTTCAACCACACTGTCCAACCTTCGATTTTTTTCTAGCATATTTTAAAATACTACTGTTAAATTACCTTTCCATTTGCAACCCAGGATTTCAACTCTCATGCAAACTGTTCGTACATGATCGCTGTAAGGGAGGAACCGTATCATTGATGCGATGATTGATGGATCAAACTTCTGGTCGACTATTGTGTAGGTGTTGGTGTTACCAGCAAGAAGCTGTAACAAAAATATGAATAAAAGTATAATTAGTCTCTAAAAAGTTAAAGCTGTTCTGTCTCATGTAAATTTACTTTATTGATATGTATATGGAAATGTAAAAGTTTCTTCTCTGGCTTCACGGGTAATTTTATAAAATCAAATTAATTGTATAATTTGGCAATACAATCTTCTATTCCGCAAATGTTTGTGTTAAACACCGCGAAAATATCATCCACGTAACGAAACCACACTCTAGGAAAATATCCACTTTCACTTTCAAGATTTGAAACAGATCTTGAAAGTGAGAGTGGTTATTTTTCTAGAGTGTGGTGTCGTTACGTGGATGATATTTTCGCGGTGTTTAACACAAAGGTTTGCAGAAAAGAAGATTTTATTGCCAAATTAAACAATAAATTTGATTCTATAAAATTTACCCATGAATTAGAAATTAATAATAAATTACCCTTTCTAGATGTACTAGTTATTAAGAATAAAGACACTTTAGAATTCGATGTCTATAGAAAGGAAACCACTACTCTAGGCTACATCCCGAACGACTCACAACATACGTACGCACAAAAAATGGCCAGTCTGATTTTTTTAGTAAATCGGTTAATTAATTTACCTTTAAACCAAAGTAGATATACCAAAGAATTAAATTATATTAAGAACGTGGCCGAATATAACGGATACACTGCTTGCCTAGCGGAAAAATTAATCAACAAACAGAACACAAAGAAAATGTTGACGGAATTAACGACGTTCTGAAGAGAAAAATCGGAAAAAAACTTTGTTTGCTTACCATTTGAACCTAGAATCACGAGGGGTCTAGACAGCATTTTTAAAAAAGTCAACTTACAGCTAACATTTTCAACAACAAATACGTTAAAAAACTTGCTAGGTAACCCAAAAAAAGGATATCACGGACAAAACGTCGGGAATTTATGAAATAAGTTGTAAAGATTGTAATCTTAAATACGTCGGACAAACAAGAAGATCGATCGGAATTAGATTCAAAGAACACTTATCCCAATTGAATTACGGTACTGTAGATAAGTCTTCCGTCGCCCGACACATTTGGGATAATAATCATGTTGATAAAGATAATCTGAAATTGATAAAAAATTTTAGAAAACCAGGACAGCTAAACGCGTTCGAAAGCGTATATATTGCGAAATATAGTTACAACAAAAAATGTATGAACGCTTCGCCACCGCCAATTACGAGTCACCTGATCGATTGCTTTGTTAAATAAAATTCTCACGTTTTCAGCACGTTCTAAAGATAACACAAGAATACAGATATTGCCGCCAAAGGAATCTATGTTAATTTAGGGGTCGTTGAACCTTCTCAAAACTATTACAGATGGACACTTTTTAGATAAAGTAGTAGGGACAGTGCAAAGACCTTGTCCAGCGATAAAAATACAATATACTGAGGAATTTGCCTGCGACTAGTTTCCCATCTCAGTTCGATCTCTTTACCGAAGATCCGGTATATAAGTTGATGTTAGTTTTTTCAGTATTTAGAATGTTTAATCCTCTGATACGCTAACTTGGTTAGTGAAACGATCGCCAGGTCGTTTAAAATGTATTGTGGCGATTTGGGTTCTCCAAGTGTACTCATTGTTCCACACAGTATCTACGGAATCGTTTCACCAGCTAAGGGCAACAATTAAAAAATTCCTGCTATGCGTCAGTCATAGTAGGTAAAATTATAGAATTATGAGGTGCCTACTACTTCTATTTAAGTCGTAGTTTACAAAAATTACAATGCAAAAAATAATAACAGTAGTATCTGCAGACTAAAATTATTGTCACACCTGGACTGTGTTGTTGTATAGTGGCTTAGTTTATTTTTGTATTTATAACCTCTTCTGGGAAACTTTATCTGTTACATATACTTTATTTAATTGCCTTCGAGAAGAAGTCTCAATAACACTATTGCGTGGTGATTGTTGCCAAACCGCTTTCTTTTTCTTTATCCTTCTTCCTCCTTCTTTTCCCTTCTTTTCTTAATCGATGTTTTAGTGTTTTTTAAGCACCTTTGTTAGTCGGCTAACGACCAAGCATACACAGGATTATAAAGGCCGTTGCAAAAGTAAGCAACACTTTTATTATCTCTGTAATTTTGCTTAGAGAAATTTTAACTTAGATTTTTAAATGTCAGTCACTTTTATAAATAAAAGTGTTCATGCCCACCCACACCCTCTTAAAGGTTAATAAACCCCACAGATTTATAAATAGAAGGTGGGGAGGTTGTGCGATACATTTATTTAAAGGAAAACTAATTATCTATTCAGCACTATATAAAAATATTCTCTTTTTCCTAAATGGTACTCCAACAAATTGATAATTTTTAAAAAGGGGAGATGAAATTTTTTTTCGTTAATATCTTGTCCAAGAAGAAAATATCGCGGCAGGTCAGCAACGCAATTTTTAATTTTTAGTGAATTTTCTTAAAAAATTCACTAATGGAGAGATGGCGACTTTTGCATTTAAAAAAAAATTTCTTACAATAAGCGTGAACTAGGCCCACTAGCACACATCTCCGGGGTCAGTTTCGGTTTTTATATCTTTAAATATATATATATATATATATATATATATATATATATATATATATATATATATATATATATATATATATATATATATATATATATATATATATATATATATATATATATATATATATATATATATATATATATATATATATATATATATGTATGTATGTATCACACCGATCACTCAAAAAATAAAAGATAATAGGCCGACTTTCATCAAATTTGGCAAGTACCTTCATTTTACAAGTGGGTTGAATAGTTTTGTTAGCCACAAAATTGGACCCAGGTCTTCTCGGAAACTTTTGTGTTTTCTTCGAAAAAATTTATATGTCCCGAAATAACAAAGTAAGTGCACACAAATTTAGTAACCATATTTGTATTATAACACCTGAACCATGCATCGAAATTTAGGTCTCTAAGTTGAAAGTTAAAAAAGTTATAGCCATTTCAAAAAAATTAGGCTTTTCCTCACAACGATAAAGTCGCGATTTGAAACGTCAAAATTGGTAACATTTAGGTAAACAACCTGAAGCAAATACGGGTTACCTAAAGCAAATGGCACAAGGAGAGTATTCTACAAACCCTTAAGTTTCAGCTTCAACCGTCATGGACCTTCATTTTACTAAAGTATTGTGAGAAAATTTATTTCAGATAGATCCATTCTCTGATGCTTTGTCAGTAGTTTTAGTTTAGTTCGTGGTTTAACGGTCTATAATTCTTAGTTAATTTTTGTTAAAAAAATCGTTAATGAGAAGACCGCGTTTTTTGAATTTCTTTCAATGGGTGCAAACTAGGCCCCCTAGAATCGATATCCGGGTTTTCAGTTTTTATCTATTCACATATATAGACGGTGGTATATTTGTAGGGCAAAGGTCAAAATAATTGTTATTATGCAATATACGAGAAAAAATAGTATACGTTAATTATAGGGTATCTTGAGCTGCATCATATAAAATTCTTTTGGCAACCACAGGCTGGCCCATAAGTCGTTGGTGATACATACATTTTTTTTTAATTCTTTATATTATTGCATTTTGCATTTTTCATCGAAATATGATGCATGTTTGGAAAAAATCGAGACGCAGTAAGAGCGTTTTGGTAGCGAATTTTTATTAAATGCTTCAAATTTTAATAACTCAATTCGCTATTAACCTAAGGTTTGTTGGCAAGGAAACCAGTTTTCTCGGGAACATTTTAAGTTTATTTTCGGAAGCTTTTTGTATATTTTCACACAATACGTTATTTTGAGAAAATATAGTACATCGTATCTACACTATATCTAGGTTATACCGGTAACCAAATTGATGTCTGCTTGCATTAAAAACATATATGCCATTAAAACATTTTTTTAAATCACTTCCATAACGCATTTTCTGCATCCAGACTTTTAAAATGTCAAATTGTTATAAAGTTTGATTGGAATGAACAGCGTTCGAAATTTTGCTTCTGCAGCGATAAGGAGTTTTTAGTACAAAATATCTCAAGCTGATAAGGAGCCTGCATATGTTCACGTTAGTATTTGTTCTCAATTTTAACATTTGGATCTCTTACATGTAACAACGTGCTGCATGCGAGACTACTATTACGAGCACTAATCATTAACCTTCCGCAAAAATAAACTTATGCTTACCTGAGTCGTTGTTGAAACAATATTATTGAAAGTGTTTAAGAAAAGTATTTAGTTGATTGAAAGAGAATATTTTATAATGTTAAATAAGATTTGTTTTTGTGGCTAAATTCATGCAACTCTTTAATAACACTTATCGCCCCCTAGATTCTCAAGGCACGTAGAACACGATTGAAAGAAAAATAATTAACTAGGACAGGTTTTACCTTTACCTATACCTGAACGGCTTCTATAAACTCAAGACGTTTAATTAAGTATTTCATTGCCCTGCAAGAGAATTACTATTTTTTTGCCTAAACAGATTGAACCAATGTGTGACATATCAAAATCGACGGCTTATCAAATCGTGCATAAGCAAGGATATAATAGGTAAAAAGTTCGATGGTACAGCCCATCAAGTACAGCAAGCGTCGTGAGTCACTGCGCACAAAAAATAGTGAGACCGCATTGGCAGGATCGAGGATAGATTTTACACCTCTAAAAACAATATGATCCAAAAGCAAAACACATTGACACAATAATAAAATGTAATATATGATATAAATACAATAAGCTATACATACAGCATACGCACCACAAATTACGTTTGAGTTATAATTTAAATAACTACACGAAATGTACAGATATATGATAAGGCTGACAAACAGAAATTTTCCTAGCTAAATAGTTAACGAATCAATGACAAAGAGGTGGTGGTGGCTAGGTGTTTTGTGTGCATCCAACTGCCGTTAATTTTCAAGTCTCTAGCTAAACATGATAAGCTGTATAAGAATTATCTGAGGACGACTACGATCACAGGGATCAGCTCTATAAAAAATTGCATCAGATGTTTATAACAATTCAAAATTTAAAAAAAGGAAACGTAGTTTTTCCAAATGGAGCACACTAACGGTGCAGTCAATAGACAAATCCGCCGGGCTACAGATAATCGGAGGCGAGAGCTGAAGCCTCACATTGAGCATTAAAAAAAACATCTGCGGTGTGTTAATGAATGAATGAATCATCATAACTTTTTTGATCAGAGGCTAACAGGCTAACGACGAAAATCTGCGAGAACAGGGTAAATAAGTTAGAGCAACTGAAAAAAAAAATCGCCAAGAAATAACTGCTACATAACACGATGTGTTCTTAGAATTGAGAAAAAATGAATTTGATTTTAAGCATATGATTTAGAGGCTTTTAAAATCGCTTAACAAACTTAATTGTAATTAGTTTCATTCCGTGCTTTTTAAAGGTCATTTATTAATGAATTTCAGTATCCAAATACGATGACGTTATGTATTTCGTTCATAAGGATATGTATTATTATAAGAATATGAGAAGATATGGAAGAATGAAATAAATAAGTTCACGTCTCTATAAAAATGGCTTTAAGGCAGTTTATTTTTTATATTTAGACGTAAAAATGAGACAATATCTATGATCGAAACACGTGACGTAACTTACATTTACTTTTAGGATATAATACAAAAATTCCTGGACCAGCAGGTTGCCGTCTCTATAGGTACCACGTAAACAAACCATTTATCAGATTGCGTCCAGGGTACTGCGGCTGTCTGTATGCATATACTATGTGTGCATGTTACATTTTTTGGTAGATATAATGGTGTCCAAATTCCATACGTTTGAAACCAAATCTCTTTTTTTTAAACGCCTGGATGACTTTGTCTCCGTAGAGTCTAAAATTATAATTGTCAGCAGATATTTCTTTACTTGTCGATACCTATCAGTGAATTTTTAGTTAGAAAATTGACTATTAGAGAATTTGTTTTTAAAAAACTTTTTTTGTTGTTGGAAAAACTGGTTCGACTTGGTTAACTAAAACAAAATCATTCAGGTGATCACTAAATAAAAATACCTGCCACGTTTATAATTCGGCAGATCCATTTATTTTTAGCGACTTAAAAATTAAAAAAAATAATGTGGAGACCTGGTGAGATTTGGTGAGTACCTTCCTTTTGCAAGTGGCTTGTATAAGTTCGTTATCCAGGAATATCGGACCAGGTTTTCCCAGAAAATTTTGTGTTTTCTTTCTTAAAAAAATGTATATCTCCGGAAATAACAAAGTAAGGGCCACCAAATTTGGTACTCGTGTTTTTACTATAAAGCGTAAACTCTGCATTTAGGTCTTTAGCTTTAAAGACAAAGAAGTTATGGGTAGTTAAAGAAACAAATTTTGGAGTTTTCCTCAAAACGTCAAACTCGCAATTTTAAACGTCAAAATGTTGCAAGAAGAGTGTTATGCAAACCCTTGAGTTTCAGATTCAACCGTCATTCCCCTTAATTTTATTAAAATATTTACAGAAAATCCATTTCAAATAGACCCCTTTTCTGATGCTTTGGCTGTCGGTTTAGTTAAGTTTATGCTTTCGCTGTAGGTTTAGTGAAGTTTATGGTTTAACGGTCTATAATTTTTTCTTAAGCTAATTTTCGTAGAACAAATTCGCTAAGGAATTTTTGCATTTTTTATCAAAATATGTTGCGTTTGTAAGAAAAAAATCTGGACGCAGTAAGTGCGGTTTGGCAGCGAATTTTCGATAAATTTGGAGTCTAGCTCCCGAACGCTTTCCAATAAACTGTTTTCTGAAACCTACCTACGCCCCCCCTGGATCCACAAACCCCAAGAAAAATTTCTTGGTCACACCCCCCAAGGAAGTTACGGGACCAGGAGTGAGTAGGGGTGTTGGGCGGGGTAGGTAGTAAAAAGGAAATATGAGCAGAAAATTTGAATAAAACGGGCTTGAAAGCTGTCTTTTTCACATCTTAAAGCCATATCCCCTTAAACCCTGCCTACCCCGTACAGCACCCCTATCCCCCAAGTGCCGTAACTGCCTTGGCGGGTAGGAACAATGCATTTTTCTTGTGGTTTATGCAGCGAGGTTGGTTGTATGCACGCAAGGGGGAAGGAAAATCCCCACGACGAAGAAGCCTCACCCACTCCCCCCACCAAGTCGAACCCGGGGGGGGGGTCTGCTTTGTCGTAGGCATTTTCCTTCCCCCCTCGTGTGCATACAATCACCCTCATTGCATAAACTACAAGAAAAACTTATTGTTAATACACCCCAAGAAAGCTACGTGACCTGGGGCAAATAGGGGTGCTGTGCGGGGTACGCAGGGTTTAATGGGGATACGGCTTCAAAAAGACAGCTTTCAAGTACTTTTCTTCGCATTTTCTGCGCATATTTCCTTTTTACCACCTACCCCGTCCAGCACTTCTATTCACTCCCAGTCCCGTAACTTCCT
>OZ023263.1:91963556-91971056 GCA_964006375.1 Tillus elongatus | reverse complement strand
TCAACAACACCAATTGCACCACCCAGCTTGCTGGAGTATATATCATGCAAATGTAGAACATGCTGTGGTAGAGCCTGTGGGTGCCGAAAAGCAGGGTTGGAGTGCACGGTCATTTGTGAGAATGGTACAGAAGGAACGTGCTCCAATAATCCTGAAATAACCGTTGACGAAACAGAATTGCACGATGTTGATAAAGATGTTGTCGATCACTCCGACGAACACGTAATTGAGGCGTTAGAATCATTGTATGCCACAGAAGAATGTAACGAAGAGGAGGATGATTTTCAATCTCCACCGCCTTCTAAATGCACGAGAGTCGAAGAAAATGGTTAATTCATTTTTCGTTGTACGTTTTTGAAAATCCTTTTTTTCCACGTCTTTTTAAATAAATTTCCCGTTATTTGTCGTTTATTTCCTTATGCTATCAGTATATAACTGATTATTTGATAAAAATCTAGGAGCAGTTCGAAGTAGAGTACTATTTATTGTATAAAATATTATATAAATAATAAAAAAAGAATTCAACGGGTACCTGCTGTTTTTTTTTCAGGTAAGAAGGCAAATTATTTATTACTGCAACATTTAACGCGTTATAACTTTGAAAATATTATTTTGAGAAAAAAAGTTTTATGTAAAACATTTGTCGTTGGAAAAGTTAAGTTATAAGCATTTTATTGTTTAAACAATTATTAACAAAGATATATAGGTAAAAAAGTCAATAAATGAATCCTAATAATCGTATAAGTTGTCAACGGTGTGATACAAAAAATATTTAACAAAAAAGGTGAGAAATGCAATTATCTACAATAAAGGTCATTACCATTTTTGGCCTAAAGTGCACAGTAACGGAGATATAGACCGAAACGGTTTTTCTCAAAATGACGGCACTTCCGCCCTCCTAATTTGTAAGGATTTTGTGTTTTTTACATTCAGTACGTCATTCTGAACCTATGTATTAAAAAAATAACTCCCGTGGTTAAGTGCATTATGGACAACAGTAACGGGCTCCTCTATTGCCTGTACTAATAAAAAGTCATTTGGATTAAGGTGCTCCAAAATGACCCCAGCAAAATATGTCTTGTGATAATGCATGAATGCGTTATCACAAGACATATTTTGCTGAGGTTTTTTTGGAGCACCTTAATCTAAGTGACATGTTATTACCTACGCAAACCTTTAGCAACATTTTTATCTTGTAATATACGCTGGTAAGGCCCAACTCAAGCCTTAAATTTTTTTCTGGAAATGCACTAGTGATATTTCAAAAATCCGTATCTTCTAAACGAATATACCGAATATCAAAGAATTCGGGACGCAGAAAGTGTGTTATAGTAGCGAATTTTCATAAGAATTGTTATACAACATATTATTAAAGTTAATACTCTAAACTTACACAGACCTGGAAGATCGATTTTAGAGCTACTAGTACGCACACATTTGATAAATTCTTTTGAAAGTGTTGCCATCGATATCTCTCTATTATTAAAAAAACCTTGTGTTTTAAATCCTTTTGAGAATAATGCCCAAAACTCAATTTTCTATGAAGCTCAAGAACTAAATTTTGCTATATCTGTAGATAATGTAAGTCTCTTTAGAAGAAACTTGTATTACAAATTTCATTAAAGTTATACAAAAGATTTCCAAAAGGTAACTTAATTCATATTAAGAAAAGTAAAGTATCTGCCAAATTATAAACGTAGCAGCTATTTTCCCTTATTAATCGCCAGTATGATTTCGTTTTAGTCAACCTGATCAAACCGGTTTTTTCAATATCAACCATAACAAAATATCTGCTGAAATTTATAATTTCAGACTCAAAGGTGACAAACTTGTTCAGTTGTTTTAAACAAAAATGAGATCTTATTCAAAACGTATGAAATCTGTGCACTATTATTTCTCCAAATGTCAAAAAAAAACAAACTATTCATCCGTCCTGAATTCGATCATGCAACCTTCTGCTTAGCAGTCCAATCAATTCAATTTAATTCAAATGGTTTATTTAGTATTAGGTGGTTACAATATTTTACAATAAGTCAAATAATGTGCCTTATTCTAACACTCATTAGAGAAGAACTATTACATACCTATTGTTTGTGGTTAGATATAATAACAAACACATGGTCACTATCATATGCTTTATCCATGGTTAATGTTGATTTAAACGATGTCTTAATTAAAGAACAATCTTAAGGGAGTTTATAGAATTTTGTATGTGTATAATTTTGGTTTATATTTAATGTACATATGTTGTGAACTATGACAGGAAACGCAGCTAAGAAAGCTGCCTCGAGTAATTCAGTGTTTTAGTATATTATGCTAGTAGGTATTTACAAATTATTTACAATATATTTACATTTTACAATCTTACATATATTATTTTCAGTTAGTGAGAAGCATCGTTTCATCGTAACTTAGTATTCAATTTTCCGCACAGCCCCAGAATTTGGTAAGAGAATAAGTTTGTGTTTAAAATTAATGTTTGGGTTATTGGTTCTTGTCTGTGTTATGTATTTTGTTAATTTGCTACCTCTTATCTGTTGTTCATAAAATTGTTCAGATATTGTCATGATGAAGTCTTTTAGTGTGTGATTTTTGTTTTCCTAAGCATGTGTGCTATGTGTGTATATCTGTTGCCACCAGTAATTAATCTGAGGCACTTATTTTCAAATGTTGTGAGTTTTCTATATTTGGTGTTAGATATGCTGCTCCACATTGGAGCTCCATAGGTTATTATAGGGTTTTATAAATAAGAATTTTGTTTCCCATTGTTGTCGATGCGGAAGCCATTATTGGATAGAGTGAGCTTAGTGCAGCGTGTCCTTTTTTGAGAAGATGGCTGACATTTTGATGGTAATTGAGTCTTGCATCTAAAGTTATTCCAAGATATTTAACAGGCGGTTTTGCTGTGATTTCAAAACTATCTACTTTAAGCTTGCTAAAAACTTTGTAATTGGTAAATTTTCTTGTAAATACAATTGTTTCTGTTTTATCGGCATTTATTAATATATTTCATTTATCATAGAATTTTTCTAATATATTCAAGTGTATTTGGTTTTGCACGCTTGCGGCCGCAGCCCAAAATGAGTGAGAGTAGACAGCAGTGTCGTCTGCGTTGAGAGCAAGTTTTGTTTTGGGAAAAGTTGGTATATCATAGCATGCTTCCAATGCGCTATCTGCTAATACGTCAATTAACGTTGTCTACATAATACTTGACACAGGCTTCATGCCCAGGGTAGTATATAAAAAGTACACGTAACAATTAATTACGCAATTAGTAGAATTACCATTGAAACACATTCTAAGATTGTTTTGGTCTTATATGACGTCTTATGTTTAAGTTAAAAGATAAAAGAAATTTTTATAGACTTGACTTCAATTTGTTTACATTTCTACTATATTATGCGACAGCATAATATATCTATGCTGAGCAAAAACTGTATTTAGTGCCGTTTATAAAGCAACAAATATAGTGCATTTTAATAATTGATTGAATTCCCCAGTTAAACAACAATCATTTGGCAAATTTCTGATTTAGTGTCGTCTGTCATTTTCCATAATTGCGGCCGAGATTTTAGGATTGTCGGTTCGGGTAGTATGTTTTATGCCTAGTATATATTTAGTTTGGTTACCGTTGAAGTATGGTTTTTACCTGTTGTATGAATAAATCTACTCTGTCTCTCAGGCACTTTAACCACTAAGTCGTTTCAACGCATGTCTTTGGTAATTTATTTTAAAAATGACATACTTGTTCAGGTGTTTTAAACAAAAATGAGATCTTGTTCAAAACGTATGAAATCTGTGCACTATTGTTTCTCCAAAGGTCAAAATTAAACATAAAAAAACATATTTATCCGCGCTGGATTCGATCATGCAACCTTCAGCGTAGCAGTACAATTTTTCAATTTCAAAATATTTATTCATAATTCATAGGTTAAAAATATAACAATATGTTAGGTAAAAAGTTTTAGTCTATAAACAGAGAAAACTAGACATCTAACAATATTATTTTACAATTTGCTTAGTATAAACATGGCTCCTATCCTATATATATATATATATATATATATATATATATATATATATATATATATATATATATATATATATATATATATATATATATATATATATATATATATATATATATATATATATATATATATATATATATATATATATATATATATATATATTCCTAAGAAATATGCTATCTATGGTTTTTATGTTGTTTCTACTGTGTTCTTAAGTTTGTTAATTTTAATTAGTAGTAAAATTGGGGAAACCCTGCCTTAACATTATTTTCGTAGCAGTCCAGAATGCTTCCAATCCGCTATCTGCTAATACGTCAACTAACGTTGTCTACATAATACTTGACACAGGCTTCATGCCCGGGGTAGTATATGAAGGACACGTAACAATTAATTACGCAATTAGTAGAATTACCATTGAAATACATTCTGAGATTGTTTTGGTCTTATATGACGTCTTATGTTTAAGTTAGGTGGCGAATAATCTCGCAAGACTCGGTACCCGGCGGCCGTTCTGTGGCCCGGAGCCTGCGATAGGCATAAGTAGGAAGACAGTCTCTGTCGCCTTAGACAGGTGGACCGAGGAAGCAATGGAGAGGCACTGGGGGTCGGTTGGTGGCTGCAGGCAGGCGAGGGACTTCGTGGAGGGGCCGGAGAGAGATAAAGCTGTCTGGCTAATCGGAAGGAGTCGACTTACGCTTCGCCGCATCCTTGGGGTGCTGACAGGCCACTGCGCCCTTAGAAGACACCTCACATTGATAGGCGTAGAGAGGGATCCCATTTGCCAGGAATGCGGCGAGGACGAAGAAACGTCCTACCACTACCTGTGTGAATGCGAGGCTTTTGGGAGTCTTCGAGCAGAATTGTTCGGATCGAGGACTCTGCAGAGGAATAAGGTAAGTACCGTCCAATTGAAGACCGTCACGACCTTCATCTCGAGGTCGAGGCGGTTTGGCGACGGAACCGAGGAAGAGTAGAGCATGGTTGCTGGATTGCTAGGGTTGGAAAAAAGGGCCCATGGTGGCCTACTTGCTTGGCGTTGCCCTCCCCACCACTGCTACTACTACATGTTTAAGTTAAAAGATAAAAGAAACTATCTTAGAATTATTTTTATAGACTTGACTTCAATTTGTTTACATTTCTACTATATTATGCGACAGCATAATATATCTATGCTGCGCCAAAACTGTATTTAGTGCAGTTTATAAAGCTACAAATATAGTGCATTTTTATAATTGATCGAATTCCCCAGTTAAATAACAATCACTCAGCAAATGTCTAATTTCATGTCATCTATCATTTTCCATAATTGCGGTTGATATTTTAGGATTGTCGGTTCGGGTAGTATGTTTTATGCCTAGTATATATTTAGTTTGGTTACCGTTGAAGTATGGTTTTTACCTGTTGTATGAATAAATCTACTCTGTCTCTCAGGCACTTTAACCACTAAGTCGTTTCAACGCATGTCTTTGGGAATTTATTTTAAATTTGGAAAGAAATCTAAATATTGTGTAGCAAATTACTTAATATATATATATATATATATATATATATATATATATATATATATATATATATATATATATATATATATATATATATATATATATATATATATATATATCTATCTATATAATTTTAACGGACCTTGGTTTTGGGTTCTAGGGACCAAAATTCGCGCTCATCCGAAAGAAATCTTTTCAAAAGAATTTTCATCGTGACCTCTCTATTAGCGAATTTTTCTTAATGAAAATTCGCTAAAAATTTGTGTGTTCTGTGTCATCATTTTCTGCTTCTCATACATCACTTTCTCCAGAAGGCAGATTATCACATTCACCAGCCCACTGCAACAGTATTTTTTCGTGGCTGTCGTCACCAAGTTTTAGGCTTTTCACATTTATCTGCCTTTATTAAATGTTTCTCACAAGTTCACTCAATGCAACTTTAGTTTTAACTGAATAACAATAAGCTGAACTTGACTTTTGTACATCCAGCAGTGATGCAGGTTTCAACTTGCACAGACAAGCACAATTCCGTGCAGCACTGCCTTATAAATTAAGATAACTATTAGCCGGCTAGGAACAAGCCGATACTTGTCTTGTAGGAACTATTAGTAGATGGGCTTTGGAGGCCTGGTTCATATGAAGACTGGGTGCTAATGAAGCATATTTTTAATTTCTAGTTACACTTGAATGTTTTTAAATGAGGTGTGTGTTAATTGAAAACGTGTTCACAGCCTATGTAAATGCCTAAGCAACTTGAATTTATTTAAAACAAATTATAAGTAACCAAAATCTCTCCGGGCCTGAGAGACCCAGTTTATGCATTTCAGGGTTAAAACCGTCACACATACAGGTGTTTAGAAGCAGCCATTACAGGCTGACATCAATATAATCTGGAATGTTTATTTACTGATTATTTTTTAAATTAATTTTATTCACTGTTATTCATTTGCTAGAGACTATAACAAAATTAACAACTAAGAGTGTAATAAATGGGATTTAGATTAGATTCTTACAAATCATGGCTGACTGATTAAACATAACCAAAATTGAAATGAAAAATTGTTTTAGTTGTTATCATATAATTTACAAAGTAGCTACAATATTTTTCTCGATAAATTCTCATGCAAGGAATGCATATATTATTCCTACATTGACGGATTATGGTACTACCCTATATGTTATACAATAATCGATAGCACAACAATGTTGAAAGTTTTTGAGCAGTTTACTCTTTATATCGATAGAAAATAAAAGAAAACTATTATCTGGTTAGCAATTTACCTAGGAGAAAATCACTTTAAAATGTCAACGAATATTAAGGGAAAAAAGCAATAAAAGTCGGTGCAACATCAACAATTGTAACCATCAGATTAGGGTTAGAAATTGCAATATCGCATGTCAAGGAATAACTCCGGTCAAAACGCCAAAACCGAATTAAAAATAAAGAGGCTGATTGAAGAAGAAATATACGCAATAATTTGTGACTATTTCTTTGCCGTGCATGTCGATAATAATTTGTCATGAATTATTACACCAGAAATTTTCACAGAAAAAGAACTGAATTTCTTCGATTTGCTCTTTGGTAACGCAGTTGATAAATAATGAAAACGAGATATTAAAAATTTATTAGTATTGATCGTAACCGCAGCGATTGGAGTATTAACTTGGAATTTCGGAAATCGCAAATGGAATACTATTTTCTTTGTATAACATCATGAAGTTGTAACATGAATAAAAAACCAAATCCATTTCCTACAGCAAGGTACGTGAAGTATTTTTATGAGGGATGAGAACGAAGTAAAGCCATATCCAGCTATTTTTATGGTGAATGTTTGGAATAAGTTTGATTTAACACATTAATAAATTTGTTTTAAAAAAAGTCTGGACGCAGCAAGTGCGTTGTGGTAGTGAATTATCATAAGAATGTTTTTAATAGAAAATATGTGTCTTTTTTTTAAAGAAAACAG
>OZ023263.1:91693556-91958556 GCA_964006375.1 Tillus elongatus | reverse complement strand
CATTCATATCTACTTCTTTTTCATTAACATTCCAATCCTTCATAATCCGTGCTTGTCTCTCAAACCTCTCATTCATATTTATAATTATATTTTTACTCATACTCTCCATCATCTGCATCAATTTCGTTAACATGTCGTGGTCAATGTCAGATTTCTGTGTTGCCATCCTATTTTATTTTCGTTTGTTTTACGTTTATATCGAAATTTGCGTAAGAATTTTCGAAGCCCTCACGTTTGTGCGCCAATTATGGTATTTGTAAGTTTGTATTGATTGGGTGTCAATTATAGTAATGAAGGGGGCAATGAATATATTTTGTGTATAGTTTTTTTTTTGTATTAGTATTTTATATTTTTGATTGTATATAAGGTGTATATATTTATTGTTATTTACAATTATGTGTTTTTAATTAGGTATTTTATCTAAGTTTATATGTATTTTTTATTTATTATTGAACAAATCTGTTTGTAAATATTTTCTTTGTTTGATTATGTATTTATGTTGGGCGCCTTTTGTTTTTTACTTATATTGAATTAAATATTAACTTAAACACGAATGTCTGTTTATTTTAGGACACTGGCTACTTATTCCTTTATAGCTAAAGTAATTAAGATTTTCTACCAAAATAAATATTTACCTGGTCCTTTTATGGATCTATTTACTTTAACACAGCTAGCTATGGTTAGTTGAGTTTCTCTTTTCTCTACAGGGAATGTTTTATATTTGAGTCCCCCAAAGCCGAAAATCCTTACACTTGCAGCCTCTATAGTTTATTAGCTGAACCTATTTACTTATTTGAGAATTGATTAGTCAATGGACAGACGTATTTGACAGTGGTAGAAAAATAAAACAATGAGCAATATACTATTTAAATCTTCAAAAAACATTTATTCTGGTTATCAAAATTTCTTATGGACTTGTCTTTAATTAATTTTTACTTACTTTTTCTGTTAAAGGTTAGAATCTTAATTGGGATCCCTTACATTTCTTATTTTTAAATACAAATATGCCAGCTTTTGTTAAGGATATTACTAATTGATTATGATTATTATTTTCTATGCGATGCTTCAAATTTGACTCTACTTTCTATAACGAATCCAATTAATTTCATTTGCAATAACTATCACCATAGCAACCTTGCTTTTGCTTAATCTGGTAACCTAGGAAATTGAATCTGAAAATGGTTGAAAGGGTTTTATATTTCTTACGTGAACTTGTCCGTAGCGCCCTCCTTTGATTCTTTTGGGTACCTATATAGATTTCATTTATATTCCTATACTTGGCACAATTGCTTCAGAAATGACATATACTTCTTAAATTGACATATTATTGTATTAATGGAGTTAACGATCATATTTTGGAATTATACTACAGTTTTTATCAATCTTTGATGATATACCTGGATTTGAAACTGTGGCGTGGGCTGATATTTTCCATTATTCACTGTTATTTACACTATATGTACTGGTATTCTTGCTTGAAGTTGTTCTGATATTATTTACTGGTAGGTATAACCTTTTTATTTCACTTTGACTATTGTTTACCCATTCATTTCACTTTTTTAACATTTTTCTTTATCTGTAAGCTACTAGCTTGTTGTTTCCATCGGCTTCTTCCCAACAATCCTCTTCCTTCACGCGGAAATTAAGATTCGTCTCGTTTTTTTGTTTTATATGACGAATCAAATTTGTTACTTACTATTTAAATTTGCTCATCAACCAATTACTGTTTCTGTTTCAGATAAGGCCAATAGCATTATAGATTTCACCAAATGAGTCAAGAGAGAGTCATTTCCTTTCGATAATTCAATAATTGAATTTTAGAGTCAGGTTAGTCAAAAATTGTTTGTATTGAAAATTTCTAACCTATCATTTCTATCAACAAAAATCAATCCTTAATCATGCTTATTATTATAATTATTAACAAACTCTTTCCTTATTCACTAATTTGACACATTTACCTGTCCTTACATAATTTTCCTTACATATTCAGAAATTTTCATGTAATTTATTATTAAAGACATTGCTTTTAAATTCACTAGTTTTTTATTTCGTCGAAGACAGTTTATGAAACTTGTCCATTCCCTGACTTGTTTTATATCTGTCTAAAAACGTTTTGTCTCTGGGATTTATATCACTTTTATAACTTTGTACATTTTTAAGCAGTTCATTCATTGACTTGAATTTTTCAATATATGTGCAATACAAAATTATTATATGTCTTATCTGGTAACTTTAATGATGTCTTGATCCATTCATTGACGAATACAAATAGTTAATTATTTTAAATTTCAGGTTCAGTTAGATAATAGTCTGCAATTTACCCCCTGTATCTGAATGTAGCTGAGACAACAAAATGGATTCTTGTTTCCAGGTATTTCTTTGAAAACTTTTCTTATTAAAATTATCGCTAGGTCTGTGCATGCAATTATATATATATATATATATATATATATATATATATATATATATATATATATATATATACACAGGCTGTTTCAAAAAACATGCACCATCGCTCGTGGGGCAATTCCTTACTAAAAAATAAGAAAAAAAGTTTCTGTGCACATGGGCCCGGAAACGCATAGTTTCCAATATACAGGGAGTTGAATTTTAATTTTTTTTTTTAATTTTTTATAAATAATATCAAAACCACTGGATTGATTTTAATGAAACTTGGAACTTGAAAGTGTATTATGAAAGTGCATATATTCAAGTGAGAATCTGCTTACAACTGCGTCAGTGGCGTGCGTACGGGGCAACTGTAAAAATTCATTTGGGGAAAAATATGTGCGCTACTGTCTTTTTCCAATTTTGATAAATCAGTTATGAAGCTTATTACATAAGCCACAAAAGCTACCTCTCGGTATTTTTTCGTTCAGGGTATCCCCTAGGAGATATGATTAATTTTATAAAAAGGGGCAAAGTACCGATTAGTCGGCGTAATAATAATAATAATAATAATAATATATGTTTACTGCAACCATAAGAATATGAAAAACAAAACATACAGTAAACATTACAGCAATAAACGTCCAAATAACTAACCTACGTAAAACTTATTGGTGATAAACATTGAAATGAATATTACAAACATTGATAAAAAATGATAAATAAAAAATAAAAATAAAAAATGAAAAAAGTAATCGTAAAGACACCATGATTTTTCCAAACTCTTGTTTTTTGTACATTACTCAATTGACTTTAATAACAAAGCTAAAGAAAATGTTGAAAGTGACCACCATTAGCGTCGTTACAATTATTTAACCTTCTGCGCAAAGATCTTCTTACTCTTCTGCAAATATTTTGATCTTCTCTAATGCTGTCAAATGCATATTCTATTTTTCCCAACAATTCTTCTCGTGTATTTACTGGTGTTTTATACACTATTTCTTTTAAATGACCCCACAAATAAAAATCGAGAGGATTCAGGTCCGGAGATCGAGGTGGCCATGACACCGGACCTCCACGACCAATCCATCGGTGACCGTATGTGTTGGCTAAATATTTTCTTACAACTGCTGCAAAATGTGCGGGCGCACCATCATGCTGGAACCACATTGTACCATTTCTCATAAAAAGCGGTAGTAACAACGGCAAATCATTTTGTAAAAAGTTTAAATATGATTCATGGTCAAGACGATTCGGTAGAACAACAGGACCAATTATGTGATTTTCAATAATATCAGCCCAAATATTGATGGAAAATTGATACTGCGAATTTGCAACTCTTAGAGAGTGTGGGTTTTCATCGGCCCATGTATGTAAATTGTAAACATTTACGATACCTTTTTGCGTAAATGACGCCTCATCAGTAAATAGTACACGTTTAGAAAAATGTTGGTCGTGCCTAGGTTTGTTTAAGAACCACTGACAAAACATTACCCTTGGTTGAAAGTCTCTAGGTAGAAGTTCCTGGACACGTGTAAAATGATAGGGATATAAACTTTGATCCTTCAGAGTTCTGTGAACTGATGATGCCGAAATATTACCCAGTTCGGTGGCAATAATTCTCGTACTTGTACTAGGATCACGTTCAACTCTATTTAATATTGCCTCTTCAACTCGTACAGTTCGGCGGTATCTTCTGCGTCCAGAGTCAGCTTTTAAAGGTTTTAAAGAACCAGTTTCTCTCAAATGTCTTACAATACGTGGGAAAATATTTTTGTCAGGAATTCTTCTTTGCGGATAAGTTTCCTGATAAACTCGCACAGCTTGTCTAGCATTTTGATTTGTTTGTCCATAAATTAACAACATATCAGTCAAATCCGCTGAAGTGTACTTAATGAAAACCAGCTTGAGAGGAGGAAATAATATTAATGAGCAGCTCAGTATCAACAAATAACTGAAAACGAAAATACTGCACCGTATCAAAATTTAAAGAATAGCACGAAAACTTTTTTGACGCCTACAAAGCACTCAAAATTTTAGAATTTAGAGAACTGTCAAAAATTATAGTTTCATGGCACTTTACGATTACTGTTTTCATTACTCCAACGAATCGGCACTTTGCCCCTTTTTATAAAATTAATCATATCTCCTAAGGGATACCCTGAACGAAAAAATACCTAGAGGCAGCTTTTGTGGCTTATGTAATAAGCGTCATAACTGATGTATCAAAATTAGAAAAAGACAGTGGCGCACATATTTTTTCCCCAAATGAATTTTTACAGTTACCCCGTACGCACGCCACTGACGCAGTTGTAACTAGATTTTCACTTGAAAATATGCACTTTCATAATACACTTTCAAGTTCCAAGTTTCATTAAAATCAATCCAGTGGTTTTGAAATTATTTATAAAAAATTAAAAAAAAATTAAAATTCAACTCCCTGTATATTGGAAACTATGCGTTTCCAGGCCCATGTGCACAGGAACTTTTTTTCTTATTTTTTAGTAAGGAATTGCCCCACGAGCGATGGTGCATGTTTTTTGAAACAGCCTGTATATATATATATATATATATATATATATATATATATATATATATATATATATATATATATATATATATATATATATATATATATATATATATATATATATATATATATATATATATATATATATATATATATATATATATATATATATATATATATATATATATATATATACTAGCGTGTTGCGAACGGATATAACTGACCATTATTCGGTCTCTTTGATTCTCGATTTCCCGGGTGTATCTGGTGGGACGGGGTGTGCGCGCGCGGCTGACAGCGCACCTGGAAAGTTCACTGAGCTACGTGTGATATACATATATATAAATTGAAGCGGACCCAGGAGTTCTAGGTGGCCTAGTTCGCACCCATTAGAAGAAATTTTTTCAAAATGTAAAAGTCGAGATCTCATCACTAGTGATTTTTTTCTACGACAATTCACTAAAAATCGCAGAAAATTTTTGTGTTATTTTCTACGTCAAGTTTATATTAATCTACTGAAAACGCAGAAGAAACGAATTAGCGTTGTAATGTTGTCAGTGGGCGCTCACGGAATTTTTCGTAATAAAACCTACTTCAAACCTAGTGTAAAAACAGGAGCATGATTAGATTCTCTTATAATAACCCAAATAAAAAGCGAGCACGTATGAAATATGAAGCAGGCTTAATTAGGCTCCGTAGTTTACCCTTATACAACATGATTATCGGGAATTGAAAATGGTGACGTTGCAGATTGCAGATTAAAAGTTAATTTACTCGTAAATTCAGAAACTTGATGGAGTATCTGTGTGAATGCGGCCGCTTTAGAATAAACGGCAACTGTCAAACGTTACCATCCACGACACAACACGTTCCCATTGCATGTGATAGCACATGATGAATAGCCTTACCAGATTTGTGATGCCAGTCGAGCTTGGCATTTTAGTATTACTTTGAAACTTACGGTTGTTTCATGTTTTTCTCTTTGGCAATTCAGCAGCGCTTGTAATTTTTTTATTGTGTTAGTGTGTACGTATGAAAGTATTGTTGTACTGCATGACTTTGAAATGCTAGGCTTGTAATAACAGAATGGGAAACAGCACAGCTCTGCTTTACGACATTTTCGCTTTTGTTATGGAACTTGGAATATAATGCCGCGGTGACTTTAAAGCTACAGGTACATGCTTGGGACGCAAACTGTGCACAATATTAAATTTTGTTAACGAGGAGATGGATGCATTATACACAGTTACAAATTGCTCAAAATATGGTTGTAAACTTTTAGCGAAGCTTTATTTAAAAAAATTCGCTGTAAGAGAGGTATCGACGGTGAGATTTTGCAGACATTTTTTTCAAATGAGCACAAATTTGGGCCCATAGAACCCGAAACCAAGGTCCGTTTGAATTTTAATCTGTTTATATATATATATATATATATATATATATATATATATATATATATATATATATATATATATATATATATAAATTTCTGAAACGTTATATTACTCGAGTTTTAACAAAAAAGTGTCAGCTGTTACCAACTCACCCTTCGTTTATCCCCTACCCTCTGAAACGATCTTACCCAAGTACAATTTGAAGCGTTCCTTTGTCGGGTGCTAAATACCAAATTTGAGGATGATATCGCAATTCGTTCGAAAGTTATTTACGCCTACTAGCAGACAGACACCTAGGCCGACCGACCAACCAAGTGACAGGCCGACAGACAGGCAGACAAAAAATGTTCGTTCCAGAATCAAGTTTTCCATATCTTTTCAGGCTTTTACGCCATTTCACAATTCACAAAAAAAATCGAGAATTCTGTCACCGATATTGCAGCCCCACACATTCAACCCGTTTGAATGAAAACATGTCAATTATTACCAAGTCATCCCCATTCATCCACTTCCCCCTAGAGAGATTTTACCCAAAGACAATCCGAACCGTTTGTTTGCCTGGTGCTGACAGTACACCAAATTTGAAGACGATATCTCAATTCCTTCTTAAGTTATCGCCGCAACAAACAGACAGATATACAGACCGACAGACAAAAAAGTTTCGTTCCCAAATCATGTTTTTTGTATGTATTGACACTTTTAACAACGTTTAAGCAAAACATTTTTTTAAATTTCTGTCGTCGATACCATACTTCCACACGTTGTGACGACGTAGAAGTAAAATAACACAAGGATTTTCCTTGATTTTTCAGAAATTATATAATTTTATATCTTTCCTATTTTGTAACTTGCAATTTTTAAATTGAGAAATATTGACTTGGTATATCTGATCAGTGTGAAATGCAGGCACAAATTATCGTCGTAGAAAATTTTTCATAGAAAAATAACATCTTTTTTTTATTTGACGCACACTAAATTGAGAGCGATGATGCATTGAGAGTGGTAGGTAACGTCCACAGGCCCTTACTTCGGACTCGAAGTTAGATAAAGACGATAAGGTACAACATATTTTTTAAGTATCTTCCAACATCAAAGAGGGCAATAAGGTGGAAGACAGCTTCTTTACTGTCTCCCAGCAACCATGTATGAGAGAGTTTTTTTCAGACAGATTGTTCCAATGGTGTACTACTCAAAACTTGCTATAGAGTATCGTGGCGTTAATGCTCTTTGACATTTTCTCTATCCTATTTTAAAAGTGCTGCATAGGCGAATATACTCCACGACTGGCTCGTGTCAGTCGCTCTTCCCTGCGGGGTCTTTATATTCCGTCTCAACGTTGACGTATCACTGCTGCACTGGAGCTCTCAATTCAAGGCTCAATTCATGCTTCTAGAACAGAAACCGCTTGTTTGGCGCGCACAATGAATTACGTCATTACGTCATTGTTTACAGCCATAGGGCTTGACATCATAGCGAGCTATTCTTAGATGTGATGTTTTACACGGCGTTTGTGGACCACTATTTTTGTTGGTTCTGAGATATACCGTGTTATATTTCTTCAGGTTATTATTCCACTAAACGTCCTAAATTTTAATGCATATATTTGCTGCCTATAAGTACGACTGTTTTACTAGCGAATAATTCCAGAAGCAAAATTATGTAAGGGATATGTTGTTTTCATACCTTGAAATTGTTTAGTAAGGTAGTACACGGGGATTTCGCTTGATTTCCGGCAATTAGGCAATGTTGCTGTTGCCCATTTCGCAAAATGCAACTTTTAGTTAGGAAAAAATCACTTGGTATATCTGATCGGTGTGAAATGGGTGCTTAGACACGTACGCAGAAAAATAATAGAGACATTTCGCCAGCGTAATCTGTGATTTTTTCCTTAAAAAAATTCTCAATGAAAATGCCATAACTTAGCAACCGATTTTTGTATGTGGTTCTCATCAGTGCATTTAAATATTTTACAATTTCTCCCTGACCACAACGCAAAAGCTAACCATTTTTTAGATACGTTAAAAGCTAGAGAAAACACCTCTACGTTTGGATTCAAAATAAAATCCTTTCGTTCAGATAGGAATGAACACAATACAATGAACAGAAATTTGGGGACGCAGCAAGTGTGTTATGGTAACGAATTTTCATTTAAGGTTTAAAACTTGTATAACTCAACACTATATACCTACAAAGTTGAGTTTTGGTATCGGGTAAAGTATTTACAAGAGCAACATACCAACCAGATTTCTTCGAAGTCAATTTGTTATTTTTTGAGATCAATTTAATTTGTTTTTAGAAAAACTGGTCCGGCAGGGCTGGCTAACGAACTCATATATATATATATATATATATATATATATATATATATATATATATATATATATATATATATATATATATATATATATATATATATATATATATATATATATGTATATATATGTATATATATATATGTATATATATATATATATATATATATATATATATATATATATATATATATATCCACACGAAAACTCAAATATTATTTTATTAATAGCTTGAATGAGTTGTTACTTTTTATTTTTTTTAATTTTAAGCAACTGATCTATTTTCCTATTTTCTTTGTTTTTCTAACCTTCGCCATTAATCAGCCCAGTATCTATTTGCTAATTTTTCCAACACATGATTTTTATAATCAAAATTTATAAAATTAAATCGAAATAAAAAATTAAAGTAATAAAAAATACCTTGCAGTTCTTAAAAAAATTAATCAAATACAAATGAAAAATATACTTCTTTATTTTTATTACCTAACTCACGGGTATAAAAACCATACTGAATTTCTATTTACTCGAAAACAAATTTGGATGCTTGTAGTAATATTGATTTCAAGCGCAAGGAAATATCTCATAAACCAACACTATAACACACCTCTGCATCAAAGAAATTGTGAAAAACGAAATTCAAATAATACATCCAAGCATCAACACGCGAATGTTTGGGAAACAAAGAAAGCAGAAGGTGATACCTTTAAATTTGACTTATGCAAGGGAATGGTTACTTCTAACATTCCACTGAATAAATTAAATAACACTGTCTTCAAGTCATTTTTGGAAAAATGTTGTAAACAGTCTATACCAGATGAAAGTACTTTGAGAAAAAATATGGTTGAAAAATGCTATTTAGAAACTTTTTTCAGAGGTAAAAAATCTTATAAAAAATAATTTTTGTTACGTTGTAGTAGAAGAAAGTCAAGAGGTTTGTGGTAGATATATTGCTAATTTAATGATGGGCACCTTAACTGAATTTTCTTCAACTAGACCTTATTTAATTGCAGTCAAGTAATTAGAAAAAAACAAATAATATTACTTAACAAGATTTATTCAAGAAGGTCTGTCAAACGTGTTTTTACCAAATGCTGTACCAGTTGATAAAGTTTTATTACCGCTTACAGATGCTGCTTCATATATAGTTGGCATTCATTTAGAAATATTTTATCCCAACTTAATTCATTGTAAGAGCCTTGGTGGTTCAGGGGCAAGAACGTGTGCCTCTGAACCGAAAGGTTCTGGGTTCGATCCCAGGGGTCTCCTTTCACTTTTTCAGTACAAGCTGTAACATTAACATCAACCGTGGTTCTGGCATTGTATTCGAGCAATTTTAATGCCTGCACGTTCCTCCCTTACAGAAAAGCAGGGTTTCGCCAAAATTTCCAGGATAGTGAGGTGAAACTGCTCCCTGGCGTTGGTGATTGGCCATAGTCGCGGAAATAGGTCGACGTTAAAGAAACAAAACACACGCAAAATTCATTGTACGTGCCTGGCTCACGGGTTAAAGAGGGTAGCAGAAGAAATTAGACATTAATCAATGAATTTATTAATAATATGAAAAAAGTGTTCCTCAAACCTTCTTTAAGAGTTCAAAGATACAGAGAAGTTCTGCCTGGGGTACCATTACCCCCTAGACCTGTAATCACGCGACGGGGAACCTGGATCGAAGCTGCCTTTTTTTTATTTTGAACATTTTAAAGAAATCACGGAGGTAATGCTTGAATTTGCAGATGAAGCAGGTGCGTCAGTGAAACAAGCAAAAATTGTTTTAAAGGACTCCAAATTGAGCCAGCAATTATGTTTTATAAACAGTAATTTTAAAATAGTTACAGAAACTATAAAAAAAAATCAGGGGCAAAATGTTTTGCTAACTGAATCAGTTAAATTAATAGAACATTTCAAAGAAACTATTGATACAGCAAATGGTCCTGTTGCAAAACAAATTACAAAAAAAAACTATAAGAAACACTCACAAAAAATGGGGGTTTTACCAAGTTAACGCAGATTTCAAAAACTCTGGATGGACATTTTTTGGACGGTTTAAACAATATAGACCCTACCATATCTTAAGCTTAAAATATGCTCCAATTACCTTAGTCGGCGTAGAACGGAGTTTTTCCTCGTATCAAAACTTACTAGCTGAGAGAAGGCAATCTTTCAAAATATATATTTTTGAGCGCCACTTAATAATATCTGTTAATAGTAATAATTGGAATAATAATATTAATGAATATCTAATTAATAATACAATTAGCGTCCTATGTGGTATCGATTGTGAATAAAATTAATAGCTAAGACCTCTAAAATTTGGTTTATTGGTATGCTGTGATTATTTATGCATTGCGTATATCGAAATTTTTGTGCATATTTTGTTCAAGTTGGTGCACATTTTTTTTTAATTCGCTGCACATTTTTTTTTAATTCGCTGCACATATATGCGCATATTTCACCTAGAAGGTTTGCATATAAATCCGAGCGTTGGACATAACTATAAAAGTTCGGGACACAGCGAGTGCGTTATGGTAGTGAATTTTCATAAAAATGTTTTTAATAGCAAATATGTGTGTTTTTTTCAGAAAGCAGGCATCAAATTTGATTACCAGTATAACATGTATAGTAAAAACAATGTGCCATGTTTAAACAAAGTAACTTTATTGTTTGAAAACGTACAAAAACTGTAACCGATAACATCTGTTTCTTGGTCAACCTTATAGGTTAATAGCAAATTGAGCTTTTCAAATATGAAGCATTTAATCAACATTCACTACCATAACGAACTTTCTGAGTCCAGAATTTCTTTACTTACAAACATGCATTATATTTCGATGGAAAATGCAAAAATGCAATAACATAAGGCATGTTCGACTAAAACAAATATATATATATATATATATATATATATATATATATATATATATATATATATATATATATATATATATATATATATATATATATATCACCAACGACTTATGGGCCAGCTTGTGATTGTAGAAATAATTTTTTAAGATGTAGCTCAAGACACCCTATAATTAATGTATATTTTTTTTTTTCATATCTTGTATAATAACGGATATATTTAGCTTTATTGATTTTTTATGAAAATTCGACAAAAGTTATATACCATTAAACGATAAACTCTATAGCTAAAGCTACTGCCAAGCATCAGAAAAAGGGTCTATTTGAAATAAATTTTCTAGAAACACTTAGTTGAAACTAAGACTTCAGGGTTTGTAAAACATTCTTCTTGAGACATTTTCTTTCCATAGCCTGTATTAGATTCAAGTTCTTTGCCTAAATGTTGCCAATTTTGACGTTTTCAATTGTCACGTTGACGTTTTGAGGAAAACCCCAATTTATTTTTCTTTAAATGTCGATAACTTTTTTGTCTTTTGACCTAGAGCACTAAATTTTAGTGTGTGATTTACCTATAGCGACGTAAAAGAATGTACTAAATTTGGTTGCCCTTACTTTGTTATTTCCGAAGATATAATTTTTTTTTCTAAAGAAAACACAAAATTTCCTGGATAACAAACTAGTTCATGCCATTTGCAAAAGAAAGGTATTCACCAAATTTTATCAAAATCAGCCCATTATTTTTTGAGTTATCGGTGTCATACGTATTATATAAACATTTAAAAATCTAAACTGACCCCGGATATGTGTTCTAGAGGGCCTAGTTAGCGCTTATTAGAAGAAATTTTTTCAAAATTCAAAACTCGGAATCTCCTCATTAGTGAATTTTTTTAAAGAAAATTCACTAAAAACCAGATAAAAGCCAGCAGAAGCACAACGGACTGAGTTTTATAATACAACAGAGGCTAATATTGGTAATAAAGTTGTGAAGCAACCCCACATTTTAAACCCCTTTAGTAAGTCAGCAGACATTACTATCGCTGTAAACAAGTATTCACCAGATAATACAACTATAAGGGAAGGAAGGCGCATTACCCCGTCGGAAGGATACGGCATCAAAATTGAAATAGGGTTCGCAATCCTTACGATGTTAAGGCTTCTCCAGCAACACTATTTACTAGAAAGCCATAGGTCTAGTCCGTGTCTTATCTTTAGATCCTTCTACGTACACAACTTGTGTAATATACTAGTAGTTTGTTTGCGGAGGTGACACTGAAGTTCGTCCTCTTCTCACTTGCTGGCCAATTGCATATAAGCGTTATTGTGTCCCATTGACCCGTCAAGAGGGCTTGTTATTTGGCTTGACCCGGACTACAAAAGCCTGGAATTGAATTCGTTGTATGTGATTTGAGGAACTGTTAAATATATTTGTCCTGCTATACAATCCCTGTAGGCGTTTCTAAAAATAGTGGTTGGATAAGTGTAGAACATTGAATTTCGACGGCTATATTGTATATAACATAATATAATAAACTTGTCATGTTCTTGATTTAAGACCGTTAATTTTCTTTAAATTGAAGTGTTGCAGTGACCCTTAAATAGTGAAAACTGCTCAGTACTTTCAGCTAATACTGTAGGTAACTGTATGCGCTTTCAGTTTTTTTTGTAATTGCGAAAAAACTTAAAATTTTGTAAACCAAATTTACTAGACAAGATGGAATTTTTGTTAGTATAACAGTTTTCTATTTGACTATACAATTAAAGATATGGACTAAATGATGGGGTAAACGTTAAATATAGGGTACAGAAAAACTGCGCATGTCGAAAGTGACGCCACATTACGAGAAATGTGGAACAGTATTGCCAGATCTAAAAATTACCTCTAAATTAGATTACAAAATAAAACGTAATATAATGTTAAGGCTTTTATTATTCTATATTGAATACCTTACTTCTTTTGAATTAAATGATATTATCTGTAAGTAATAATAATAATAATAATAATAATAATAATAATAATAGTAATAATAATAATAATAATAATAATAATAATAATAATAATAATAATAATAATAATAATAATAATAATAATAATAATAATAATAATAATAATAATAATAATAATAATAATCACAACAGATAACTGGAAACAGAAAGTAGATATAATGCCAAAATTAATATTGGGAGTTAATAATAATATTAATAATTTAAAAAATGAAGGAGTTTTTCGCTACAGGAAATATACTCGAGCACAGGTTTTATCAAATCGTTATAAAAAACCTGGGTAAAGGCAAAAGATGCTGTTAAGCAGAGTCCTTCTCCTCAACCTCCTGACTTGCCCTGACCATCAGTTTGCCTAATTAAACTGCTGGGGGAAGACCAACCATGAGGTAATGTACATATTACGCCCGCATAACCTTGATATTTGTCAGGGATAATAACCTCATGGTTTTTCTTCCGCCAGCGTTTTAATTAGATAAACTGATCGGTGAGGGCATGTCAGAAGGATGGGGGAAGGGTTCAACTTAAACTTCATCTTTCACCTTTACCAGGTCTTGTTTATAACGACATGATAAAACCTTTGCTCAAGTCTATTTCTTGCGGCGAGACACTCGTTCACTTTTTTAAATTATTAATTTTATTATTAACTCGCCCACTTATATATCACCTTGGGTAATGTATCTACTTTCTATTTTCCGTTCTCTGTTGTGATGATTATGATTATTATTACTTACTGATATTTTACAACTTTTTATAAGCGAGATCAACTAATGCTATGTACAATGTCAAAAGCCCTTGTTCTCTAAATCCTGTGACAAGGCCAGACTTGAAAAGGTCAAAGCTCACAACACGTTTCAACACAATCCCAGTCAAGGAAACCGTCAAGCATTTAACGACGCAGGAAACCGCTATGTCCCCATTCTTTCTGAGGCAAAAAACTCCTTTAATAACCACATCAAAAACAAAGTCTTCTCAAGCTTCAACGGAAGCAAACCCTTCTGGACTCTTGCTAAATCTATTGGGAATGATTTCTGCAAGAGCACGTTCCCACCTCTTGTTTCAGGGGATGAAATTGTTTCTACCGCCCTGCACAAAGCTGAACTTTTTGCTTCGTTGTTCGCCGGCAATTCTACTCTCAACTAACCTCCAAATGTTCAACCACCAACAGTCCCCAATGTCGCGCATGAAATGACGGATATTATTTTCAAAACTAACAACGTACGACATATGCTCTCTTCTCTTAATACCAGGAAAGCCTCTGGCCATGAGGAGATCTCAGCAACTGTTTTAAAAAAAATGCCCATCAGAACTTGCTCCTGTCCTGACTTGTCTGTTTCAGACATCCTACAATAGAGGCATATTCGCTAGTAACTGGAAAACTGCTCGAGTGCAACCCATCCACAAGAAAGGATATAAAGCGCTTCCTCAGCAACTACAGGCCTATTTCTCTCCTTTCAGTCGTCTCTAAAGTAATGGAAAAGTATATAAACACCGAATTATTAAAATTTCTTAAAAAACGCAGTCTAATCCACGACAGGCAGTATGGATTCCGTCAGCGCAGATCAACTGCCGACCTCCTTTCCTTTGTCACATATTCTTGGAACAAGTCTCTGGAACTACACGGTGAATCCCAGATTGTCGCTCTATACATATCCAAAGAATTCGACCAGGTCTGGCACGCAGCGCTGCCTAATAAACTTCCGGCCTATGGCCTACCACCAAAACTCTGTACCTGGACAGCAAATTTCTTTTCAAACAGTAGCATTTCTGTTGTCGTGGATGGCCATTCCTCTAAACTGGATCCAATTAATGCAGGAGTCTCCCAAGGTTCAGCTTTAGCCCCTAATTTGTTTCTTCTCCACATCAATGACCTACTCTCTAGCACATCCAACCCAGTTCATAGTTACGCGGATTATAGCACCCTCCACCAAAATATACAATATTCTAAGCCTGGCTGTTTAGCGCAATTAGATGAGGATCGCAGACTCATGGAGGGTTCTGTCTCTGTGTCACCAAAAAATATTAGACTGGGGAAGTAGAAATCTTGTACAATTCAACTCCACCAAATCTCAGTCTTGCGTTCTATCTCATAAGAGATACACCAGGCCTAGACCCATCATAATGAACAACCAGGTTATTCAAAGTAATGAGTCCTTTTCACTTTTTGCATTTCTGTGGATCGAAATCTCAATTGGCATCAACATGTCACATCAATTACAGAACTGGCTGCTACGAAATTAGGTTTCCTCTTCCTGGCTCGCAAATACTTTTTACCAGCTAATGTCTATACCTTATATACTACACAAATAAGGCGAAACCTTGAATACTGCTCCCGCATCTGGGGTGCCGCTGCCATTTATACACTCGCTACCCTGGACTCCATTCAGAAGAGAGCTTTACGTCTCATCGGTGACCCTACCCTCACCCAAAGGCTGGCATCCCTTGTCCACCAACGTGCCGTTGGTGAGGTCACTCATATGAGCTTTCTTCCATAGTTACTTCACCTGCTGCCCCCAACAGATCCACCAGAGGAACAGAGCGAATGCACCCTTTTACTGTCCAGGTCACTAGACATAGAACATCTTGTTATGCCCGCTCTTTTGTTCCTAGGACTTCCAAGTTGTGGAAATCCTTGCCGGCACATATTTTTCCTTCTCCTCCGAACCTCCAAACTTTCAAGTCCAGAATTAACAAGGTGCCTCTTTCCTCCTTGTGGACATCCACGGTACGGTAGTATTTCGGTTGTAAGCCCTCGTAGTGTGTTGTTGAAATATAAAAAAACGTAATAAAAATGTTAGTAAATAAATGTGGCAACCATGTAAGAAATTTAACGATTGCAATTTGCATTTCGTAACTGTCACTATCATCTGTACCTTATATTCACCGTTTACCAATGATGGAGTAAAGGGTGCTATGTGATTGTCCGACTCATCAGATAAAGACAATTACATACTGAAATGATACCCAACGTGTCATGTTCCAGATAAGATCAAACATTTCTGTCCTAATTCCCAAGATCTCAGAGATGCTGGTCCATCAAGAATAAACAGGAGACCGTATGTTGACACAACAAAAAATGGCTCAAATGAAAATCCAAAAACTTATTCATCACATTACTATTAATGACGTCGAAAATTACTTGAAGGATGCAGTTTTTGGCAAAACATTTGGCTTCTTGAATTGAGACCATACTAAACATAATTATAATTTACGGAAACACAACTCACCCTATAAATTCTCAAGTAGAGTATGTCCAAATTCTAGTTTCTATTGCGAAAGATGCAGCTAAATATTTGAAAGTTTAGATTTAAATATGCATGTAAGTAGAATAAATTGAACGAAGGATACCAAATCCATGAAGATTCTCACATTGATAATTCGACTTGCTCCATATGGTCTCAAATATAGAAAAACCAGCGGGGCGTGGATGCTCACATGCGTAAATCTCACCCAGAAATATAAAAAGAGCCAATTCTTCAAAAGACTGGTGCCAATGGGTTGAGACAAACTGATTTAAGTAAGAATAGTGAAAACGATGGCCACAAGTACAAAGATCGAGTCGATTGCGTCCAGCTGATCCTGACCTCGGAGCATTATATAACAAGATAAATGAATGGAGAATTGCCCTTCAAAATGTTAATTATTGCAAACAATCTGATTTTAGTCCAGACCTTTCGGATTTTTTTACATTTTTATCTGAGAGCATTGCTATTCTATCTGGTCCTAATTTCTTGGCGTGAAATTCTAAGCAGCGAGAGAAATGAAAGGTTTTAGATAGAAAAAAGAAAATTTTTGAATAACTAATCGACACATTGCCAGAACCGGATAGAATCATCATAAGGGCAATTAGTTAAGGCACATCCAAAATTCAAAAAAAGATCAGCATAATAGCTGTAATCATGATTCGAAATAATTTAGAACCTAAAATTTTAAAAACCGCCAGAACAGTTCGGATTTGTAAATCTGGAGGAAAAAAAAAACGATTTCTAGAACTGGAGACCAATTACTAATTTTGCTCATTACTTAGAAGAATCATTGAGAGAGCCCTTGAAAAACAGTTACTGTAATGTATAATTATAAACGAGAGCCAGAGAGAATTCATGAAAATACCCGGTAGTCATATTAATATCTCTATTCTAGAAAATATTCTCAATGATGGCAAAGTGTTCAAAAAGAATGCCTTGATTATATTTTTGGACATATCTATAGCATATTATGATTCAGTTGGTCACTATCATTTGAAAAATGCTCTAAAAAGATTAAAAAAATTGAGACACACTCCAAAATTTATATCTTAATTTACAGATAGAAAATAAAACATTAATTGATTTCGGATCACAAAAATCGAAATGCTTCCAAGTTAATACAGTTGTTTTGCAAGGGGCTCCATTCTCTCCACTGTTATCTAATATGCGCGTAAATCACATTTTCGCGAACTCGCAGACAAATAAGTTGCTACTTGCTATGGTTTACAGTTGACTGCAAACAGAGGGCCAGTTTCGGTTCTAGGATTTGCTGATAACATTGTTTTGGTTTGGCCTTTTAGTGAATTTTCTTAAAAAAATTCTCTAATGAGGAGATCCAGACTTTTGAATTTTTAAAAAATTTCTTCAAATGAGCGCTAATTAGGTCCCCCAGAACACATATCCGGGGTCAGTTTCAATTTTTATATGTTTATATATATATATATATATATATATATATATATATATATATATATATATATATATATATATATATATATATATATATATATATATATATATATATATATATATATATATATATATATATATATACATATATATATATATATATATATATATATATATATATATATATATATATATATATATATATATATATATATATATATATATATGTATCACATCGATAACTCAAAAAATAATGGGCCGATTTTGATTAAATTTGGTGAGCACCTTCCTTTTGCAAATGGCTTGGATAAGTTCGTTATCTAGGAAAATCGGCCCAGGTTTTCCCGGAAAATTTTGTGTTTTCTTTCGAAAAATTGTACAAAATTTATATCTCCGGAATCAACAAATTAAGGGCAGCCAAATTTGGTACACGATTTTATATCGTTATATATAAGTTACGTACCAAAATTTAGCTCTGTATGTCAAAAGAGAAAAAAAGATATAGGCATTTAAATAAAAAATAATTAGGGTATTCCTCAAAACGTCAAAGTTGCGATTTAAAAATTCAAAAATTGGCAACATTTAGCAAAGAACTTGAATCTAATACGGGCTATGGAAAGAAAATGTATCAAGAAAATGTTTTACGAACCCTGAAGTCTTAGTTTTAACCGTCATTGTCCTTCATTTTACTAAAATATTTCCAGAAAATTCATTTAAAATAGACCCTTTCTCTGATGTTTGGCAGTAGCCTTAGCTATAGAGTTTATTGTTTAATGGTATATAGTTTTTGTCGAATTTCCGTAAAAAATCAATAAAGCTCAATATATCCGTTATTATACAAATACTAAAAAATTGTATACATTAATTATAGGGTGTATTGAGCTACATCTTAAAAAATATTTCTACAATCACAGGCTGGCCCATAAGTCGCTGGTGATACAAATTCTCTCTTTTTTTTTAATCAAACACGTCTTATGTTATTGCATTTTTCCATTTTCCATCGAAATATAATGCATGTTTGTAGGAAAAGGAATTCTGGACGCAGCAAGTGAGTTATGGTAGCGAATTTTGATCAAACGCTTCATTTGCTATTAACCTATAAGGTTGACCAAGAAACATGTTTTTTCGGAAACACTTTAAGTTTACATTTGGAAATTTTTGTACATTTTCAAACAATAAAGTTATTTTGATGAAACATGGCACCTTATTTTTATTATATAGGTTATACTGGTAACCAAATTTGATGCCTGCTTTCTTAAAAAACACACACATATTTGCTATTAAAAACATTTTTATGAAAATTCACTACCATAACGCCTTGCTGCGTCCAGAATTTAATTTATTACACACTCCTAAAATTAAACCCAAAGAAATGGGATGGCTATCAATTCATCTAAATCATCAGATATTGTATTCGAAAAGAGTAAAGTGAAACAGGGAATAACACATTTGAATTCAAATGAACCGATAACTTCTAATCTATAGGTGTTAACGAAAAAATTACATATCTGGGAGTGAATATTTTTGATAAAGTGACTTTTGGTCAAGCAGTTACTATACGGAAATTTTCCGGAAAACTTCAACGCCAGCAAACTAAAATTTACTTAATTGTCAACAAACACCTGTTGCCTTGAATCAATAGTTATAACCATGTTTAATTTACTCTCTTCAAACAGTACTTTTTGAGCAACTGAACAAATACTTTCTTGATGACATTGACAAAATTATAAGAAGCTCAGTTAAATAAATTCTCCAAATTCCAGATGGTACACTAAATGGATTCTTATATTCATCAAAGTCAGTAAAAGGACTTCAAATTTTTAATATTTTTGAGAAGCTTTTTTACAACAATTAAATAAATTAAAATTCCTACTAAATTGAAAATACATTTAGTTAATAAACTAATCAGAATTTTTTCAAAAGAGAAGAAAGTTGTGTTTAAAAAAATTAAATATCAATAGCGATTTAAATTTAAATTTGGACTTCGTGAATAGCAAGTCAGTTAGATACTCTCAGGGAAATTGTATATGAACAATGATGCTCTCAAAAAGAAAAAGGGCCAAGGCGTAGTTACTCACCAGTAGGTTAAACAAGCCAATAATTGGTTATCTGATCATAAAAGATCATAACAACATCCGAATGGCGTATGTCTGAAAATGACATGTAATGTGTCTCCTCTTTGTAGTATTCTTGGTTGTAGTATCGCCAAATCCCGTTTCAGACACTGTAACGAGTATGAAACCTTTACACGTGTGCCCGGATACTGTTCCCACGAGGAAGTGTTTCGAAACAGGCATCATCATGAAGTTGGGGGACTACGTGCTGCAAAATAGAAGAAGAAGTTCACGGCCTCTCAAAAAATGAGAGCATCAGAAGCATTTACATCATAGCAATTGAGAAAAAACACGAAAATGTTTATGTTATGGGGCCGACCATACGTTTTGGGAGAGATATGGAGCAGCCTGACCAAAGTCAAGAAGACAAGTGTCCTTTTTACGAACCTACCATAAACTATAATAAATCTAATTTTAATGTTCAAAATTAATCAGTCTTCTGTTACTGCCTGAGAGTTTCTTTGTAGTCGGCGGGAAATTCTATCGGCAGCCGGAGGGAACCACGATTTGAAAGTGACTTTGCTAGGGCGGTGGAGTATTTTTCGAGTGTATGGTTGAGATATGTCGATGATATTTTTGCCACATTTAACCACTGTAAAGATAGCATCAATAATTTTGTTAATGAGTTGAACAGTAAATTCCCTTCAATCAAGTTTACTTACGAAATAGAGAACAACAACCAATTATCCATCCTTGGTACTCTCGTCTTCAAAAATAAAGATATGTTAGAATTTGAAATTTATTGAAAAGATACTTCTACAAATCGCTTCACACCATCAGATTCAAATCTTCCTTTTGGTCACAAAATCTAGAGTTTGAGCTTTGTTGTTCGGAGGTTACTCACTTTTCCTTTGAGTAGTAAGCGGTACAATTCAGAGAAGACCAAAATTATAGATATTGCGATTTGTTACGGTTTCTCTCCGGACATTGTGTAAAGATTAGTTCCTAAGCATAGGTGGAAAATGTCGATAAGTAACATTACGATATTGAAGATCCACCCAAAAAGTTCGCTGTAATTCCTTTTCTTGCAAATGGTTAGAGAAAATATTCAAAGATAACGACTTGTTTATATAGTTGATAATTTGAAGATTTTGGGTGCGTCAAAGGATACTATTGACTCCCGATAAACACCGGGCAGTTATCAAATATCTTCTAATAATTGCGATAAAATCTATACTGGGCAAACTCGGAGCTCAATAACAACAAGATTGAAAGAGCCCATGGCTCGTTTCAGAATCAATAGAGCAGACAAATCTAACGTTGCTCAACATATGATTGACTCGGGAAGTTGTTGTGGGCAACCACCGATTATCGCAAGTTAGATGCTTTGGAAAGTTTAGAAATCCGCAAGGGGAATCCACAGAATTTGGTGAACTCAGATACGGGTCTGGTCAATTCAGCACTTTTTGAAATAGCACGAAATAATCCATGGTTGCTTTCAACATCAACACAACTGGTTGAGCGTATCCACTCACACAACAATAGTCCTTGAATTACGTCACCCGGTGTTACGTCATCCGGTACTGAGGCACCTGATATCGCATCATAGGGTGTTGCATCATCCGGTATTGCACCGTCCGGTATTGCATCATCATCGGATATTGCATCATGAGGATTACACCATTTTTAGTGTATAGTTTAGGTATGCAAATTAGACAATTTTGCCCATACAGCTAGTTTAGCGACAGCTACTGATAAAGACAATTTCGTTGTCGAAATACGTATCTTATATCTAGCGCATAACTCTCTGTTGTTATCTTTGTGGTTTTGTGGTGATTCTGCTTTTTGTTTCAGTTTCCAGCTACAGTGTCCAACCTCAGTCTTTTATACTCTTATATATCCATCTTTGTTTGTTCTATTTAACTCTACCACACTCACAGTAATATTTCTAGCAACATGGAATATAATTGGCGGCCTTTTCTAAATTGTGTCAAATTTAATTTTGCAAACATTTTGATTACAATTACAACTGAACTGAATTTTGCCACATTATATTATCTGTTGTTTGTTGGCAGTATAGATATAAGTTAAATTTCGCAAAAACAAATTGACGAGTTGCAAAGGCTGACTCTCATAACTGTTCGACGAACTTAAGAAGCGAAATTTTCAGTGTGATGAAATAAACTGGAAGTCTCTCGGTGATCTAGAAGCTTCGTAAACCACGTATAATTATATGCTTATATATATATATATATATATATATATATATATATATATATATATATATATATATATATATATATATATATATATATATATATCGACGGATGCAAACAGTAACAGTGTACCTCATTAAAAAGCTACTTCCCGGTAAACAGCAAGGCAGCAATAAAGATGTATTATTGTTTTGTCGTATACATTAAAAAATATGTAATTTCTGTTCACTCTCTATTAGTGAATTTTCGTAGAAAAAATTCACTAATGGGGAGATCCCGACTTTTGAATTTAGAAAAAAATTTTGCAAATGAGCGCGATCTAGGACCCCTAGAACCCATATCCGGGGTCAGTTTCAATTTTTATATGTTTATATATATATATATATATATATATATATATATATATATATATATATATATATATATATATATATATATATATATATATATATATATATATATATATATGTATCACACCGATAACTCAAAAAATAATAGGCCGATTTTGATAAAATTTGGCACGTACCTTTCTTTTGTAAATGGCTTTGACAAGTTCGTTAGTCAGGAAAATCGGATAAGGTTTTCCGAGAAAATTTTGAGTTTTTATTCGAAAAAAATTCTTTTCTCAAAAAGTAATAAGCCGATTTTAATAAAATTTGGCATGTGCCTTCCTTTTGTAAATGGCTTTGACAAGTTTGTTAGTCAAGAAAATCGGACGAGGTTTTCCGGGAAAAATTTGACTTTTTATTTGAAAAAAAATTTTATCTCAAAGAATAATGGACAGATTTTGATATAATTTGGCGTGTACCTGCCTTTTGTAAATGGCTTCGACAAGTTCGTTAATCAGCAAAATCGGACGAGGTTTTCCGAAAAAATTTTGAGTTTTCATTTGAAAAAAATTTTTATCTAAAAGAATAAATAATCTATGATAACCAAATTTGGTAGGTAGGTTTACGATATAAAAAGTAAACTATACACTAAAATTTAGATTTCCATGTTACAAGAAAAAAAAGTTATAATAAAATATTTTGTGCCAGATCATTTCTATGAAAATTCACTACCATAACGCACTTGCTGCGTCCAGAGATTTTTTTTATTGAGTTACTATGTTAGGCTACATAAACCTGAATGCACATAATTTTATGTGAGTTATGTGTGATAAAGGGAGTCTGAAAAAAGGTAAACCCGTGTCGGATCTGTTAAATTAATAAATAAATCGAACAGTAAAACGCGATTATCAAATAAGACTATTCTAACATAAAATAACTATTTTCTTTCCAAGTTTCCTTAGAAAAAGGATCCTACAAATTTTTAATGTTTTTCGCTGTCTGAAGGGTTATTTTTTAAGATCAAGGGAACAAGCCTGCTGACTGTAGCAGTCTGAGTGGACAACCTGTTAATTTCCTCAAATAATTGAAAACTTAAGAAACGGGTCAAGACAAAACTCGCTAGGTGATTCAAGATCTTCGTGAGCCAAATCAGTCCTCGGTTTAAAATTGACTCGTGATCGTCAATCCAAGTTAATTTGGATCAGCCAGCCAGATTACACGGAGCAGATACTTAAGCGGTTCGGCATCGATGAAGCAAAACCAGTTGCCACTCCAATGAAAAGCAGTGAAATTTTTTCTAAAACCCGGGAGCTGCAAACCGACGACCACACACAGTGTCAAGAAGATCTCAAGCTGTTTTTATTTTAATTTTCACTCAAGTCAAAATCGCAGCAACTGCAGTCACGAGTCTAATTCTTTTTTGCAAGATGCATTTTAGAATCTCTAATCTAATAAATTAATAATATTAGTGTCTTGATAGACCACTTTACAAAAGATGCCGACAAAAAAAAACGTGGGAATAGGGATAACGATATTTAGAAAGGGGGACTTTCCAGTGAACAGGCAGTGAAAGTTTCTTTGATTGGGCCACCGCCAAGTGTCTAACGCCGAGTACCTGCGCAGAATGTAAACGCAGGTGTAGTTATTAAACGTTTAAAATATTCTGCCCTCTGATGACACTCATTTTGTTAGTAAAACGATCGTCAAGTCTTCTTAAAATGTGTTTTGGTGATGTAGGTTCTCCAAGTATACTTACCAGTGCTCTTTACAAGCTCCAAGCTTTACTTAGAAAATAGAAGCGTTTGAAATGAGGAAATTATAGTGGATGGAAAATACCAAGTACACCATTAAAAAGACATTTATAAAAGTGTGTTAGAAAACGTGAGAGAATAAATATGCTTACTGGATGAGATTGAAGGCTGGAAGATGAAATATATTATAGACATCCCGAGACAAAATACCTTTTTAGCAACATTATTTGAAGGACGCATAATTGAAAACAGGAAAGAGGTAAACCAAAAGGGGAACTTCTCAAAAACCTGACTCAAGCGATGAAGTACGGAAGCGACAATGAAATGGAAAAGATTCTGGGGGCAAAGAGTCATGCCTGCGACGACAAGGCGACCTGTAAGCTATGATGGTGATAACGATGAACCTAATAACAGATCTTAAGAATTTTTTGTAAGTATATTATATAAGAATGCAGACCTATCTAACAAGCAACTACTACATGACCTCCAACACCCACTAATTAATCCCTGAGCGCTATATAGACGAGCGTGAGATTAAAGGTTATTAATAGATTAGGCAGGCAATTAAAGATTTAATGCTCGAACACCTTTAGTAGATTATTCAGTGCGCGAAATAACAGAAATTGAGTCGAGAGAGCGCGTTCCCTTATTATTTTCATAACTCATTTTAAAAGTTTGCAGAAGGCAAGTGAAACATACGGTCCTAACAACTTGTGAGTTACAGCTCATTCCGCGCATTATAATTACATAAAGTTACTGGGAAATCTTGCAACGCTTAATAGAAATCCACATAGAATTCCCTGCCGCTCTGGTGATTCGGTTTTTCCACCTGACCTACTTCGTTACTGCCGGCCGTCTGTATTGAGTATGTATATCATACGTGTATAATTGCAAAGGTCTCGTGAATTTAACAAGGTTTTCCGATTTTGCAGAATTCAGTGGAAATTTTTCTTAAGGTTTAACTTAAATATGTCGACTCTTCTTAATGATAACTGTGCCACTTCCTAAGAGCTCTTACTGCATACAAAGTTTTTTAACCTGCAGGATATTTATTTTAAAATCATCCACCCTTAATATAATATAAAATTTCGAGACGCAGCAAGTGCATTATGGTAGTAAATTTAAGATTAAGATTTTGTCGACTTGGCCTTATAGTAAAATTAACACAAAAAATAGCTTATTTTACTACAAACAATAAAAAACATTTCGAGACGCAGCAAATGCGTTATTGTAGTGATTTTTTATACGAATCATATATTATAGTGATTTAGCTTTATCTAAAAATTTATAAAACGTTACTTTATTTAACTGGGACCGGTAAAAAATAGTGGAAAGTAGGGGAAGCAAAAACATGACATCTAACATAAATATTTATACAGTAATTTGGATACAAAATTCAAACAAAAAAGTTGATAAACAGGAAATATACTTAAAAAAAATACACTAGAAAGAGCAGAAGGGGAGGACGAACCCCCAGGACGAAGATGATTTCTGCTCCCTCACCCAAAATCACGGGAATTCTCCTTCTTCTTGTGCATGCATAAAACTACCTTCAAAGCATAGAGCACAATAAAAATTTCTTGGGTTCAACCCCCAAGAAAGTTACTGGAGCTGAGCAAATATAGGAGTTATGCGGGGCAGGGGGGTTTTAAGGGAGGTATTGCTGCAAAATGTGAAAAACGCATCTTTTCAGAGTCCGACTAAATGTTTTTTTTAACATTTTCTGCTCAGATTTCTCCCCCGCCCAGCAACCCTATTCATTGTGGTCCCTTAAGTTTCTTAGGGGTTGCTTGTACCAAATTTTCCTTGTGGCTTGTGCACCCAAAGGGCGTTCTCAGTATATTTCGGAAACAAATTATAAAAACCCTCCTTGCAGTAAACTGTAAATTTACCGAACACATTCTACATTGTCGCCTATAATATCCTTTTCAGATAATATCGAATACTGGACTGAAGTAAATAAATTCACTTGCTGTTTCACTCCGCTTTTATTTTCATATTACATATATAAGCATAAGATAAGTATGTATAATATAGGGGGACCCTTAATTAACATTTTGGCTACACAAACTTAAAAGTAGAGAAAACATTTAGATCGTGTCTGTGTGCACACCAAATTTATAAAATCTAATGAAAAGCAACAGTTTTAAGACATTATTTTAAATAAACCAATAGGAATACGTTTCGCGGCTATCTCGGAATTCGTGAGTGTATAAATCTAACTGTTATCCAAGACTACACTGAAATCCGGTCGACGCCGAAAGCAAGCAACTTTTAAATTAAGCTCGATAGGCTTGGATGCTTAACAAACGTAGGTATGTCTAATTTTAAGCGGGAGTTTACCTGTTTGTAACGTACAATATGAGAAATGCAAAAAATACGCTTTAAAGTGCTATTTACTGAACTCACTAAAAAACTAACCTGCGAAATCATCGATAATAAAAATGATGGATCTAGTAACTTATCTATCAGTATTGTTCTCATTTTGTAATACTTGCAAATAGCATTGTCGCATGCTAAAATTTAGCGGTTTCGAAATCAAACATTGTCCCGGTATTATAAAATAAATGAGACAGGTCTGACAATTTACAAAATTCTTAGTTTATTGTACACATGTCTCAATCTATAACACTCTGTATTAACTAGAGCTGTTGTGACAACATACTACCTGGTTTCGCACCGAGATGTCGTCCCTGTCGTACGTTTCACAATGAATACTTGTAACTTTTATTGTTTCAATTTTTATCCACCATTCATTTAAATAGCATAGCAGTCCAGGTCACATCATCTATCTTTGTCAAACATTGTAGATATTGCATTATAGAAGTTGAAGTGATGTCGGGGATTATTTTAAATTTAATTTCAAATAACTTTATTTTTCTTTGATCAAGACTTTAAAATTGGTGCACAACCATATCTGTCTATGTTATTTTATAACATAGTTATAAGTTGTATAATTTCGTTTCAATCACTTAAAGAATTTTAGAGATAATGCGTTTTTAAAAATATTTTTTAATTTTTTGTTAAGGACAATTGGGCGTTAATATCTGATGAACGAACTCATCTAAGCCATTAATAAAATAAGGGTAATTCCCAAAAATGGTCCAAATCAGTGAGGTATTTTTTGAGTTATCGGTTGGGTACACACACACACACACACACACACACACATATATATATATATATATATATATATATATATATATATATATATATATATATATATATATATATATATATATATATATACATATACATCTGAGCTGACCATGGAAATAGGTTCCAGGGGCCCTAATTCGCGCTCATTTGAAGAAATTTTCCGAAAGCCTCACCATCGATACCTCTTAATTAAAAGCAGGTAAAAAATATAATAAAATACGTGATCTCTACATAAATCTTTACTAATGATTTATATAGTCAGCTACATAAAAAACTCGAACAAAACATATTATAACCCTCTCTTTTAATATATTGCGACAGAGACGACGTTACCAACGACTAAGTCAGAGACGGTAATTCGCGTGGTTAGGTAGGTGAGCAATTGAGATAACTATTTAAACAAAGAATAAGGACTAAAGTGTCACTTGTAATAGAATGACTGAAACTCCGCCATCGCCGGTCCCAAGCCCGGGTGAAAAAGGAGGAGGGGGTGGAGTACCAACCACGTTAAAAAACCAGGATCCGTCTGGCCCGGACGGTAGCACCCTGTAAGGGCCCCTGGCTAGGGATACAGTAACTAGCAGGTGGTAGTGGAAATTTCCTTTACGCGATAGTACAGGATTTTTTTCACGCCCGAGGAGGTACCAAGATATCAGTCACCGCCCCCCTTGGTCGTTCAGACCACAGCATGGTCACTGCTACCTGCACAGTGCAACCCGAGGTCACACAGTCATCACACCCACGTATCGTTTGGCACTACAACTCCGCAAACTGGGACTAAATGCGGGATTACTTTTCCTCATATCCATGGGCGTCTGTCTGATTCTCTCATCCTGACCCCTCTGATATCTCACAAAACGTCACCGAAATTATCCAAGCTGGCATGGAATTATTTATCCCACGTACACAGAAAACATCTTCAGCCACTCAAAAGCCCTGGTTCTCTAAATACTGCGACAAGGCCAGACTTGAAAAGGTCAAAGCTCACAAAACGCTTCTACACAATCCCAGTCAAGAAAACCGTCAAGCATTTAACGACGCAAGAAACCACTATGTCCGCATTCTTTCTGAGGCAAAAAACTCGTTTAAGAACCACATCAAAAACAAAGTCCTCTTAAGCTCCAACGGCAGCAAACCCTTCTGGACTCTTGCTAAATCTATTGGGAATAATTTCTGCAAGAGCACGTACCCACCTCTTGTCTCAGGGGACGAAATTGTTTCTACCGCCCTGGGCAAGGCTGAACTTTTTGCCTCGTTATTCGCTGCCAATTCTACTCTCAACACACCTCCAAATGTTCAACCACCAACAGTCGCCAATAGCGCGCACAAAATGACGGAAATCATTTTCAAAACTAAAAAGGTACGAAAGATGCTCTCTTCTCTTAATACCAAGAAAGCCTCTGGCCTTGACGATATCCCAGCAATTGTACTCAAAGAATGCGCACCAGAACTTGCTCCTGTCCTGACTCGTCTGTTTCAGACATCCTACAATAGAGGCATATTCCCTAGTAACTGTAAAACTGCTCGAGTACAACCCGTCCCCAAGAAAGGATCCAAAGCGCTTCCTGGCAACTACAGGCCTATTTCTCTCCTTTCAGTCGTCTCTAAAGTGATGGAAAAGTATATTAACATAGAATTACTAAAATTTCTTGAAAAACACAGTCTAATTCACGATAGGCAGTATGGATTCCGTCAGCGCAGATCAACTGCCGACCTCCTTTCCCCTGTCACCCATTCTTGGTACAAGTCTATGGAACTACACGGTGAATCCCAGATTGTCGCTCTAGATATATCCAAAGCATTCGACCAGGTCTGGCACGCAGCGCTGCTTAATAAACTACCGACCTATGGCCTACCACCAAAACTCTGTACCTGGACAGCAAATTTCCTCTCCAACCAAAGCATTTCTGTTGTCGTGGATGGCCATTCCTCTAAACTATATCCAATTAATGCAGGAGTTCCTCAAGGTTCAGCTTTAGCCCCTACTTTGTTTCTTCTCCACATCAATGACCTCCTCTCTAGCACATCCAACCCAATTTACAGTTACGCGGACGACAGCACCCTCCATTCAAATATACAATATCCTAAGCCTGTTTCTTTAGCCCAACTAGATGAGGATCGCAGACTCATGGAGGATTCTGTCTCCGTAGAAATCTTGTACAATTCAACCCCACCAAAACTCAGTCTTGCTGTCTTACTCATAAGAAATACACCAGCCCTAGACCCATCACAATGAACAACCAAGTTATCCAAAGTAATGAGTCATTTTCACTTGTTGACATTTCTGTGGATCGAGGTCTCAATTGGCACCAGCATGTCACTTCAATTGCAGAATCGGCTGCTAAAAAATTAGGCTTCCTCTTTCGGGCTCGCAAATACTTTTCACCAGCTAATCTCTATACATTATATACTTCACAAATAAGGCCAAACCTCGAATACTGCTCCCACATCTGGGGTGCCGCTGCCGCTTCTACACTCGCTATCCTGGACTCCATTCAGAAGAGAGCTATACGTCTCATCGGTGACCCTACACTCACCCAAAGGCTGCCATCCCTTGCCCACCGACGTGCCGTTGGTGACCTCTCTCTGTTTTATAGATATCTGCACGGGCACTGCTCAGAGGAGCTTTCTTCCATAGTTCCTCCACCTGCTGCCCCCAACAGATCTACCAGGGGAACAGAGCGAATGCACCCTTTTACTGTCCAGGTCACCAGACATAGAACATCCTGTTATGCCCGCTCTTTTGTCCCGAGGACTCCCAAGCTATGGAATTCTTTGCTGGCACATGTTTTTCCTTCTCCTCCGAACCTCCAAACCTTCAAGTACAGAATTAACAAGTTGCCTCTTTCCTCCTTGTCGACACCCACGGTACGATTGTATTTAGGCAGTAAGCCCTCGTGGTGTATTGTCGAAATTAAAAAAAAAAGATTAACATACAATTTATAAGTTCAAAAGTAATAAAATACACAAACTAAATAGTAACCTGGTTTTATTTTTATTGCCTAAACCTGTTAAATTACCAATTATCACGGCAATATTATGTCAATTAGTGGCAAAGGGCCGTTTTATAAATACTATCCTATTGGTCTCGAGTAAAGTACCAATATTACAAACAAATGATCAGTATCAAACAAAATATCAGATGCAGGCTGCATATAGCTAGAATAATAACACGTTAGTTGATTACTTGACCCACTATAAATCTAAAACTATTACGTTCAGGTACCTGAAATAATAAAAACATGTAGCTACTTAACAACTACAATTTATGCAGAATATCCTAAGATTTACTCAGACAATTTCCTAACCAAAATGAGAATTTAACTAAGGTACTAATTATTAATATGTATTTATTTGTTTTTCTGCAGCACATTTGTTTCAAAGTGGTACTCGCCCTAGGATTTACTACTGTTCCTTCTGGTATACTTCAAACCTTTCATTAAAACGTTCACTGGGACTATAGGCAACTTCTCTTGCATTAAAGAGTCACTCCAGGTTACTCAACTTTTAAACATAAGCATACTATATATCCAATTTCAATCCAAACACCTTTCCAGACGGTGATAAAAGACAATTACGAAGAATCGGAAAATAATTGTATTGGAAACTGGACTGAAAATATGGCTATTTACTTTAAAATTCTAATAAACCCAGGTGTTTATAACCAATCCAAGTCAGACAATGCTAACCAAAAGGAAAACCCTAAAATAGAAACCACAAAATGGCATGAAATAAATGCTGAATATGTGAGAAAGGCACAGACCAAGTCTTTCCCTGTAGTTGGTCGTAGGGGCTAGAGTTATATGATAGTAAGTTACTGGCTATTTTAAATATCGAATCCCTCAATCGAGGTAATAATTAGTCTACACAATATCCACTAAATGAAACTCCCAATATGAATTATTCTTTGGTAATCATATTATAAAATCCAACTATCGTTGAACGAATGTACCAATTCTATTTACAAGTATGACTAAAACAGCACAGCTAAATTACGTCTGAATATGCAAAATAAATATTCTTAAAACTCGACAAGTTATCAAAACTTCTTAAAAGCCTTCAGATTATTTCAACAGCAAAAGTAATGGTAAGATAAATTTGACTTCCAATAAAAAAATTTCATGTCCTTATCAGTTTCTTGATATGACATTCCAAATAAATAAGCATCTTCATGGGTTAGTTGCAAGAAGCAAATACTAGACCAAAACAATATTCTTGCACACAATGCAATCCAAAGCCAAAAGAAGTCACGCCACAGTTTCTCATATAAAGTGTTAACCCATTTGCAACAATGCATAAATGCAACCAACCAAACTAAGTATGTCCAACAATGTGCATCCCCATTTTAATGTGATACTAACAAGTAACAAATCAATGCCATTAGTTAAAAAAAAAGAGACCTGTAAGTGCTAAACAACAAGTGTGTATAAAAATAGAACACCCATTTTCCGAAAAGAATTTACCAACTCTAACTACCAAGTTTTCCGCTACTCAAAATGGACTCGTCAATAAAAACAAATGCTCCGAAAGTGAACGAAGTGTAACACAGGCATTTTACTAGCTCTTAATGTTCACCAAAGTTGTTAATTTAGACGCCACATGGTTTTAAATATAATCCCTTTAATAAAATACTTCACTAGTTGAAACCACTCAGGAAATGTTCTGAACAAAAAAAACACTAGGAAAGGTAAACAAATATTTCCTAACAAAAAGAATACAATGAACGTTAAAATGTTCTTTTAGTTCAATTTCCGTCTGGGTTATATAAAAGTTTATCAATTTAAGCTACAACACCTAATTTAATGTATTTTTAAAATCAAACATATCATTCTTGAAATAGTTACAAACATAATTAAGATGATTATGCAAGAAAACCCCCACGACCAAGTAGCTCCCCTTAACCTCATTCCAACATTTCCTTTCCCTGCTGCATGCCTACAACCACCCTCAATGCATAAACCACAAGAAAAAAATATTTTTATTTCAACAACACACCACGAGGGCTCACAGCCTAAATACTATCTTATCGTGGGTGTCGACAAGGAGGAAAGAGGCAACTTGTTAATTCTGGACTTGAAGGTTTGGAGGTTCGGAGAAGGAAAAACATATGCCGGTAAGGAATTCCACAACTTGGAGGTCCTCGAGACAAAAGAGCGGGCATAACAAGATGTTCTATGTCTGGTGACCTGGACAGTAAAAGGGTGCATTCGCTCTGTTCCCCTGGTAGATCTGTTGGGGGCAGCAGGTGGAGGAACTATGAAAGAAAGCTCTTCTGAGCAGTGCCCATGCAGATATATATATATATATATATATAAAAGAGAGTGAGCGAGGAGTTACCAAAGGCACTTCGGTGAGCAAGGGATGCCAGCTTTTGGATGAGGGTAGGGTCACCGATGAGACGTATAGCTCTCTTCTGAATGGAGTCCAAGAGAGCGAGTGTAGAAGCGGTAGTGGCACCACAGAGATGGGAGCAGTATTCGAGGTTTGGCCTTATTTGGGAAGTATATAAGGTATAGAGATTAAATTGTGAAAAGTATTTGCGATTTCGGAAGCAAAAACCTGATTTCTTCACAGCCGTTTCGGCAATTGATGTGACTTGTTGGTGCCAATTGAAATTTCGATCCAGAGAAATGCTAATAAGTGAAAAAGACTCATTACTTTAAATAACTTGGTTGTTCATTGTGATGGGTCTAGTGCTGGTGTACCTCTTATAAGAAAGAAATCCAGGCTGAGATTTGGTGGAGTTGAATTGTACAAGGTTTCTGCTTCCCCAGTCTAATATTTTTTGGAGATCCACAGAGACAGAACCCTCCATGAGTCTGCAATCCTCATCTAATTGGGCTAAAGAGACAGACTTGGATTATTGTATATTTGAGTGGAGGGTGCTGTCATCCGCATATCTGTGAACTGGGTTATATGTGCTAGAGAAGATGTCAGTGATGTGGAGAAGAAACAAAGTAGGGGCTAAATCTGAACCTTGAGGGACTCCTGCATTAATTGAACAGTTTAGAGGAATGGCCATCCATAAATACTATTTTAGTTATTAATAAGTTGCCCAATGACATAACCTGTTCCTAAATTATTCGTTCGGTGTTGTAAGCTTACTTTCTATGCCACGTGATCTGGCATTAGCGTATCGTATGGTCTTGTTTGGGAAGCCTTTATCTCAGAACTGGTAAACACATTGTCGATACAAGAATAAGCACCATTGAACACCCTTGATGGCTTCCCAAATAACCTTTCTAATCCAAAACACCAAATATTTCCTCCAGTGACTGCCTAGCTCTTCTCTATTCAACAAAATCAATGTTATATTCGCCCGCCACGAACACTCTATTAGATACACCACCAGCGATTTCGGGGATCTCAGTAAGTTTTACCAAAAACGTTTGAAAATTCCCAGTGTTGATCTATACACAGCTACAGCTGTAACATTTAGTTTTTGGTTTCCTATAGCACACACTTCTGTCTTCACTGATAATAATATTAATTTTAGATATTAATTGAAATCAAAGTCTTGATGGACCAATAAGGTTAGAATTTTAAAACTAAAAATCTCGGGACGCAGCAAGTGCGTTATGGTAGCGAATTTTCTTTAAAATATTTTTAATAGCAAATGTCTTTCTTTGATGAAAGCAGGCATCAAACTTGGTTGCCTATATAGTAGAAACAATGTACCATATTTCATTGAAATAAATTTATTGTTTGAAAATATATAAACATTTTTCAAAAGTGTAGATGCAGCAAATGTGTTATGGAAGTGATTTTCCATAAAAATGTTTTTAATAGCAAATGCGAGCAGGCATCAATCTGATAACCTGTATAGCCTATCTGGTAGAAACAATGTACTATATTTTATCAAAATTACTTATGGTTTGAAAATATACAAAAATTTTCCGAAAATAAACTTAAATGTTGGTTTTCATCCAACAAAGCTTACGTTAATAGCAAATTGAGTTATTGAAATTTGAAGGATTTAATGAATTTTCGGTAAATTTGCAGATTAGCACCCGAACGCTTTTCAACAAATTGTTTTCAGAAACATCACTAGGACCCCACCTGCAGATTTCTGAAAACAGTGTTTTGAAAAGCGTTCGGGAGCTAAACTGCAAATTTACCGAAAATTCGCTACCACGCACTTACTACGTCCAGATTTTTTTCTTACAAACGCATCATATTTCGATAAAAAATGCAAAAATGCATTAACGAATTTGTTCTACAAAAATTAGCTAAAAAAAAATTATGCACCCCTACTCACTCCTGGTCCAGTAACTTCCTTGGGGAGTATGAACAAGAAGTGTTTCATGGGGTTTGTGGATTCAGGGGGAGGGGGGGATCTAGGCAGGTTTCTGAAAACAGTGTTTTGAAAACCGTTCGGGAGCTAAACTGCAAATTTAGCGAAAATTCGCTACCAAAACGCACTTACTGCGCCCAGATTTTTTTCTTATAAACGCATCATATTTCGATAAAAAGTGCAAAAATGCATTAACAAATTTTTTCCTCGATAATTAACTAAAAAAAAGTATAGACCGTTAAACCATAAACTTCACTAAACCTACAAATAAATATCCAAAAATCCACCAAACTTAACTAAACTGACAGCCAAAGTATCAGAGAAAGGGCCTATTTGAAATGGATATTCTGTAAATATTTTAGTAAAATGAAGGGCAATGACGGTTGAATCTGAAACTTAAGGGCTTTCAGAACACACTTCTTCAAACATTTTCTTTTCACAAACGGTATTTGTTTTACATTCTTTGCCTAAACATTGCCAATTTTGACGTTTAACATTGCGAGTTTGACGTTTTGAGGAAAACTCTAAAATTTGTTGCTTTAACTGCCCATAACTTCTTTGTCTTTAAAGCTAGCGACCTAAGTTTTGGTAGAGAGTTCACTCTTTATAATACAAACACGCGTACCAAATTTGGTTGCCCTTACTTTGTTAGTTCCGGAGATATGAATTTTTTATAACGAAAACACAAAATTTTCCGGGAAAACCTGGTCTGATTTTCTTGGCTAACAAACTTATCCAAACCACTTGCAAAAGGAAGGTACTCTGCAAATTTTGTCAAGATCGGTCCATTATTTTTTGAGTTATCGGTCGGATATATATATATATATATATATATATATATATATATATATATATATATATATATATATATATATATATATATATATATATATATATATATATATATATATATATATATATATATATATATATATATATATATATATATATATATATATATATATATATATATATATATATATATATATATATATATATATAAACACAGATCTCCCCATAAGCGAATTTTAAAAAAAAAATTCGCTAAAAAAGCAGTATATAGGAAATCAACTTTTTTCAACATCACATGACCCTTATTTCCGTTTAAAAAAATTGAAATATGACACCCCCGCTTAGGAAGGTGAAGTCTGGGCTATACTTTTTGTGTCAAAAGTTGTCCCCCTCACAAGAAACTTGACGTGTTTTAGGTTTTTTTCGACAAAATCTTTTCTTGGCAGTTATGGCTACAATTTTCAGTGGCCCACCCTATATATATATATATATATATATATATATATATATATATATATATATATACAGGGTCATTGATGGTCGATGGTAGGTTAGACGTTTATGGAAAACGGGACACAGGAATAATCTCAAAAATTTGGATACTTCCATAAATAGACACGGCTTGTCTTTCTAAAATATTTTCATTTCGGCGTTGTTGCCGTTTCTACTCAAAAGTAGTAACAACTTTCTTATTTTTAATAGGACATCTTGTTTATTATTTTGTTTTTAGAATTGAAATTTTTTTATGATAATTTTTTCTTAATAGTTTCCTATATCTATCTACATCGGTTTTTGAGATAATATTTATTTAATTTTTTTTTCTCATAAAAAAGGTACCACTAAAATTTTAATTTAGCTGCTAGTCAAGTTTTCGAAATAATCGTAATAATTACTAAAAAACACATGATCTTCACATAATTTGAATTAGTTGGCCATGGAACGCCAAGTGATTTGACAATTGCTTAATTGTTTACTGTGTTTGATAGACGCCGAAGTTTTAAGATTTCCACTTAATATTTATTTGAAAACAAGTTAAGATGGGGCGAAATAACTACTCAAATGAAGTTTTGATGACACTATTTATTCTTCATGGACAATGTGACAAAATTGTAGCAAGAACCAGTAGAAGATTCAATGAAATGTATTCTGAATTGCAACCAATGAACGAAATAAAGTTTATTCGAATACAAGATAATTTTTTCAACTTTGGTTCAAAACTTGAGACAACTCGTAGTTTGCCAAGACCTGTAACGTCGAATGAAGAAAATATAGTGAACGGTTACCCTATTATCACGCATATCCACAAACTTCCATGCTAAGTGCAGCATATGATTTAGGCGTAACTTATTATGCGGTGCAAAAGATTCTGGCCAATCACAACATGCGTCCTTTTAAATTTATAACACTTCAACATATGAAACCAGATGATTACCAACGTCACATTCAACATTGTGAGACACTCCTAATACGCACTGAAGAGGATCCTAACTTTTTGAGAAAAATAATATCGACAGACGAAGCCAAGTTTTCGAGAGAAGGCATTATCAATAGAAGGAATCTACATTTTTGGGCCGATCAAAATCCACGCGTGGTCAAGCAGAGGGGCTTTCAAGAAAAATTTAGTTTTAATGTTTTATGCTTTTTAAAAGACAACCTAATAAGATTTTTCATTTACAATGAGCCAACAAATAGTAATCAATATCGCCACATTTTAAGGACAGTAGTATCAATTTTTTTGGAAAATTTAACATTAGACGATTTTTGTACTTCTTGGTTCCAGTTGGATGGAGTACCCGCACATTGCACGCAAGGGGTAACACGTGAGCTGTTTCAGATATTTGATGACCACTGGTTTAGCCGTTTGGGCCCATGGGATTTGCCTGCAAGGTCCCCGACCTTACACCCCTCGATTTCTACCTTTGGGGTACTTTAAAACACCAGACACCGGTGAACACTAAAGAGAAGCTACGTCAACGTGTGACCAATTGCATCGACCAACTAGATGCTAATGAAATACATAAAGCAACAACTGATGGTGTACATCGCCGGATTTTGAAGTGCTTAGAAGTCAATGGGTGATATTTTCAGATTTTGTTGTAAAATGTTTAGAATCTAATAATAAATAATAATTGAAAAATATATATTGTATTCGCATAACCTTTCTTTCGCTCATTGGTTGCAATTCATGATACATTTCATTGAATTTCTTACATGTTCTTGCTACAATTTTGTCACATTGTCGATGAAGAATAAATAGTGTCATCAAAACTTCATTTGTGTAATTATTTCGCTTAATCCTAACTTGTTTTGAAATAAATATTAAGTGCAAAATCGCAAATGAATCTTAAAACTTCGGCGTCTGTCAAACACAGTAAACAATTAAGCAATTCTGAAATCAGTTGGCGTTGCATGACCAACTAATACAAATTATGTAAAGATAATGTGTTTTTCATTAATTATTGCGATTATTTCGAAAACTTGACAAGCTAGGTAAACCATTATTGTACATCAACTTGGAGAAAATTTATTTGCCTTTCAGAATCTTAAATAATATACAGGTGTCCTATTTGAAAAAATAAAATTTTGGCCTATTTGGTGTGTCACGTTAGAATCATAAATTTGAATTGAATTTATTTAGGTAACTATTAAATGCCAGGCTTTCCAAACTGTGGGAAAAATTTCAGCCTTCTATGGGTTCAAATAGCAGCTAACTTAAAATTTTGGTGGGACCATTTTCTGAGAAAAAAAAATTAAATAAGTATTATCTCGAAAACCGATGTAGATAGGTATAGGAAGCTATTAAGAAAAAATGATCACAAGGAAATTACAATTCTGAAAACAAAATAATATACAGGATGTCCTATTAAAAATTAAAAAGTTGTTACTACTTTTAAGTAGAAGCGGCAAAACCGCCAAAATGGAAATATTTTAGAAAGGCAGGTCGTGCCTATTTTTGGCAGTATCCAAATTTTCAGATTAATCCTATGTCCCGTTTTCTATAAACGTCTAACCTACCTTCGACTATCAATGATTCTCTCTCTCTCTCTCTCTCTCTATATATATATATATATATATATATATATATATATATATATATATATATATATATATATATATATATATATATATATATATATATATATATATATATATATATATATATATATTCGTGTGTGTGTGTGTGTGTGTGTGTGTGTGTGTGTGTGTGTGTGTGTGTGTGTGTGTGTGTGTGTGTGTGTGTGTGTGTGTGTGTGTGTGTGTGTGTGTGTGTGTGTGTGCGTATTTATAAACATTTCAACTGTGTATATTACATCTATGAACTTGACTTTCATATGTTCCCATTGCTGCCATGCTGCCACACACAAGAATAGCTAACCTAGTAGGATGCATGATACATGATCGAATTTATAATTTTCTGCTTCAATATGGCAACCATAGGAAAAATAAAAGTTAGCCGAGGAAACTCAGATTTTAGAAGGCCTAGATAAAGATAACGTTTAAGCTCCTCGTTTGATATCTCCTAGGCAATCATGGAAGTTTTGCAATTCTAACAACCTTAAATTTGACATTAAAAAATATATGAGAAAATAAGAATAATATGAAGCTTTCCGTCTATTACGGAGAACCTCAGCAACGATAGAAACTATCTAAAATTTATCTTTAGACAATATGTGAGCATCAAATGACACAGAGTTTTGTAGTGGTGGTGGTGTTGAAAAATGTGGTATGGCCTCGACAGAACTGTCATTAGCCACATATTTTTTAACTTCTCATTTGAGGTTTGTATTTTTTTCCTTTATTATATTTGTTATTTTTAATAACGTAAATACAATCTCCTCCTTTCCTGTTCTTCTGATGTGGTCGTACATGTGGCAAAACTCAAATGGAAGTGGACGGGACATGTGGCTCGCATGCAAGATCACAGGTGGACAAAACGATTACTTGAATGGAGACCCAGATCCGATAAAAGAGACAGAGGAAGACCACCAACTCGCTGGACAGACGACATTACAAAAATTACAAAAAACTGGATTCGGAGCGCTCTAGACAGAAAAGAATGGACTCAACTAAGGGAGGCCTATGTCCATCAGTGGGCGCAGAGGGCTGATTTATGATGATGATGAAATACAATCTCAGCATGTACACACATAATTACGCATACCTACACACACTTGCACGTATATATTTTAAAATATTTAAAGCTTAACCGTTTTCTTTACAAATACACACATATTCACACACACGCACACACCTATATATATATATATATATATATATATATATATATATATATATATATATATATATATATATATATATATATATATATATATATATTATAAATAAGAATTAATTTTTTTTTTTGGTTTTGGTTTTTAGAGTTTTGTAATTTAACCAGGTTTGTATCTCTCATGGTTTGAGAGATACCAATAGTGAGCTGGTTAAAAATGACCACTGTGTATATAAAAGATTTTTTAAACGAATGTCTAACAATTATAAATAAATTCTACTAATTTGTAGATTTTTCGGAGCAGTCTTCTTATTAGGTACTTCAATTCTGGACTCCAGGAAAACAGTACAACCACATCCATTTATAACATTTTGTGTTACTTGAACCTGTCGCGACAACATAATACCTGATTCCGCATGGAGATGGCGACCCTTTCGTACATGTCACAATGTTCTAGGAGGCTGACTACTAGAGCTGTATTACTTTATAGGTGTGTTCTCTCCGTAATTAGTATACCGTACTAATGAGCTATAATTAGATCGAAACCGGTCTGCGGTTCTAGTTATGGTGAGAATACATCTATCCTTCCATACATTGTCCCTATACTAGGGAATAAATTGGCCAGGGCTAACAATTTACAAAATTGTTAGTTGGTTGTACACAGTCTCTATTTTATAACATTTTGTGTTATTTAGAGCTATCGTGACAAAATACTACCTGGTTCCGCACCGAGATGGCGACCCTTTCGTACATTTCACAATGTTCATACCCATTATTTTTTTATTGCAAGTTAATGTTCTTGGTCTTGTATTTATTTATAAACGCATGATTTTTACTTAACTAGATTCTTGTTTACACTTGTTTGCCACACTATACCAATAATGCAACATGCATTGGTTTTGTTAGATGTGTGTGTTCTTTTCTATTTTGTATTTTTTAAGGCTTCAAAAAGTTTAAACAAATGTAATTTAAAAACGTACTTAGATTTAACACATTGTTTAATGTAATATCTTAGGTAAATTATCTTTATTTTGTAGTTTCACATTCCTACTTACTTCTTTCCCTATTCTGTTTTTCCATCTGACCCACTTAGGCAACGCTGGCCTCCAATACTCTATCATATACTCCTCCGCATATTCCTGACCTTGCCCGTTGCCAAACCTGCCCTGTGTGCGACCTCCCGTAATCACGTGCAGTTCCTCCAGGTTAATCTGTAGATACTCCTTGGCGTCCCGTGACACCATTTGTCTCGGACACCAAGCTCCGCCGTTTTTGTCGTTGCGTAGCCTAGAAAACAAGACCCCTGTTATTAACTTGATTATTAAATTTGATAAATAACAAACTTTAATTAAAACTTTATATCTAATTAAATGTATCCCAAATAAATTGGTTTAATAAATTACACAACCTGAGTGTTAGTATTTTGTCTCTTGGAGTACATTTAATAAGTAAAGTGATATAATGGGCAAATGTAATTAACTACAATAAATTTGCAATATTGTATACGGTGGCTCAGATAATATTTTACACTTCTTATCGGTTTTTTAGCTAATGATTATAGATAAAAATCATTGGGTAAGTTGAACACTAAGGCTTCTTCTTTCCAAACAAATGTTTGTAGATTTACGATATAAAAAGTATACACCAAAATTTAGATTTTTATGTTACAAGAAAAAAAGTTATAATAAAATATTTTGTGCCAGATCATTTCTATGAAAATTCACTACCATAACGCACTTGCTGCGTCTTTCTTTTTTAATAAACAACCTTATACCACATTTTGCTGCTTTTTAATGCGGAATAAATTTAAATATTTATAATAGGGACTTTTCGTTCGAAAAAACTCAAGGTTTAGCAGTTTCTTCATCTTAATTTTGGTACGTCTTTTTCGAACACTCTGTATCAATAAATTAAACAATTTTATTCAAAGACTATGTCCTCATCTACAAGGAAAACAATTCAAAGTAAATAATTATGTCGTGTATGAGAGAAAAATATTAATATATTGCGGTCTGAAAACGTCAATTTTGATATAAAAGTTTGAATATCTAATGAGAAGAAGATTAAGGTGTATGACATTTTACAGAAAAATTATTCAGAATTTTAGGCAGTTTTTGAAAATGTCATAATATAATGATGGATGTCCAATGTGAAATAAGGAAGTTGACACCTACTTCCCCTATAACCAGAAATACTACTAGTGTGAAAATATTTTAGCAGAGAGTCCCCCTATCGCTTACTACAGTACCAAATTTTGATATTTTTCCTAATGATGGTTTTCCCATAATCAACCAAATCAATTCCCAGTGCTTCACCCTGTGTAATGAGTTTTTATAATAGTTGATGTACTATCCAAATCTCGCTGGAGATCGTCTCTAAGGTCTCGGTGTGTTAAACATTTTAACACTTGACCTGAGAGAGAGAGAGATAGAGAGAGAGAGACGAGATCTCTAGCAGGTCTGGGGAAAAAATCGTTATTTAGAAACTCTTCCCGACAACCAAAGGATTATTCCAGCCGCTTTTATTCGTCACCTGTTTCCAATATGTGGAAAAGAGAGGCTTAAAAGAACGAATTCCAGCTCCACTTAAACATTGTCAAACTTCATTTTTGGACACATTTTAAACTAACGGCTTTTTCCTCATGTGACAATTTGATTTTCTTTAGCAACTGCAGAATTTCTGCTTCACCAACGTGAGCATCTACGCGATTTTATTTTTGTTTGTTTTGTTTTTGGACTCTCTGTCCATTGTAATGGATCAACTCGCCAAACTTTTACATAATCTATTGCTGGTCGCTCTTGATGCCAATTATTAAATTACTAGCTGACCAGACAGGCATTGTCCTGTCAAAATTTCAATATATGAAAAGGCATTTGCGCACGTAGCGAAATAAATCTGATAAAAAAGGACATTCAGTTTTTTCTCAATTTTCGAGCTTTTCGGCATCTTTGCACTTTTTCTTTTCGTAAAAACCTTACGCTGACTATTTTTTTCCCTTAGTGCCCGCCCGCGTCTTTGCCGCCCTCATAGCACCGCAGCCTTTGGCTTATTGTTCATGTACACTGACTATTGCGAACATTTTAAAAATAAAACTAGCCAAAGCGTTTCAGCCGATCTCAAGAGATGCGCTTATCAACGAACAGCTCAATTTTTGTTTATATAGATAGAGCGTTTCTCTTGCTTCCATGTTCAACTACTTTTCTCTTTATTTCCACTTTTTTGGAAAATTCAACTAGTACTAGAGACATTAAAGAAATTTACAAATATCAGGGAATTAATTTAAAAATTAATTGTTTATAATCGTTTCGGTACTTTAAATACAAGAAAAAAATCTGCTTTTTTCAATTAAAGGAGAATATTTGCTTATTTTAGCGAAACTCTAGCTTTCAGCTCTGAACAGTGTCAGTTTCAATTTTTATATGCTCATATATATATATATATATATATATATATATATATAATATATATATATATATATATATATATATATATATATATACATATTTGTGTGTGTGTGGGTGGCTGTGTTACCCTCTTGTGTGGGACACACTTGTATGTATATAGTTTTGTTTTCGGGTCCAATTTTTTTTTAATTGCCTCACTTCTCTACTATATAATATTTTTATATTTTTGAAGAAAACTCGTTATAGTTTAGACAATGTTTAATATCAAAATCTCAACAAAACAATAATTTTTATTAATACAGTATTTCAAAGATATCAAACAATTTTATTTTTACTAAAAGTCATTGTAACCCTAATAAATCCTGTTCCTGAAAAGCTTTTATAATATGAAGGCAACAAAAAACGAGGTTTGATTATGTCATAAATCAAATGTCCCAAAACGTAAAAAAATTATTACCACTAAAGCCGGACGTAATTCGTGAAACTACTCTTGTTCTAAGATCTTGTTCTTATGAAATCAATTTTCTCGGCTATATACGCAATATGTTTACGACTTTTGTGCGGAAAATAATAAACCCTAAATTGCTCTTGGACCATGTTAAAACAATTTTGCTGAAAAAGTTAATAATCCTATAAAATACTAAACTGTAAGTTACATAGCACAGAAATTATTTTAATTTCAGAACAACTATACGAATATATATATATATATATATATATATATATATATATATATATATATATATATATATATATATATATATATATATATATATATATATATATATATATATATATATATATATATATATATATATATATATATATATATATATATATATATACCTTCCATTTGGTGTACAAAGGTCGGAAGTCCAATAATTATGTTTTGAGAAACAGCACTTTAAAGATTTTATGCAAATAATATCTAAGTATTTTATAATTCAGAAAAATAAGACCACAACTAAGTTTTTAGGGTTTATTAATATCAAGAAAGGGAACATTTTTAGGGTATCAAAAATATATTTGTTTCAGATAACAAACAAAAAAGTTTTCTTGGACATCCGTCCTAACATTTATAAATTCTAAAATCGGATGTCCACATAGTGACTTAAAAAATTAACATTTTGTCCTAAATATGCATTTTATTCTAAAGACTCTCCATCGCTATCTGCGGTAGCATCATCTGACAACTGATTACCATGGGGTAGGTTTACGTAGAAAGATTTACATGACTCGGGTATCCATTTCATCAGTTCCATGATATGCTTAAATTTGTCTTCTTTCACTGGACGCAGTTGGTACAATTGGTTACGGGCAAATCCTGGGGAATTTTCAGGGGACGCCTTGCAAACCGTCGTAAATCAATTTCCTTAAAAGCGTCGCTCTGAAAATTTGTTCCATAAAACAATTTGCCAATGTGATCAGAGGTACACTTAAGATGCACGCATTTGGAAATTAACATATCTTCACCATCTGAGTTTCGTTTTCTCTGAACAAATGGAGCTTCTTTAGATTCACCCATTGACTTTTTGCCTAAAGAAGAAGGCTGTTTAAAATCGTTCAGTGTCATTTCATAAACTTTATATTTTGCACAAGTGCTGATAAACTGAGCCCCAGTCATGTGGAATATAAAAAAACAGAATATATTGAATCGACTTCCATGTGGGTATGACCTTTGAGTAAATATTTATGATTTATTTCTCTTATGTTAGGAAATTTGGCTAATATGTAAAAGTACATAAAAACTAAATGTATATTTCGTATCTGGCCCGCAGAATTGTCTGACCATATAGTTAATCGTATGTCTTCATTTGTCATACAGTTTACCTCTACCCATTTTAATAGGCAGGAAGCCATTTTGTTACCCCCTCTTGCTCCAATATTTTCGTCCCATATTACACATGTAGCTTCATTGTTCTTTGTCGAATTCAGAATAGTAAAGTTTAGAGTCCATAATTTTCTTAAATAAAATGATTTACAATTTGTCCAAACTTGGAGTAGGAAGTCATTTTTGTAAATCAACAGCCAACATAATTTCACTTGAAGTGAGGTTTCTTGATCTCATTTATCTCCCTTTTTAAGATCGTATCTACTGTGTCGGCCGCTGGGTTTAAATCAGTCTAAACTAAATTGACACATATGATCTGACGAAAAAATGGACTGTATGCGAAAACTAACGACTACAAATAAATCAAATGTAATACCTCGAGTCCGTATGAAGCAAACATATATACATGTATTATAAATATGATGATATGATAAAACAAAGAAAAACTTACCGGTCAACTGCAGTTTGACTTCTTGGTAAATGCTTCCAGAAAGGAAAGGGATAGACTAGTTAGGATGTAAGGAATCTGGAGGCACTAACAATTCACTTTATAAAAAATATGTCGACTAACAAAACACACATATATACGTCTGCAGTTTCGAGAGGAAAAAAAAAGTTAGTAATATTTCTAGTAAAACTGCTTAAGACGTCTACAAAACGACTGTTCTTGGCAGCTTATCGCCCACAGGTACGATAAGATAATTTTGAACTTCAGTTTAATTTAAAAACAATACAGGGGTTGACATCTGTCTCTCGATAAATCAAAATAAAAATTATTATAGCCAAAACTACTATTTGAACATAATTAACGGAAACATATCGCACAGCGGCGCCAACACACCCCCCGCCCTGAAAGACTGTTTCAGAACGTACCATTGAAATTAAAACAAACAAAATAACAAATTCTAACTGAAAACCAATAAAAATAATACAAGACTAATAAGAAGTAAAAGGTCATTGGGATGGTAGTGGGCATAGTCGCACTACAGGTCTTTTGTAAACGCCAGTTTTTGTTCTGACCTTAGCGACTCTTACTACACCATCAGTACCCGGAAAAACCTCTTCGACAACGCCAACCGGCCAACGAAATGGCGGCACATTATCTTGTTTTAGTATAACTAATGTTCCGATCTCTATGGGCATGCTTGGGACATTCCACTTCTGCCTCATTTGAAGTTGCGTGAGATATTCATTGTGCCATCTTTTCCAAAATGTATGTACCATGTGGTCTATCAAATTTTTACGATCGAACAAACTCCTAGCAGCAGTCTCTTCATCAACAAGAGGCAAAGACTTTAATGGGGTAAGAGTAAGAAAATGTGCTTGAGTTAAAGGAAGTGGGTCCGAAGGGTCAGTACTAAGCCAACTAAGAGGTCTACTATTTAACAACCCCTCTATTTGTGTCAGAACAGTATAAGTTCCTCATAGGTCAAAATTTGAGAACCAATGACTTTATAGAGATGAGTTTTAACAGCCTTAATTTGGGACTACCAAACTCCGGAGAAATGAGGACTCAAAGGAGGTTGAAGTTTCCAAAGGATTTTATTCGGAGTGAATTCGGTTTGTAGTGCGTGGTTATACGAATCAGAATTAACAAAGTTATAAAGGGCATCTAATTTATGTTTAGCCCCGATGAAGTTTGTGGCTCCGTCCGAATACATGACTGAACATGCCCCACGACGTGACAAAAAACGCTTAAATGCAGCCAAAAACATGTCGGTCGATAAGTCCGACACCAATTCCACATGCAGAGCTTTAGTTGCCAAACAAATAAATAAACAAATGTAGGCCTTCTGACGTTTAACTCCCCTCCTTTTCCCCAAAGTTACGAAGAAAGGCCCCCCATAATCAACACCACAATATAAGAAGGGTTTGGCTTCTGAAACTCGTACCGCAGGGAGATCTGCCATTTTTGGAAACGTCGGCTTGGGATGTTGACGAAAGCAATGATTGCATTTTTGAAGGCGATATCTAACGGCATTTCGACCACTAGTAATCCAATACTTTTGACGTAAAATCGACAAAACCAAATGTGGTCCAGTATGCAAATTTTTTCGATGACAGTCATCAATTAGCAAATTCACAAAGTGATCGTTTCTAGGCAAGAGAAAGGGATGCTGCCGATCGAATTCTAAACTTGAGTTACTAAGTCTACCTCCCACCCTAATCAAACCATCTTCCAAAAATGGACACAAAGGACGAAGACGGGGAGAAGACAATTTGTTCTTTTCCAACAATAAGATTTCGGAATTAAAATAATGCCGCTGAACTACTTTGATTAAACGCAGTTCAGCCGTTTCCAAATCAGAACTTGAAATAATTCCTGAGGTTTTCAGAATTCTAGAAAATCGTAAAACATAAACAGTTGTAAGGATCAACTTACAAAAGGACGAACAACGAGAAATCAATGGGTGTGGCTCTACCTCGGTTGTTACCATTAAAATAACCTTTTCCTCGGGCAATTTCCCATCGGTAGCAGCAATCTAAATAATCGGCCACTGCGACACACTTAACTTCAACCATTCTGGACCTGATTTCCAAACATCTGATTTCATGAACTGTGAAGGTTGCATACCACGAGACAAGCAATCACTTATTTTATCAGAACCTTCCACATGAAACCAGTTTTCCGAACTAACCAACCCTTGAATGAGTGACACTCTATTAGCTACAAACACATGCCATCTATAAGGAGGCGAAGCGATCCAACTCAAGGTCACTCTTGAATCAGACAAAGCAAATATTTGTCATATAGTGATACGAGATTCAAGACTGCTTTTTACAAATTTCAACAATCTTGCTAATAATACGGCTGCGCACAGTTCTAATCGTGGAATTGATTGCACCTTCATAGGAGACACCTTAGTTTTAGCACAAGCAAGCGAAACCTGAACAAAACAATCTGGCGTCACTCCCTTGATGTAGACCACAGCCCCGTATGATTCTTCACAAGCATCGCAAAAACCAATCAATGTCACCTCAGAATCTGTAAAAACACCCGAATGACGAAACATTTGAAAATCTGATAGAAACGGCAATTCACTATGGATTTTTTGCCACTGATTAAGAATTTTGCCAGTGGGAACTTCATCCCAGTCCAACTTTAGTTTCCAAAGCTCCTTTACAATTCGTTTCAGCATTAAAGTAACAGGAGCCAGAAGACCAAGTGGATCAAACAATCTAGCTACAGTGGATAAAACGTTCCGTTTTGTACATATCCTGTGTTCCACATGTATAGCAAACGAAAAAACATCCTCGTTGGGAAACCACTGTAATCCCAATATTTTAGGCTATCTAAATCGAAACTAACCACCTTTGGTGAACGTTCAGCCCGTGGAATTTCCGATAGAAGCTCCTCAGAATTTACAGCCCATTTAGTAAGCTGAAAATCGCCAGCAAAAAAATAAACCAACTAATTCTTGATAAAGAACCCTTGCCTTTTCTAAACTTTCAACACTCGAAACCAAGTCGTCCATATAAAAATCACGATGTACGACCTTCGAAGCTAATGGATATTTTTCCGATTCATCGTGAGCCAACTGTCTAAGTGTTCTCAACGATAAAAAAAGGTGATGACTTCACGCCGAAAGTGACAGAATTTAACTGATAGGTTCGAATAGGCTCATCTTGAGAAAATCTCCACAATATTTGTTGAAACCTTTGATGTTCAGCAGTCATTCCAATTCGCAAATACATTTGGCGAATGTCTGCTGTAAAGGCTACCGGAAACAAACGAAAATTGAGAAAAATATCAAGTACATCAGACTGTAATTTTGGGCCTGTGTACAACAAATCATTCAAAATAAATTCCGTCGCCGACTTGCAAGAGGCGTCAAAAACACAACGAAGAGGAGTAGAAGTGCTTTCTTTGAACTGGAATCTCCTTCATTTCCCAAAACTTTACCACGAGACTATTCAAGGAAGGTTCAACAGTAGTGTGAAACGAGTGAAAACTTCTGGATTCCGAAATGATCGCTGGAGCTGAACCCATAATGACGTAACCCAGTTTAGTTTCAACTGCAACAGGCATATCTACAGAGCCTGTTACCTTATGGGAACCCAAAAAACATGGGAACAATTGTGCTTCGATTATTTCGTCAATAGCACCCGGTTGGTCAAAAGTAACATCTGCTAACGGCAGCTCAAAGAAATGGTTGACAGATTCTCTATGAACCTTAAAGGCAGACAATCTGTCAGTTCTTTTCTCAACTAATAAAGCATCTAACGAATTTTGAATATTGGAATCTAAAATAGACGAAATGACAACTGATGCTTTCCCTAATACCGAATTATCATTAGCACCCATGCCTTTAACAAACGAATCACAATTAGAAATTTCCAAATCCAGTTTTCTGGCCAAGGTAGCAGTCAAGAAATGTGCTTGGCTACACGAATCTAATAAGAATCTTGCTCTATGACCCCTACCATCTTGACCAAAAATGTTTATAATCGCAGTAGATAACAAAACCGTCAACCCAAAGTCAGATGCAGATTGTAAAGTCGAACAAAATGTGGATGGGTTTAAGCTATTTTGGAGTGACTCTGAGTTTTCTCCCGATTTATTACAATCTTCTAGACCAATTCTGCCAGAAATATTTTTCCTAACACTCTGTTCATTATCTGTAGATAATTTAGTATTATTATTCTGATTTTTGACAAAACGTAAAAGTGTGTGATGCTTATGTTTGCAAATTCTACAAGATACTGCACTTTTACAAGCAATAACTTTATGTTTAGCAAAACAATTAATACATAAGTATTGATCCTTTATAAATTTAAATCTATCTACAGGCGATTTCGACAAAAACTTATCACACAAAGTCAAAGAATGTTGTTTTACACGACAGCAAATACAATTCTTATCATTGAACTCTTTCTTATTTTCAACAAAAAATGCTTGAGATTTCGCTTTATTATTACACTGTAAAGAAACTGACTTATTCAATTTATGCAAATTCGGAGTTATGGTATAAATATGCGCTTGGTCTTTAATAAACCCTAGAACTTCCTTGTATGTGAAAATATCTGATGTTCTACGAGAGTTTTCAAAAAGACTTCTAGTTTCGACATCCATTTTAGACCAAATTAAATATGCATACGTAAAATCTAAAGTCATCAAGTTTTAAGTTTTGCAAAGCTTTAAATGCCGTATCACACTTCTCTAAAATATTGTTTAAACTATTAGACGACGCAGATTGGGCCGGTTTCAAATCTAAAATTTGTTCCAAATAACTAGTTGCTAAAACACGACGATTTTGAAATTTTTCAACAAGAGTGTCCCAAATAATTTTGTAATTAGTACCAGTCGGAGGTAATCCCGAACAAATATTCAAAGCTTTACCTGACAACTGTCCCACCAAATAATTTACCTTGTCGACGTCAGTTAAGTCCGAGCTTTCATGAATGAGACTTTTAAAACATTCGTAAAAGACTTCCCATTCCCTAATATTACCTGAAAACCTAGGCAAACTTAACTTCGGCAACTGAGGAACAGTTTGACGTTTTTCTTTATTTTGAACCTGCGTATTCTGGTTTGAGTCAATCATTCTGCTTGCTGTTACACGCGGCTCTTCAGCCATTACTAATATATGACAATATAAGTCGTCAAACGCATCTAATGCCTGAAAACTCGGCACATATTTTGAATCCAACTGTATTTGTATCTCATTAAGCGAGTCAATAATCTGCGTAAATTCATCTTTAGTTTTTTCCAACAATTTTAGCTTAGGTACAAAGTTTTTTAGAGAAGCGGCATCGTTTAATTTTTTACCGAATTCGTATAATGTTTGTAAACGCAAAAAATAAGTTTCTTTTTTCGACGTTAAAATTTTCAGTTGACGTTCTAGTAGCTGTTGATCAGTCATAATTACGATTAAATTGAAAGAAAGACAATAGTTATGAACCTAATAACAAATATTAAATAAATGAATATGAAAACTAGCCAATATAATTCGAAAAATTAAGTACAAAATTTTAATGTTATTCTTTGCACGCAAAGAAAAAACTATCTAGATAAGTACACTATAAGAGAAACGACTGGTGTATGATTTACCACCAAATTATCTCCAAACGGACAGAAACAAACCAAAAAATGTTCGCGAATCGAACCAAATATTATTCTAATCCTTCGGAAATAACCATGACTAACTCATACACCTCTAAAACTAATCAAATCCTTGATAGACAGAATGCAACCCAACATTAGTTTAAACTGTGCAAATACCTAGCGTATGTACTAAAAACTGCTCTCCTATTTACAAAAACAACTGACTCGAAGTATTTTAAACAAATTTACAAAACAACGTTGCACTCTAATATCGATTCAAACTCTAATGATCCGGCTCCGGAGGAGCAAATATTATGTGTCGGCCGCTGGGTTTAAATCAGTCTAAACTAAATTGACACATATGATCTGACGAAAAAATGGACTGTATGCGAAAACTAACGACTACAAATAAATCAAATGTAATACCTCGAGTCCGTATGAAGCAAACATATATACATGTATTATAAATATGATGATATGATATAACAAAGAAAAACTTACTAAGTGAGTGGTGAACGTGTCGCCACCTAGTTCGGAACCAAGTACTATGTTGTCACGCCGGCTCCAGATAACACAGAGTGTTAAACATAGAGACAGTATACAACTAACCAACAATTTAAAAAAAAATTATTAGCCCTGGCCCATTTCTACCCCAATATAGGGACAAAGTATGTAAGACTAGATGCATTCTCGCAACAATTAGAACCGTAGACCGGTTTCGCTCTCATTAGAGCTCTTCAGTACGGCATACTAATTGTAGCAAAAATGCACCAAAAATAACACGGCTATCGTATAGCCAGTCTTAAAACACTAAGTGAGTGGTGAACGTGTCGCCACCTAGTTCGGAACCAAGTACTATGTTGTCACGCCGGCTCCAAATAACACAGAGTGTTAAACATAGAGACAGTATACAACTAACCAACAATTTAAAAAAATTATTAGCCCTGGCCCATTTCTACCCCAATATAGGGACAAAGTATGTAAGACTAGATGCATTCTCGCAACAATTAGAACCGTAGACCGGTTTCGCTCTCATTAGAGCTCTTCAGTACGGCATACTAATTGTAGCAAAAATGCACCAAAAATAACACGGCTATCGTATAGCCAGTCTTAAAACACTAAGTGAGTGGTGAACGTGTCGCCACCTAGTTCGGAACCAAGTACTATGTTGTCACGCCGGCTCCAAATAACACAGAGTGTTAAACATAGAGACAGTATACAACTAACCAACAATTTAAAAAAATTATTAGCCCTGGCCCATTTCTACCCCAATATAGGGACAAAGTATGTAAGACTAGATGCATTCTCGCAACAATTAGAACCGTAGACCGGTTTCGCTCTCATTAGAGCTCTTCAGTACGGCATACTAATTGTAGCAAAAATGCACCAAAAATAACACGGCTATCGTATAGCCAGTCTTAAAACACTAAGTGAGTGGTGAACGTGTCGCCACCTAGTTCGGAACCAAGTACTATGTTGTCACGCCGGCTCCAAATAACACAGAGTGTTAAACATAGAGACAGTATACAACTAACCAACAATTTAAAAAAATTATTAGCCCTGGCCCATTTCTACCCCAATATAGGGACAAAGTATGTAAGACTAGATGCATTCTCGCAACAATTAGTATGCCGTACTGAAGAGCTCTAATGAGAGCGAAACCGGTCTACGGTTCTAATTGTTGCGAGAATGCATCTAGTCTTACATACTTTGTCCCTATATTGGGGTAGAAATGGGCCAGGGCTAATAATTTTTTTAAATTGTTGGTTAGTTGTATACTGTCTCTATGTTTAACACTCTGTGTTATTTGGAGCCGGCGTGACAACATAGTACTTGGTTCCGAACTAGGTGGCGACACGTTCACCACTCACTTAGTGTTTTAAGACTGGCTATACGATAGCCGTGTTATTTTTGGTGCATTTTTGCTACAATTAGTATGCCGTACTGAAGAGCTCTAATGAGAGCGAAACCGGTCTACGGTTCTAATTGTTGCGAGAATGCATCTAGTCTTACATACTTTGTCCCTATATTGGGGTAGAAATGGGCCAGGGCTAATAATTTTTTTAAATTGTTGGTTAGTTGTATACTGTCTCTATGTTTAACACTCTGTGTTATTTGGAGCCGGCGTGACAACATAGTACTTGGTTCCGAACTAGGTGGCGACACGTTCACCACTCACTTAGTGTTTTAAGACTGGCTATACGATAGCCGTGTTATTTTTGGTGCATTTTTGCTACAATTAGTATGCCGTACTGAAGAGCTCTAATGAGAGCGAAACCGGTCTACGGTTCTAATTGTTGCGAGAATGCATCTAGTCTTACATACTTTGTCCCTATATTGGGGTAGAAATGGGCCAGGGCTAATAATTTTTTTTTAAATTGTTGGTTAGTTGTATACTGTCTCTATGTTTAACACTCTGTGTTATTTGGAGCCGGCGTGACAAAATAGTACTTGGTTCCGAACTAGGTGGCGACACGTTCACCACTCACTTAGTGTTTTAAGACTGGCTATACGATAGCCGTGTTATTTTTGGTGCATTTTTGCTACAATTAGTATGCCGTACTGAAGAGCTCTAATGAGAGCGAAACCGGTCTACGGTTCTAATTGTTGCGAGAATGCATCTAGTCTTACATACTTTGTCCCTATATTGGGGTAGAAATGGGCCAGGGCTAATAATTTTTTTAAATTGTTGGTTAGTTGTATACTGTCTCTATGTTTAACACTCTGTGTTATTTGGAGCCGGCGTGACAACATAGTACTTGGTTCCGAACTAGGTGGCGACACGTTCACCACTCACTTAGTGTTTTAAGACTGGCTATACGATAGCCGTGTTATTTTTGGTGCATTTTTGCTACAATTAGTATGCCGTACTGAAGAGCTCTAATGAGAGCGAAACCGGTCTACGGTTCTAATTGTTGCGAGAATGCATCTAGTCTTACATACTTTGTCCCTATATTGGGGTAGAAATGGGCCAGGGCTAATAATTTTTTTAAATTGTTGGTTAGTTGTATACTGTCTCTATGTTTAACACTCTGTGTTATTTGGAGCCGGCGTGACAACATAGTACTTGGTTCCGAACTAGGTGGCGACACGTTCACCACTCACTTAGTGTTTTAAGACTGGCTATACGATAGCCGTGTTATTTTTGGTGCATTTTTGCTACAATTAGTATGCCGTACTGAAGAGCTCTAATGAGAGCGAAACCGGTCTACGGTTCTAATTGTTGCGAGAATGCATCTAGTCTTACATACTTTGTCCCTATATTGGGGTAGAAATGGGCCAGGGCTAATAATTTTTTTAAATTGTTGGTTAGTTGTATACTGTCTCTATGTTTAACACTCTGTGTTATTTGGAGCCGGCGTGACAACATAGTACTTGGTTCCGAACTAGGTGGCGACACGTTCACCACTCACTTAGTGTTTTAAGACTGGCTATACGATAGCCGTGTTATTTTTGGTGCATTTTTGCTACAATTAGTATGCCGTACTGAAGAGCTCTAATGAGAGCGAAACCGGTCTACGGTTCTAATTGTTGCGAGAATGCATCTAGTCTTACATACTTTGTCCCTATATTGGGGTAGAAATGGGCCAGGGCTAATAATTTTTTTAAATTGTTGGTTAGTTGTATACTGTCTCTATGTTTAACACTCTGTGTTATTTGGAGCCGGCGTGACAACATAGTACTTGGTTCCGAACTAGGTGGCGACACGTTCACCACTCACTTAGTGTTTTAAGACTGGCTATACGATAGCCGTGTTATTTTTGGTGCATTTTTGCTACAATTAGTATGCCGTACTGAAGAGCTCTAATGAGAGCGAAACCGGTCTACGGTTCTAATTGTTGCGAGAATGCATCTAGTCTTACATACTTTGTCCCTATATTGGGGTAGAAATGGGCCAGGGCTAATAATTTTTTAAATTGTTGGTTAGTTGTATACTGTCTCTATGTTTAACACTCTGTGTTATTTGGAGCCGGCGTGACAACATAGTACTTGGTTCCGAACTAGGTGGCGACACGTTCACCACTCACTTAGTGTTTTAAGACTGGCTATACGATAGCCGTGTTATTTTTGGTGCATTTTTGCTACAATTAGTATGCCGTACTGAAGAGCTCTAATGAGAGCGAAACCAGTCTACGGTTCTAATTGTTGCGAGAATGCATCTAGTCTTACATACTTTGTCCCTATATTGGGGTAGAAATGGGCCAGGGCTAATAATTTTTTTAAATTGTTGGTTAGTTGTATACTGTCTCTATGTTTAACACTCTGTGTTATTTGGAGCCGGCGTGACAACATAGTACTTGGTTCCGAACTAGGTGGCGACACGTTCACCACTCACTTAGTGTTTTAAGACTGGCTATACGATAGCCGTGTTATTTTTGGTGCATTTTTGCTACAATTAGTATGCCGTACTGAAGAGCTCTAATGAGAGCGAAACCGGTCTACGGTTCTAATTGTTGCGAGAATGCATCTAGTCTTACATACTTTGTCCCTATATTGGGGTAGAAATGGGCCAGGGCTAATAATTTTTTTAAATTGTTGGTTAGTTGTATACTGTCTCTATGTTTAACACTCTGTGTTATTTGGCGCCGGCGTGACAACATAGTACTTGGTTCCGAACTAGGTGGCGACACGTTCACCACTCACTTAGTGTTTTAAGACTGGCTATACGATAGCCGTGTTATTTTTGGTGCATTTTTGCTACAATTAGTATGCCGTACTGAAGAGCTCTAATGAGAGCGAAACCGGTCTACGGTTCTAATTGTTGCGAGAATGCATCTAGTCTTACATACTTTGTCCCTATATTGGGGTAGAAATGGGCCAGGGCTAATAATTTTTTAAATTGTTGGTTAGTTGTATACTGTCTCTATGTTTAACACTCTGTGTTATTTGGAGCCGGCGTGACAACATAGTACTTGGTTCCGAACTAGGTGGCGACACGTTCACCACTCACTTAGTGTTTTAAGACTGGCTATACGATAGCCGTGTTATTTTTGGTGCATTTTTGCTACAATTAGTATGCCGTACTGAAGAGCTCTAATGAGAGCGAAACCGGTCTACGGTTCTAATTGTTGCGAGAATGCATCTAGTCTTACATACTTTGTCCCTATATTGGGGTAGAAATGGGCCAGGGCTAATAATTTTTTTAAATTGTTGGTTAGTTGTATACTGTCTCTATGTTTAACACTCTGTGTTATTTGGAGCCGGCGTGACAACATAGTACTTGGTTCCGAACTAGGTGGCGACACGTTCACCACTCACTTAGTGTTTTAAGACTGGCTATACGATAGCCGTGTTATTTTTGGTGCATTTTTGCTACAATTAGTATGCCGTACTGAAGAGCTCTAATGAGAGCGAAACCGGTCTACGGTTCTAATTGTTGCGAGAATGCATCTAGTCTTACATACTTTGTCCCTATATTGGGGTAGAAATGGGCCAGGGCTAATAATTTTTTTAAATTGTTGGTTAGTTGTATACTGTCTCTATGTTTAACACTCTGTGTTATTTGGAGCCGGCGTGACAACATAGTACTTGGTTCCGAACTAGGTGGCGACACGTTCACCACTCACTTAGTGTTTTAAGACTGGCTATACGATAGCCGTGTTATTTTTGGTGCATTTTTGCTACAATTAGTATGCCGTACTGAAGAGCTCTAATGAGAGCGAAACCGGTCTACGGTTCTAATTGTTGCGAGAATGCATCTAGTCTTACATACTTTGTCCCTATATTGGGGTAGAAATGGGCCAGGGCTAATAATTTTTTAAATTGTTGGTTAGTTGTATACTGTCTCTATGTTTAACACTCTGTGTTATTTGGAGCCGGCGTGACAACATAGTACTTGGTTCCGAACTAGGTGGCGACACGTTCACCACTCACTTAGTGTTTTAAGACTGGCTATACGATAGCCGTGTTATTTTTGGTGCATTTTTGCTACAATTAGTATGCCGTACTGAAGAGCTCTAATGAGAGCGAAACCGGTCTACGGTTCTAATTGTTGCGAGAATGCATCTAGTCTTACATACTTTGTCCCTATATTGGGGTAGAAATGGGCCAGGGCTAATAATTTTTTTAAATTGTTGGTTAGTTGTATACTGTCTCTATGTTTAACACTCTGTGTTATTTGGAGCCGGCGTGACAACATAGTACTTGGTTCCGAACTAGGTGGCGACACGTTCACCACTCACTTAGTGTTTTAAGACTGGCTATACGATAGCCGTGTTATTTTTGGTGCATTTTTGCTACAATTAGTATGCCGTACTGAAGAGCTCTAATGAGAGCGAAACCGGTCTACGGTTCTAATTGTTGCGAGAATGCATCTAGTCTTAAAGAAAAACTTACCGGTCAACTGCGGTTTGACTTCTTGGTAAATGCTTCCAGAAAGGAAAGGGATAGACTAGTTAGGATGTAAGGAATCTGGAGGCACTAACAATTCACTTAATAAAAATATGTCGACTAACAAAACACACATATATACGTCTGCAGTTTCGAGAGGAAAACAGTTAGTAATATTTCTAGTAAAACTGCTTAAAGACGTCTACAACACGACTGTTCTTGGCAGCTTATCGCCCACAGGTACGATAAGATAATTTTTGAACTTCAGTTTAATTTAAAAACAATACAGGGGTTGCCATCTGTCTCTCGATAAATCAAAATAAAAATTATTCTAGCCAAAACTACTATTTAAACATAATTAACGGAAATATATCGCACAGCGGCGCCAACATCTACTTTTCGTTTCCATATGGTGTGCGTCTCTTTCTTCAATAATAATGTCTTTTTCCGTTTCAGTTTGAGCGTCTTTTATTAGTTTTTCAAATGCATCACAATCGTCACATGTATCCGTTTCTGGCCTTTTAAACGATAAATTATATTGTGTATTGAATATGTATCTATAACTTTCTTTAACAGGATTGTTATCCGTTTCATTGCATTTCTCGTCATAAAGGTTGTACATAAGTTTAATATTTAGACTGCATTCTAGATAACTTCTTTTAATATTATCTCTGCGATAGTGACTCTCGCTCACTGGAAAAGATTCAATATGATCTTTTACAAATTTTATTCTTTCCTCGTTAATTTTATTTGTTGGAGGGTGATTATGACGTTTATCAGGACTGGTCAGGCATCCGCCGGACTCATTTAGCTGGGTGTTTTTGAGATAGTTTTGAACAAATTTTCATATTTGGCACCTGCACCATTAAAAAACCTAACCTCAAAAATTGGGAACTTAATTTTATAATTTTAAATACTATACCTTCGGATGTCTGTTCTCCCTCTTTAATGTTAAGTTTATTTAGAACCAATTCTACCATTTTTTCTATTTCTGGACGATATCCTGTTATTAGTAAACATTTTGCACAGCACAAATTGATCAACACCTGTTCTTTCACAGTTAACAAGCTACATTAAGCGAAGCAGCATACCAATGAAAACTAGATTAAAACAGAGCAGTTGTCCACAAGTCTCAGTAGTCTAAAGGCGGATGTACACATACGTCTTTAGTGGAGCAAGCACACATGGACTCCTGCTTAAAAAATTATATTTTGTTCATTTAAAGGATTTAAACTCTGAGATTTTTTTACATATTATTTTAATTATTTTGTGTCTAGAAATACATTAAACCTGTTTTTAAAGAATTTGGACTTCCGAACTTTGTACACCAAATAGAAGATATACATATATATATATATATATATATATATATATATATATATATATATATATATATATATATATATATATATATATATATATATATATATATATATATATATCTTCCATTTGGTGTACAAAGTTCGGAAGTCCAAATTCTTTGAAAACAGGTTTAATGTATTTCTAGACACAAAAGAATTAAAATTATATGTAAAAAAATCTATAAATATATCGATACACAAGTATTATCATCAAAACAATAAAGAAATGTCCTATGGTGAGAAATTATTTAACTCGAGGAAACGTCTAAATTAATAAAAGGAGAATCGTACAACAAACAGAATTGACTGAGGCAGAAGTTTTAGTTAACTTACTAATTCAAATTTTTAACGGTGGTAAGTCTGGATTAGCAATAATACTTGAAATAAAATCATTATCCAGCAAAACTCATAAGTGAGGCATGTAATATACGCAGTGAAAGCAAAATAAAAATAAGTGCCTATGCAGTGTGAAAAGCCAAATGGACTAAACTCAGTATCTTAATTATTGTGCATATTTATAGAAAATTTGGGGAAACAGCAAGTGCGTTACAGTAGTGAATTTTCATAAGAATTGTACACTATTATTAAACGGAATATTACTAATAATACTTGAAACTTACACAAACCTTTAAGATCAAGTCTAGAGATCCTAGTACGCGCACATTTGAAGAATTCTTGAGAAACTGTTACCAACGCTATCTCTTTATCAAAAAAAATCTTATATTCTAACTCCTTTTGAGAAAAGTGGCCAAAACTCAATTATCTCTGAAGCTAAAAAATACAATTTTGCTATATCTATAGATAGTGTAAGTCTCTTTAGCAGAAACTTCATGAAGTTGCAGAAGCTCTCCAGAAAAAAAAATTCTTAGAAAAGTAAAGTTTCGGCCAAATTATAAATGTAGCAGTTAGTTTTCCCTATTAATCGCCTAAATTGTTTTTTCAGAAAACCTATTCAAACCGTTTTTTTAGCTTAAAAACCTTTTAAAGAAAAATTCTAGGTACCTGCAGAATTAATAATCCCTAGTGAGGTAGTCGTTAGAAGGAGTTCGTTAGCCAAACTCACAAACCAGCTTTATGAAAAAGAAATTATTTTATCACAATTTGCATTTCCAAATTAGTTATTTTGTTATTTTTCGCGGATTGGAATATTTTTATGAAAATGCGCTACCAGAACGCGCTTGCTGCGCCCAGATTCTCTAAGTTTTTTTTTTTCATCCTCTAGTTATGTATCCAACTGGATAAAAAACGACTCCGGAGTGTTTAGTTCTTACTGTGCTTAATTAGCGTGAAGCAGATTTTGTATGTTCATATTTTAATTTAAATTTGAAACAAACTTTAGCTTTGCAGCTACTAATAATTTGTGATTAACTCTGCATGCGGTAGCAAAATTAAGTAGCGGGAAACCGCTGTAAGGCTGATCTGAATCAGATCATAATTGACATCTCTGTAGCCTTCACAATCGCTAAATTACTGTTCCTCATGCTGAAACTCACAAAACATATCCCTTGTCATTAACCATGCATAAAACCAAACTCTGCTCTGTATGAAAACAGTTCACAGTTTAAATGAAATCATAATGATCCCTACTCGCCTGAAAAGTTTTCCAATTTTAAAATGTCATTCGGCACAGCGAGGAATAACTGGCATTATGTAAGACTGTTATTACGACTGACTAGATGAAATTGTTTCGGAAAGATGAATTAAAATAAGAGAAAGACGCAGTCTGTGGCACGGGCTTATTTTGAGATATAAATGAAATATGTAATATCCTGTTTTGGTGACACTATGTTGCTTAGAAATTGTCTAGCATAAATGCTTGACAGGAAAATATGTTAAGCATGTGTACAAATAAAAAGCTATGTTGATCAAAGAAAAGGCTATGTTGATCGAGCGAAAAATCAGATAACTAGGATACAATTGCAACACTTATACAGACTAAAACATCCAATGATTGAAGTCAAGACTATTATGACGACTTCAAGACACCACACACAGACCGCGGGAAGCATAGGTTTAACACATGGAAATACAGTAGGATTTTTCTTAATCTACTTACTCTACCTATTACTAAAAAAACTTGTTAGGAGTAGATAACAAATTTAGAGGTAGTTAAACAGTTTTGCATTTTTAATAAATTTAATTATTGCAAACAATATTCATTTAATTCTAACAGACAAATATAAAAGAAAGGCTGCATTTAATGGCTAAAAAATATTTTTTGTAAGCATATTCCTAAAAAGCTCCTCTCTTTGTTGATTGTGGAATCTGCAAGAGCATATTGAATGTTTCAAGTCCCCGGTACTTGCCCAGTCGCAACCGCAGTCGGGGCTGTTTTTCAATCGCAACTTAAATATATGTTTCGGAAAAGTGCCTTGCCCAAATATCAAACGGTTTAGGGGAGTTGATGTATGTCGGGGTAGGACTGTCTATTTATGCAGTGGTAACTGTGTCGAAAACTGATGGGGGGGCAGGCAAGGTTGGAAAATCTGTGGAAATGTTCATTAATGGCGAATAATAATTTGTGTAACTTTTGTTATTTACCACGGAGTTTGCGAGATATGGTTTGTTTACTATGCCTTCAGCCTCCTTAAAAGATATATTTAGCGTCGTCATTGTGCCCTTAAATTTTGCACTGTTTTACGTACGTTGAACAAGTTTCAGATGTAGATCCATGATTAGTATTTTTGCAATATATACAAAATTCTACAGTGTACTCACACCTTGTGAGATTCTCCACAGAACTTACATGTTGCCTTGCCGCGACATAGCAAAGATGTGTGGCCAAATTTATAACAATTATAGCACTGAATTACTCGTGATATGTATATATTTACCTGGCATCTGACACGGTTAATGAAAATGTATTCTGGTAACAGGTCCCCGAAAAGTAACTATAATAACCTCTCGGGGTATGTAAATCGTTTCACCGTTATTATTTTAAATTGATATACTTAACCGTTTAACATGTAACACTGGAATGTCAGAAATTATTATTGATTTTAATAGATCTTCAGTAATAGATGTGTTAACATTCCTAATTACACCTTTTTTAACCAAGAGATGCTATGGGATATATGCTATAAGGTTATTTTTAGCAAATAAATCCAGATTGATAATCGGATTGGCCGCGTTGCCGCTTTTAGTGAATTTTTGTAGAAAAAATTCACTAATGGGGAGATCCCGACTTTTGAATTTTGAAATTTTTTTTGCAAATGAGCGCGAACTAAGACCCCTAGATTTTATATCCGGGGTCAGTTTCAATTTTTATATGTATAAAAGTAAACTACATGCCAAAATTTAAATTTGTATGTGACAAGAAAAAAAGTTATAATAAAATATTTGGTGCCAGATCATTTCTATGAAAATTCACTACCATAACACACTTTCTGTGAGACTGCAGTTCACTGGGTATATTGTCAAGCAAACGACCTACCTTCATCGGATGAAGACGGCTGACGTTCAGACTCCCCGCATGTTCCACGTACAAGTGAAACGGTCCAGCGTCTGTACTTTCGTTTCTTAGTCCTGTATTTATGTATGATTTTTGTTGATTTTCATCCGACTGGTACTGATTAAGGTTGATATTATTCTGTGTATTTATATTTTCTTGTGGTATAAAATTATTGGATACTAATTTATTTAAAGTGAAAATGTCTGTATTATGAGATTCACATTGTGAATTTTTCGACAATTCTTGATTATCGATTGTACTTCTCGGTGGTAAACTTACTGAGTGTGTACCACCTCCTTCACCATATTCGCCACTTGCCATCTTGGCGCTCTAATTATCAGGGATTTTTTTTATAGTATACAAAAAGAACTTACCCATCGGCTAAATTATTCAACTTTTCTAAGAACTTACTTAATACCAATTATTTATTAAACTCAATTAAAATTATGGGCGTTTAAGGAAAATCACAACACTATACGCGTCCGTAAATATAAGAGCTGGACTCGAACTGAGGTTCATGCACTTGCGAATTGCGAAATTGCCGCCAGGCGTATTCCTATTGGTTTATTTAAAATCATATCGTAAAACTGTTGTTTTTTATTAGATTTTATAAATGTATTTTACTAATTTTTGTGTGCATACAGTTAGACACGATCTAAATGTCTTCTCTACTTTTAAGTTTGTGTAGCCCCAATGTTCATTAAGGGCCCCTTTATAATACTTACTTAGCATGTGCTTATACGTGTAATATGAAAATAAAAAAATACGGGACGCAGCAAGTGCATTATAGTAGTGAATTTTCATAAAAAATGTACACTATTAGTAAGTTGTATCATTAAAAACTAATTCTTTTAATTTAAATGGATCTTGAAGATTGGTTTTTGGGGTCCCAGTAAGCGAATACTTAAAGAAATTTCTGTTTTCTATGCAGCTAGAAAATTAAAATTTGGCACATATATGTAAATACTACTTGTATTACAAATTTCATTAGTTACAAAAGCTTAAAAAAAATTATTTACCAACAGAATATACGTGGCAAATTATCAATATGGCAGGTATTTTCCTTATTAATTGCTTGGATGGTTTTGTTTTAGTCAACTCAATCGAACTAGTTTTTGCAAACAAAACAACCAAAAAGGTATTTTACATAGGTTTTACTATTGCTCAAGATTGAAGATTATAGCTTAATGGGAAATTGAGTTATCGGATTTGAAATCTTTTTACGAAAATTCTCTACCACAACGTACTTGCTGCACCCAGACCCTCTTCATCGCTTATTAACTGCTGCTGTATACATACTTTTTTAAATGATAAAATATTGTAGCTCTTTATGTGAGACTGACGAACAAGGCAACCTCAAATTCATTTTTTGAAACATATTTTAGACAAATGAAATGAGGTAACATTTTAAACATAAATTGAAAATCTTGGTTCGCGGCTTCGTTACGGGAGTTCCCACCCTTCTGCATGCGTAGAACCACCCTCAAATTATAAACAAGAACAATATAAACAAGTAAAATTTCTTCGGAACAACCCCCAAGAAAGTTGAAGGACCTGCGGGAATAGGGTTCTGGGCGAAGTAAACAGGACTTTAAGGAAGTATAGCTGCAAAATGATTAAAAGATAGCTTATAGAGGTCCAAAGCTAGTTTTTTTAACTTTCCGCTTACATTTTCTTTTTAGCTTCCCTGCACAGCACCCCTATCCACTCCTGGTCCTGTAACTTTCTTAGGGGCCGTTTGCAAGAAAAATTTCTTGTGGTATGTGCATATAGAAAAGGTTCTAAGCATGTTTCTAATTTTTTTTCTAATAGTCTCCCGTGTCCTAAACTGCAAACCGAAAATTTAACTTTTATTTCCAAAAGAATGTACCTGTTAGATTATAAACGTGGCAGGTATTTTTTTATTAATCGCTTGGATGATCTATTTTAGTCAACTCAGTCGAACCAGTTTCTGCAAACCAAATAACAAAAAAGGTTTTTTAAAGGAAACTTGTAGTTGTTTTTCAAATCTAATACCCACGCTGCCTTTATATGGGTTTACTATGTATAAAAACTGAAGATTCTGGTTTAGTGGGAAATTGAGATCACTATTTGAAATATTTTTACAAAAATTCGCTACTATAACGCACTTGCTGCACCTAAACTTTTTTAAACACTTATTTACGATTACTGTATCCATACTTTTTGAAAATGAAATAAAGATAAACAGTACAAAATTTTGAAGTTATAATTTTAATAATTTACACTGTACTATACTTGTAATTTAAACTGCTTTATGATATTATGTAGTTTAATTTACTTCAAATGTTCTATAAAGACTAAAAGCTAAAGAGTAAAGAAACGATAAGTACCTAGGTACCTTAGGTATTATACTTATATTAGTTTGAGGTAGGTATATTTCTTCTTGAAATAATTTTCTTTCAGTATCTACATGCATTGATTAAGAACCTGAATCTGATGTACGCAACCACTTTTTTATTTGTTTGATTGGAAGTTAGAACCATAATATATTATATATTTTTCTGATATCTACAGATTTATATGAGAGTTGTCGTAAATGGCAACCCCGCGGATTGTTTATTGGGACATATTTTCGTAGCCTGTCGTTTAAAACTTAATTTGGAGATTTCGTTTGCAATGGCTGCGAAACCCTGATTTATCTGTTTGACCCTGTTTAACATTATCAGCATCTATTTAGAGGTAATTTCATGTCATATAGTAGATTATTGATTTTTTATTTAGTTGTAACTCAAGCTCTACAGAACCATTTGAGTTCAAATTTGGTAGGTGGTTCAGAATTGACTGTGACTGTTTTACCATTTACCGAAAACAATGATTATAGATGATCGTATAGCACACCAAACAATCATTTTGAAGAATGTAAAAGCCTTTCATTAATTTCACGTGGGTTTGCTGTAGCCCAGGGGCAAAAATTCAGTCTATTAACCACGCCATGTAATGTAAAGTGAGCTTCGTCACTCATTAAGAGACCTTGTGATATATCTGGTTGATTGTTCTCTTACTCCAAAAAACTTCGACAAAACTAAGTGCGGTACTGTTTGTCACGTTCAGTTAGCGTTTGAACCACTGTTATTAGGTACAGATGGAATATAATCCTGTCCATAGTTCTTTGGGTACTCGCGGCAGATAAATTTAACGCTGCCGCATGTTACCTCACTCATCGATTTGAACTACGAAGAATCGATCCTCTTAGCAGCTTTTTAATTTTAAGAATGCATGCAGATCCTCTACTACCAGCTGATTTTACTTTTTCAACTGATCCATTATTTTGGCATCTACGCAACAAATATGAAATTGAACCTCAACTCGGAGCATCACGGATATTAAATTGATGACGAAAAAGCTGCTGAGGTACAATTATGAAACTAAATTTAAAAAATTTTGCAACGTAAATATGCGTGTTATATATTGCATCGTTTCATCGGAGAACTATCACACAACTGTCAAAGCATCTCCAAAGGCTCTCCTTTCGACTGCTGTCATTGATTTTCCGTTTTAAAAACACATTTATTTTTTTATTCTATTTAAAAGTAAACAAATCAGTTTGGCACTCATTGTACAAATAGTTTTAACTCGATGTGACACACATTGTATCATTTAAGCAGATTAAAATTAAAATATAAATTGCAATTGAAGTAAAAGCTTGCAACCATATTGTGACACATCACCAACCATTTGCAATGTAACAAATTGTTTTACCAAACGCACAGCTGCACATTGTTGGAAATAACGTCCAATTCGAAGCCTCATTTCAAATCGGCTACGCATTTTTAATCTGTCAGGATTAAAACCAATCAAATAATATTTAGATGAGGTTCACACTAAAACCTATTATAGAGGCACAGCTGTTAGATCTGCGGTTCGTGTCACATTTCCCACAAATGTGTGAATGGATTTATCATGATTGTTATGCACTAAAGCAGTAATTGTAATATGTGGTGAATTCTTTATTCTATTTTGTATTCTGCATTATCTATGTTGTGGCTCCGCATTCCGGACGGGGCGTAAATCCGTTGGTGTCGTGTCCATGCGATGCTGGACACGTTAAATATCCCTACCCTCCTTACAGAAAGGCAAGGGTTACGCAAAATTTCTAGGGTAGTGGGGTAAAACTGCTCCCTGGCGTTCCTGTATATATATATATATATATATATATATATATATATATATATATATATATATATATATATATATATATATATATATATATATATATATATATATATATATATATATATATATATATATATATATATATATATATATATAATGTTTCAAAAATGTCAGCCAAAATGTCTAGGACGTATCTTAAACCAACAAATAAGTGTAACTTCCTATACAATACTATTTCCGAAAATACAAGATGACTTTCAAAATTGTTTCTTTGGCAGTTTCTTTAAACTTATTACAATTAATTTTTTCAGAATTTTTTCATCCTCTGATGATGCTAACGTGGTCAGTGAAACGATCGTAAGGTCTTTAAAAATGTGTTGTGGTGATTTGGGTTCTCAAAATGTACCTAATGAAATTTGACACAGTGAGAAATATTACTAATTTGTTACAAGCTTCAGATTTCATTCAAAGGCGTAACTTACAAGGGCGCTGGAATGGTTCAATTGTCATATATTTTTTGTACGTGGTTTTATCTAATACATTTATCAACATCAAAGCCTCATTTCTTTGACATAAAAAAGGCATACTTTTTAAAATGTTCTAAAGTTGACCGTTTTCGAATAATTTGCTGTTGAACGTTGACGTGTTTGTCAAGATTTTGAAATCACTTGTCCACAATGCCTTCGAAAATCTTTTGAATTGTTCTGCATATCTTCTTCCAGCTACATTAAAAGTCCCAGAACACTCACCGAAGATTAAAATCATATCAACTGGGGTCCAGCATACATACAATTTGACATTTAAAAAAATGAATAGCAGAAATAATAATGTGACAATTCCAATCCAATGTCAAGCTAATATCTTGATCATTTGCCTAATTGCTATTATAACATATTTCAAAGATGTTCGAAGGTATTTTGGACAAGTGATTTCAAAAGCTCAAAATGTACGTCAACATTCAACTGCAAATTACTCAAAAACGGTCAATTTTAAAACATTTTAATAAGACTACCTTTTTTTATGTAAAATAAATAAAGCTTTTAGATTTTCGATACATGTATTCCATACAACCACACAATATATATATATATATATATATATATATATATATATATATATATATATATATATATATATATATATATATATATATATATATATATATATATATAGTTAAATAAGGCCCTTTTGGCTTTATGATAAAAAATAAATTTATTCAAAACCAAAAAGTACAATTAAATAACGAAGTGATTAATTACAAGTTACAACTAACGAAATATGAATGTTGTTAATCGTGGACAAGTAAAGAATGAATCTAAATCTAACATAACTGATACTTATAAACTAGGATTGATTATTATGCGGTTTATACATGTTGTATGAATTAATCTACGCGTGGCAGTTAACTACTCTGTCTGTCAGGTCAGGTCACGTCAGCTCAGGTCAGGTTAGGTCAGGTCAGGCCAGGTCAGGTCATATTTTCGGCCGAGATTTCCACGACCGTTGTTTCGGGTATTATGCTTTATGCCTGGTATACAGGGTGATTCATAAGTGGTGACCAAAAATGAAACCTCGTGTTCTTTGAGCAATTTTAGAGAGGGTATGTCCTATAAAAATTTTTCCTATAAAGCTTCATTAAAAAGATACAGGGTGTTGAAGTTGAATTTCAAAAAAGAAAATTTCCCAATTTTTTAAAAAGTAGCACATATATTTTGCTGAAACTTCGCATGTGTAGGTTATTATGGAAGGCGCGTATTCTACCATAACAATTAAATCGGCTAATCCAGCAGTGGCGCGCGTACCCACATGTGATTGGTTATCCCTCAAGAAAAAAACGAGTACGCCAATGATATTTTTTTTGTTTTTTTTTTTTCAATCTTTCTTTCATTCTTGAACAAAATGACTCTCTCGATAATTTTCTGTACGACGCTTATTTTACGAGTAAGCAATGAATCAGTTCATGATTTTTAACCAGTCGTTGTTTGGTAGAAAATCGCAATGATGCAATCTTATCAGGCTTATAGTAATTTAATTGTTACAATAAATGTTCAAAAATGCCTCCATTCGCCTGAATACACGCACGACATCTTTTTAATGTGGAAAATTTAATGTCTTGAGGATTCATTGTTGCTTGAATATGACGAAAAGCATTATTTATCAGTTGTTGTAGCTGCCCTGGTGTATTATTTGTTCACTGTAGACCAGTCGCTTAAAATCACCCCAAAGATAGAAGTCAAGTGGGTTTCAGTCCATTGATCTTGCAGGCCAATGTATTGGTCCAGTTCTGCCAATCAATCTTTCATTATAATGTTCATGTAGCCATGTAACAACGTTTCGACAATGATGCGCTGGTGCACCGTCATGCTGGTACCACATTATACCTCTTGTTGCTAGTGCAATGGCATCTAGAATGTTTTCTACACGGTTTTCTAGAAGCTCTAAGTACAAAGATCCATTTAAACGTTGTGGCAGGACTTTCATGGGCAGTGAGCCGTTAAAAATACCACACCATAAATTAATGAAAAATCTATGTTGAAATGTGCGAGTCCTTGTTGTATGTGGATTTTCCAATGACCACACATGCTCATTATGAGAATTATAAATACAATTTCTTGTAAATGTTGATTCATCAAGACCAGAAGATTAGATTAGGGAATAAGATATTTTGACTGTTCATTTCCAACATTCACAAAAGACTCGTCGATGCACATTATCTCCAGGTAGAAGGCAATGAACATTGTGTCGATGATATGGATGTAAGGCTTCTCGATGTAAAGTTCTCCAAACAAAGCTTTGAGAATATTGTAACTGCGTGGCAATCCTCCGAGTACTTGTAGAAGGTTGATCCATCACTGCATCCACCACTCTCTTTTCGTCTTCAAGTTGATGTTGTCTTCTACCATTAGCTCTAGCGTCAGGACGTTGTCCAATACCGCACTGCCGAAGTCTTGAAACCGATCGAGAAACAACCATTGGTGTAGGTTGACGGAGAGTGGAAAACCTACGTTGATATTCCCAACAAGCAGCTAGAGCATTTCCATCAGCATATCCGTAGATAAAAATTATATCTGCATACTCTTCTGAGGTGTACTCCATTATAAGAAGTAAAAGAGTAGAAAATTTTGCAATTTTATAAAGTTTACCACTTACACCTATTCAAAATAATAACTTGTTAACCTAAACGTCAAGTGACACTTAATGACAACTTTGGCAAACCAGACTACTACTTACTAAAATAGAACAAAGATAATCGTCGTACAAAAATTATCAAGACATTACATTTTCCATATCAAAAAGATTTCGTGCGTGTATTCAGGTCAATGGAGGCATAAAAGTGTATCATTGCGATTTTCTACCAAACAACTACTGGTTAAAAATCTTGAACTGTGCTCTAAAACACTTACCTAATTCATTGCTTACTCGTAAAATAAGCGTCGTACAGAAAATTATCAAGAGAGTCATTTTGTTCACGAATGAAAGTAAGATTCAAAAAATAAATAAAAAAAAATATCACTGGCGTACCCGTTTTTTTCTTGAGGGATAACCAATGACATGTGGGTACGCGCGCCACTGCTGGGTTAGTCGATTCAGTTGTTATGGTAGAATACGTGCCTTCCATAACAGCCTACACGTGCGAAGTTTCAGCAAAATATATGTACTACTTTTTAAAAAATTGGGAAATTTAATTTTTTGAAATTCAACTTCAACACCCTGTATCTTTTTAATGAAGCATTATAGGAAAAATTCTTATAGGACATACCCTCTTTAAAATTGTTCAAAGAACATGGGGATTCATTTTTGGTCATCACTTATGAATCACCCTGTATATTTAGTTTGGTTACCTTTGCTGTATGGTTTTATGAATTAATCTACGCGTGGCAGTTAACTACTCGGTCTGTCAGACATTGGATTTTAACCACTAAGTCGTTTCAATGCATGTCTTAGGGATTTTATTTTTAATTTGGAAAAAACACTTAATGTTGTGTACCAAATTACTTAAGATTCACAAAATAGGTTTATTTGCATTATTTCTAGCCACATATAAAGTCTTATCCCAGTTAATCTGATACTTACAAAAATATATCCTTTTCAAAAAGTTTTCCAACATTTTCCACCGGAAAAACTTAAGCATAAAGGCTGATTAACGAACTTGACCTCGGTTTTGGCCCAACTAAGATTTTTGCTAAGTTTGACTGAAATCAGTTTTAGTAGTATTTTTTGAGTTATCGCTCGGATACTTACATACATACATACATACATATCCATACATACATATATATATATATATATATATATATATATATATATATATATATATATATATATATATATATATATATATATAAGCTAATAAAAGTTTTAACGGACCTTGGCTTTGGGTTCTAGCGACCCAAATTCTTCGCGCTCATCTGAGGAAATTTTTTCAAAAGATTTTCATCGTGAGCTTTTTCTTAATGAAAATTCGTTAAAAAATAAATAGGCCGATTTTGATAAAATTTGGTAAGTACCTTCCTTTTATAAATGGCTTGGACAAGTTCGTTAGCCAGGAAAATCGAACCTGTTTTTCCTGGAAAATTCTGGGTTTTCTTTCGGGAAATTTTTGTATCTCCGAAAATAACAAAGCAATGGTCATCAAATTTCGTACTCCAGTTTACACTATTAAACTTACCCTACATTCCATTCAGATCTCCATGTTAAAAGGAACAAAAATATAGACATTTAAAAAAAAATGGTGCCACTAATGAGCAGGGAAATGCAAAAAACAAAATATTCCGTGTAACAAATTCTATTGTATATTACATTTTTTTATGTAAGGTACCAATTTTATTTCATTATCATTTAAGTAGTAAGCATGTCATTTAAAAAATATATGATGACGTATATATTCAGAAATAGGTGGGGTCATAAATGTAATTTTTCCGTCATAAGTTGGCAACTCGAAAGATAAAATTGACATGTCCGAACGTTTTTCTTGAAAAAATTTAATAACGCATTTATGAATTGTATTCCAGACTTTACCATTACACTGTATATATATATATATATATATATATATATATATATATATATATATATATATATATATACATCCCAATACTGTTTCGGCGTCTTTACAAAACCATTCTGCTTCTGCGTCTGGTCAAGTATATGACTTTTTTAGATGAGAATATTGCATAGCAAGTTGGTCTGACAGGGTACATGGAGAAACTGGGAATTATACTCTATTATTTTTTGTAAAAAGCAAAGGTTTACATTACCCCACTTTTCAGCGTCGAACCAAATTAAATCTGCTTGAGCATCCAGTGTATAGTTGAAAATATCGTCAACTATACAGCTTTTTTGACGACCGCGTGAGTATTTCTTTCCGGTTTGTCGATAATTCTGCGCCCAGGCAGTGTTGCCGCGTTAGCGCTAAAGCATCTACATACTTAAAAAAAGGAAATATAAGTTTAATAATTATGCTCTGGTAACTACATTTTACTACATACGACTAATGTTATGTTGGCGGCAAGGTTTTACGGCGCGAATCAAACAAACGTCACATGTTATGTAGAGTAGTAGCAATTTTATTATTTAGGTTTCTTATTTTTTAGTTTATAAGAAATACTTGCGTGCGTGTTGTGATTCCTCAAAGTCTGTCTATTTCCGTGACTATGGCCAATCACCGACGCCAGGGAGCAGTTTTTTACCTCATTATTCTGGAAATTTTGCCAAACCCCAGCCTTCCTGTAAGGAGGGTGGGGATCTTTAAGGTGCTCAACATTTCCTGGTACACGGGACGGACGGCTTTACGCCCCCACCGAAGGGCGGAACGTGCAGACATTCAACTTGCTCAAATACAATGCCAGAACCTCGGTGAAAGGGGAACCCTGGGGATCGAGCTCAGTACCCCGAAGTTCTGAGGCACACGTTCTTACCACTGGACCACCGAGGCTCTTTATAAGAATACTACGATTAACGACTTAACTGTGCTTAAAACAAACCTAAATTAATACTTTAAACAGGATTCACCTCACTGGTTGAAAAGTTGTCAATTCTTCAGGTCAGGCCAGGTAAGGTCAAGTAAAGTCCGGGTAGGTAAGGTCAGGTAGGTATAAAAGGTTAACTTCTAGCTGCATACAGTTAGTAGTCTACTCTTTGATAATAGTAAAAGATCAAACAACACTGTGCCTGATTTTCCTAGGCAGTTCTTTAAAGGCTTGCAAAATCATCAGATAACCCAACAACAAAATAATCTCTTAATAATTGGGATCAGAAATTCCATTAAACGGTCCTGATTAAATCCATAGTCAAATACCTATATTAAGTTCTTATCCAAACAGGGTACACTGAATGTTCTTTGTTATTGATATATTTTTTATCGCAATAGAAATGAACAACAATCTAGTACTAAATGCTTTACATTTCAAATAATATCATCATCACACATCATTAAATATTGTTTCCCTTACTTAGTGAAACCGTCCCCTATCAAATATAGATACTTCTTCTCTGGCTTCACAATTGCTTATTTTCTTCTCTGTGACCGGTTTCGCGCTTTTACGACATCGTCAGATGTGTTTGGTCAATCAGTAGTGACGCGGATATACCGTTTTTTGAAAGGGGCCGCCATTTTAAAATGTCTCTGTTTAACAAAGAAAGGTTATATTTAGGCTTTTTGGCGTTCTATGTGCAACATACCTCATATAACAAGTAACAATGATACTATTTTATTTTAAAAAATTACGAAGAAACAAAAACAAAAGTGTATCCTGAAAGTCAATTGATCTGGTTAGTTGTTTAACCAATACATTTTACGTCTATAGGAATTGTATGTACCTAAACAGAAGTCATTGGCTCACGATTTTATTTAATTGCCATGTTTATAATACCTTTCCACGCACACGTCACCCTTTTAAAATCTTTAAGTTTAGCAAAAAATCAATTGAAAATAGAAATTTGGTATCTCTGAAGTCCACCTCCAAATACTTTTTTTTCCAAATTTGGTGAAATAATAATGACGATAAAATATTTTTTAAAGGAAAACGATTGCCATTTTAAAGTGAGTATGTTTAGAAAAAAATTACAAGACTTCAAAAAATATTTACTGGACTAATAACAAAGCGATATTTACGAGTTTGAGAACAACAAAAAATCATTTAAAAATATTTTGTCTCGCTGGTTTGCAACACACACACACACACACACACACATGCACGTGCGCACACTCTCACCCGCGCGCACACAGCCGCACTCGTGCCTGCGCGTTCAGTCGGTTAACAAAACACGTTATGAAATATCATGAAAATTTTCGGAAAAAATACAAATAAAAATTAAGCTTTACAATTTTCCTCTGGCTATTAGACTGTGTATAACATTGGCTTGTTCTGTAGTTGTATTAACAATTATTATTAACGACAAGAAAAACATTAGTACTAATTATTTTTCCACAATTTTTAGGGCTGCGTGATCATTATCGATGTAATTCTTCAAAGTATACTAAGACACAGTAGTTTTCAGTAACATAGCATATGTAATAAAATATACCTGTAAAAAATTCATATTAAAAACCTTAAAATGCCCACTTCCAAAAAACTGTTTTTTGTCTAAAGTTGGAAGTGTTACAAGCTAATCATTTTCTTACAAGGATGGGATTTTATTTTATGTTAACATACAAAGTTAATATTGTAGAACATTGTTTTAATATAAGAGTTTAAAAAATTATAAATAAATTAATTTGGCGGTACATTTTATGAATATTAGTTTCCTACTGTGATAGTTTACAAAAAGAGATAGAACAAACTTTATGTGCTATTTATGTCTCCATAAAACAAATAAAAAATATATAACTAATTATTAACCTTAAACTCTTAAACGAAAAATGCCTAATTTTCTTTCTACTGATATTATATAATGTTATTCATTATAAATGTTAAAAGGATTGAACGGATAAAGGATTAAAACAATAGTGAATCTATTAGTATACTTCATTTTTGTTTGTCTTTAGCCATTTAATTTACATTTTATTTTACTTGTGCAAATATTTTGCACCAGTACTTTTATCTTGGTCCATGTTTTATTTTTTAACAAGTCTGGATTGGGCTTTAAAAGATTCACATTTATCCTTTCTTTGGTAGTATAATTCTGCTTTATTTACCGTCGCCGGTGAAAATTATCATTATTAATATAGAAACCTTTGGTGCCTTTTACAGCATTAGTTATTTAACCGATATTTAAATGTAGTAAATATATTAAATACCACATACAACTTTCTTCTCTCGACTCTTCTAGCACATTTTTATATTATTTTCATATTATCCTGCTTATCCGCGGTCCAGCTTTCCGCTCCATACATTATAACACTCCATAGGTATGATTTATGGTGAACTTATTTCACCAGTGTAAGTTACAGTCTTTATTAGTGAGGATAGTATTTTGTCTCTTAAATGTCTTTAATATAAAACTAATATCTTGAATTCTAACTTCATTAAAAATAAAACATTAAGACTTTTTACTCCAGTCTTCAGCAAACAAAAACTTTATGACAAAAACTTAAACTTTAAGAAAAGTAAGATAATAATATATCTAGTAACCATTAGTTGGAGTAAAAAATAAATAAAAGCAAGTCTGTAAATGATATGTGGGGACCATTACAGTTGTGTCAAAAATGTTAAGTTAAGTTGTTCCACAGATCTAAAGTAAACAAATAGATGATAAGAAAAAAAAATGCATCAACGCTAAATCTTTATTGATTTGTGTTTCGTTGCTGTGTATTTAATAAGTTAAACTACAAAATATGTATGGTTGTACAATATTATATGAGTATTATAACCTACATATTGTTTCATAAAATTGTTGCGCATAAGTACACTTGGAGAACCCAAATCACCACAACACATATTTTTAAAGACCTGACGATCGTTTCGCTAACAAAGTTAGCGTCATTCGTTAGCGAAAAAGAGGCGCATTATTCTTAATCTGTACATAAATCAAACTAATATAATACATACTAACGGATATGAAATTAAAGATAAAATAAAAAAAAGGTGTTCGCCATATTTTTTAAATTTATTAAAGAAAATATAGCCGACTATTGGAGAAGACATCAGGAATAAAATTAAACAGACAAATGTACCATTAAGGGTCCGCAAATGACAAAAGAGCTGATGTGGGAAAATGAAAAAAGACTAGCAAAGGATCCGCAGTGTACGCAGTGTACTAGACGAGGTGTACAGAAATATTAAACTATAAATTAATATGACGAAAACAATGAAAATATGTGAGGGCAGTACTACAAATGTCGATATAAAGCTAAACAGCCAAAACTTAAGCAAGTAGAAAGGTTGAGTATTATTATGGATAATGATAAATGCAGCAAGGAACTGTAAAGGTGTATCGCAATGGCAAACCATGCATAATAAGAGACAAAATACTCAATAATAAATATTAAAACTTGGACCAAGGGAAGAGGTGCATCAAATCATACGTATGGGGTGTTGTAATGTACGGTGCGGAAGGCTAAAATTTTAATAAACACAGCATTAAGAGAATAGAAGCTTTTGAAACGTAAACATAGAGAAGCATTACAAAGATGAGGCATACCGATAGAAAGACGAATAAAAGGGTGCTATAAGAGGTGAGAGAAAAAATATGCTTGCTGAAAAAAATTGAGATGAGAAAGGCTTTCTGACAACATTATTTTAGGCACACATACATGGAAAAAAAGAAAAGGTAGACCAACAGAAAAACTTCTGAAAAAACTAGCCCAATTGATAAAGTGCGATAGCTACAACGAAATAAATAGCTACTGCTGGTAACAGACTCATTGTTGAGACGAGATTGCGACACCACATTTCGACTGTGATGTTACGTATAGTTTCCAAGCCATGTAAATATAATATTAACCAGTACACTTAACATTATCTGATGAAGCTGACTTTGTTAGTGAAACGATTATCGGGTGTAAAAAAGCAGTTATGTTGAGGTAGGTTTTACCTATATGTACATTATAGTGGTCGCACATATTGCAAAGATTCCACTTTGTGTAGTATATAATATTAATAATTATAACTAGGCATATATTGTTCGTAGAAAACTATAAATTAATAAAGTCGGTATAGAGTTGAATTAACTGTTCATTTGATTATATTTACAAGTGAAATGTTTTAAATCTATGTACTATTTTCCATAAACCTTCTGACAAATATGCAGTTTATATTCTCTGGTGGTTTACATGTGATAAATTTTAGGACCGATTGTGTAAATGGTAATTTATACTTTAAAGACGAAACAATGAATCCACCACAGGCGAAAATATAATATTTTCTTAAAATCAATAATAAACACCTAAATCCGAAACAGGTTCTTGGAATATAAAACCCTGTTATTTATCTACCAGCAATGTTTATTAGCACGGCCACGGTCCTAAATTCAGTTAACGGTATTTTAAACGTTGCCACTTCTCCAGACGTTCAATCATCGCATTTATGTAAACGACATATACTCTCTAAGATATACTGTGAATGAGAAGCGCCTCTAGTAGCAAACTGCTGAACTAGACGTTTGTCTAAAAAGTACATAATACGACCATTCTGCACACACTACAAAAATTCGGTACGTCTTTGTCGTTAAAGTAAACTACTTTTTTCTCTGCAATATCCATGAAGTAGGACTAACAGTTCAAGCACACGCCGTGTGAGGACGCATTTGTTACTACAACCCATAGAAAACAAGGCAAACATTTTCTGCGTCCGTATAAAGACGCACAAAGGCGGTGGACGCAGAATCATATGTAATAATACAATGTACGGCCGCCTAAAAGGTTGTAGGATGTATATATATATATATATATATATATATATATATATATATATATATATATATATATATATATATATATATATATTGAACGTAGTGATAAGTTGAGACTTATGAATGTTTCAATGCACTTACACTATATCGTACTCGCGTGTGAAAATAATATACCGCAGACTTTATTACGGAAGGAAAAGACCGAGATGGTTGTGTCTATATTCGGAGAGTGACTTTTGCAAGTATGAAAACCGATATCACCTGCTACCGAAGAGAAAAATTCCGAAAGACTGCGTGGCTCCTGCGAACAGGTATACCGTAAAATGTCAAAACGTTGATGGAGATCGCCTGGAATAACATTCCGCTAAAAGCATTTCCGGATCACCGACAGCTTCAGCGTCACCAACTACAGAGTCGAACTGAAATATTTTCAGGTCTTTCACCTTCAAGGCTAACAAGTTAAAAAATATTTTTATTCTACATTTATAGATATCCTGCAAGAAATACACTTGCTTATTTTACTTACTTATTTTCTTGCTCATTAATTCATTCCTCATAATTGACAAATCTTAACAAAGTATAATATACGTATGCAATTTACGGACAGTTAAGACAACTTGACTTATATATTAGGGTGGGTCAATTTTTCTATGCCTTGATGGAAAAAAAGTTGTGTAGTGACTTAACTTTTTAAAATCCGAAGTTCTCCATGCCATAAAATTAGCCAAAACCAAGAATGCAACTGATCCAGATAACATCCCAGCAGAGCTCTTACAGATGATCCACGAAGATCACATCAATGCTCTGGTTAAGTTTTTTAACAATATATATACTACTGGTGAAATACCTGAATAATGGTTGAAGTCTGTTTTTATAGCACTTCCGAAAAAACAGCGAGCAAAGAAGTGCGACGAATTTAGATTAATTAGCCTGATAAGTCATACATTAAAGGTGTTTCTTCGCATAATACATGGAAGGATGAGAAGTCGGTGCGAGGAGGACCTGGATGAGATGCAGTTTGGATTTAGGAATGCACTAGGCACCCGGGAAGCACTGTTTGCCCTAAATATACTTCTTCAAAATGTCGTGACCAACGCAAGGATATTTATGTGTGTTTCATAAACTATGAAAAAGTCTTCGATAGGGTTCAGCATGAAACACTTTTAAACATACTAAGAACTTTGGGAATCGATGATAGATATCTGAAAATTATAAATAACTTATATTGGAAGCAGAGAGCAGTGGTCCGAATCGATAGAAGACTAACTGATGACAGTCGCATTCAACAAGGCGTCAGACAGGGATGCATTCTCTCCCCACTATTGTTCAACATCTACTCGGATCTAATCTTTAAGAAGGCTTTGCAAGATGAAGACCTTGGAGTGAAGATTAACGGTGAACTGCTTAATAACATTCGATATGCTGACGATACGGTCATCTTGTGCGATGGTGTCCGGGACCTTCAAGAGTTGTTGGATAGTGTAAACACGACAGGAAGAGAAATGGGTTTAAAAATAAATGTCAATAAGACAAAATTTATGATATTCAGTCCCCAACCGCACGCCGAAGCTTCCCTACAGATAGACCAACAAAACATTAAGAGAGTTACCCAATTCAAATACCTTGGTTGTTATATCACAGAACATCTAGACCCTGATAAAGCGATAAAGTGCAGAATTGAAAAGCGCGCTCAACTTTCATGAGAATGAAATCATTTTTCTCTAACGACAACTTAAACCGAAGATTGCGTCAAAGAATGACCAAATGTTATATTTGGTCTGTGTTGTTGTATGGAGCTGAGACCTGGACTCTGAGGACTGCTACGATCAGTCGACTGGAAGCGTTTGAAATGTGGTTGCACAGAAGACTGCTTCGAATACCCTGGACAGCTATGAAGACCAACGAAACAGTATTAAATAGAGCGAATGCCGTCCGTGAATTATTTGTCACTATTAAGGTGCGAAAGATATCATACCTGGGACATGTTCTTAGAGGAGACCGATACAAGCTGCTTCAGCTTATAATGAAAGGTAAAATCGAAGGTAGCCGAGGAGTTGGAAGGAAACAGGTGTCATGGCTAAAGAACATTCGCGATTGGACTGGAATACGCAGTGCCGAACAACTATTCAGATTAGCCGACAACCGCGCACAACTCGCCAACGTTAGGGTGACCTGATATTTCACCGAAAGAAGAAGCAGACGTGACTTAACTTAAACAGGGTATTCTTTATTTTAATTTTTCGCCCCCATCCCGCCCGCTGGCCTTTTAAAAAACAAAATCAATAAATCCCGATGCGCCAAAATCTTAACAATAGCTTTCAAGAAACCCATAAAAAGCGCGTTTAGTTAAACCCCTCGCTAGGTGAATTTCTAAAGAACGCCCCTTAGAACTCGATTACGTCTGAGCTGGAACAGGTCGTGTCGTAGCTAGTCGAAGGCAGTTAGATTAGTTCACTGTTGACTCCTGTCTTGTGCAGTTGTGCTTTATCAATGTTTGTAGTCTAAAATAAACCCTTCTGTGAAAAATAATGGCGGCGTCTAATAAACTTAGCTCTTGAAGATGTTGGAGTGATAACCAAAAATGACAAGTCTTATGTAATATACACGTGTAAATTGTATTGTCAGAGAAAAAGAGGATGAGTTAAAAAAACAACGTAATGCTGCTTTCCAAGGACTCTATTTTGATGGTCACAAAGACTTAACATCGAAAACCATGGAGATGGAGATACATCATCTAGAAAAACTATTATGGAAGAACATATTGTGTTGTTAGTGAAGAAACCAGGTAGCGGCTATATAGGACATATAACACCCAAAAATGGTACTGCTAAAACAATGGTTTTAACCATTTTTATTTTATTACAGAAGCTGGATTGTCAACTACCGAGCTTATTGCTGTTGGCTGCAATGGTACAGTCGTAAATACTGCAATTTATGGCGGTGTAATACATTTGTTAGAATCACATCTTAAACTACAGTTTGCTACACCTGCCTTGTGCGAAAGTATAGAAGGAGGAAACAGAGACAACTATAGACAACAAAGAAGGCTGTGAGCTGGTAGTGAGGCGGTGTAATTACACCGGTTAGCTCATGCAGAGCAAGAGACTGGGCGTGGATACAAAAGGAAGCACACTCCAGCCTGAGGAGGCGCCACTGGCTTACCGCTTAAGCCAGAAAGCTCTTGTGTTCTGTTGAAGAAGCTCACGAACCCTGAAATTAAACTGACAAGTGATAATAAGCGTAAACAATGCGTAATGAAATAGGAAATAATCAATAACCCACTGTTGTTACTCGATGGTAGCTAACATAGAGTGTTGCGTACTCTATGGCATATGAGGAAACACGATGTATGGTAGATCCTTTGCACCAATGATTTCTACCGGTTGGCCTAATACTACAAAATGTCACATCAAATCTAACGAAATGTCACTAATATTAATATATCTGATATTTAAGCACAAAAAAATAAAATCAAGAGACAGCCTGAATTTAATGAAAGTTAAAATTACACAAAAGATTGGTAAAATACTTAAATATGGTATTGATTTGTGTTTAAAAAAACAACAGGTTAGTAAAAAAAGCAGTAATATGCTATAAAGTCTTTGTTTAATGACCTTTAACACCTTTATATAATCTTAAAGTGAAAAGTAATTTACAATTACGTCTTGTTTATGCTTGTTTACAGGTGTCAATATCTATGTATCTCTCACTCATGCATGTACGGTCGACTTACACATATGTCAATATAATGAAGAGAACAACAAAGAGGAAGGTGTGAGTAATTTAAGAACTCACTCCTACGAATGTAACGACACTTAATCTAATTAGGTACAATGTGTTTAAGTAAGTACTAATGATCATTAAAATGAATTACTTAACTGTTGGCAAAGAGACTTAAAAGAACGTTAAAAGGATAAAGTGATTAAATATTTACATTCTGACTATCCGATAATAAGTAACTGTCTCTAGTTTTAGATTGGTTGTACACAAAAATTAATAACTGTACTTCCCTGGTGCAGTATCTTAGTTTTGCAAGTCCGCCTGATGGGGCATCTAGTGTAGCTGTGTGGCCTGAGACGAACCTCTAGTGGATCTTTGACAGCAAGCTGGTGGATTGAGTACTGTGGCCAGATATCCAGTGGTAGAACAGCAACAGGGGCAGATTGAGGAGGCAGGTGATATTAACAGGGAAATAGTTAAACAGTGAGATAGTGTAGTGTCAACAAAAAATGCAATCAAAGTGAACAGTAGTGTTCTATGGTACATAAGACAAGGCGAACGGGAAGGTGCAAAGGAAAGGGGTGAATCGAAGGAAATGAATCAAACGGGAGGAATGGGGAGAAAATAAAAAACCCTAAAATGCTTAAATTGAGATGAGCACATGTGCCTAAGTTTTAATTATTAAAGTTTACTGACCTCTTGGAGGGTCTTTGTTCCTTTTTGTGACGACTACAATATCAAAACTGATCTTTCTTGGTTAGATGACTTTACTTCACACGGCCAAAGTAACAAATCCCATGAAGGCTTGGTTTTCTCACAAAAATAGTGTACTACCACAAGAGAAAAACCATTTGTTTATGTAGAATGAGTCCAAAATTTCCTTTAAATGAAGAAATTGACCAAAAACTTTCAGAACAGCATCCACTACCCTTGGCCATGCAGTGAAATGTGATATTCCTTATCTGTCCCTTATCAAAATGTAAAATTCCACAATTGTTCAGAGAGAAAATGAATATATCAGAAAAGGATATATTGACAGTTGATTAACGATGTCAACCAAATACCCTAAAGCAAAATGCAAACAACAGTCTAATGATAAGAGAGTGAATGTTTGGTTATAAATTTTTGTTTTGGATTTTGTTTGTGTTTTAAAGTGTAACACGTTGCAATCGCTAATATGTGAATTACATGCAAACCATTTGCCACTGCGGCATTTGGTTTAATATCTGGATATAAATGCCGCAGACCCTGTATTATTTTCAGGTCCCATTCGCAAACTTATGGAATCTTGTGAGCTGTTATCTTGTTATATGGTATGAAAGAATCGAAGTTAAGGTACCTCACGTTAATAATTTATAATTTAGCACGGATCAAAATGATTGATACCAGATATATACTGTCATATCAACTGGAAAGTGTCCAGCTAATTTATCGAATAAGTCTCCTGGCAAGATGGTTTACTAAGACAAACCGGGCTTACATTGTCTTGGAAAAACCATGCTCCAGTCTAAATCATTAGAGTGTATGCAAAGGTTTGTTTTTTTGTTAAAACTGCACCTTTATGCACCTCTGAAACTTCTCATCTCTTTTTTTTTTCCCTTAGGGCTCGTCCGCGTCTTTGCCACACCGATAGCACCTCAGGGTTTGGCTTATTGTGCATCCCTTTGTCTTTTCACTTTTCAACTCCACCCATTCCAAAATCACAGTGCTTTGAACTAGTCTGTACAGCGATTGGTAGGGTGAAGTTTTATATTGCTATGTCTCTGGTCTAGGCTGCCCGTGGATCAGTTGTCTTTTGCAGTCCAGAGCTTTACACTCGCACAAGATGTGCTGGGCTGGTTCCTCCCCATTGCCACAGAGTCTGCATGCCATGTTCCCCTCACCTCTGGAAGCTAATTTGATTTTCAAGGTATTTAGGTGACGAACTAAGAGCCGTAGTTGACCCCGTAATTCAACGAAATGGCTTTTATGGCCACGCTGGAGATATGATATTAGCGATGATCTTTCACTCACGTCGGCACATAATGCAATTAGGATTTAGGAAGATATTAAGCTGCAGGTCGAAAAAGAAGGAAAATATTGATTAATAATGATAATAATAATTCAAACAACACCATTAAAAAATTGGAAATTTCGAAGTTTAGTTGTGAAGCGGAATCATATCTTGATTTAATAAATTGGCAAGAGGGCAGAGTTACGGAGACTCCAATGACGATACAATTAACCGATGAAGATATTCAACAATTCACTGAAACAGCTGATTTTCCAGGAAGAAATCTATGGAAGTAACCTTGTCACACGCACGCATTTGAAAAAGGAGTCAAATTAGTGACAGAATCGTCTTTGGCGTTTCAGTAACGAAGATGGTTGGATACGTACCCCTATAGCATCCAGAAACACCATGCCAATGTTCAATGCAAAATCTGAGTACGAAGTTGAAAAATAATAAATAGGATTTTTTTTCTTCATTTCTATTTAAATGCTCATATCATTGTGTAGATGGGTGGTCATGTATGTAACTCGATGGTAATAACTTCCCCGCGGTATGTTACGGGTAATTTTGTATGATTTGTGGTATAAAAGAATTGCTCATAAGCTAGTATATCAGAAAATACTTGCTTCATTATTCAACTAAAGGGGTCATCGGGGGGTCTAAAAGAGTCCTACCAAACTAAAATATTTTTTAACTAAATAGGGAACTATAATATATAAAGTTATGGTACAGCCGCGATCATTTTGTTATTTTTTATTAAATTTTTCCGGGGGAGGGGGGTGCGAGCTACATTCTCAAAATATAATTTTTAATCAAGATTAATAGACCCACTCGAAACTTTCTTAACTGCAGGCATTTTGATGTTGAAAAAACATGTTTTATCAACCCCTCTTGTACCCACATGTCCCGCTTATCTTATAAACCTACAGCATCTTAGATCTTATGCCGTCGTCCAGAGCCTTGCGGAATTTTAGCGTAAATGATTTTTTTCGTCTAAAACAAACAAACTTGAACATCAACCAACTCTACCGCCCAAAAACCTACAAATAATTGAAGCACACAGCAAGCGACCAATATATTAAACAGCAGTAGGCACTAATCCCCCAGTCCACAGTAAGGACTACATATCACAACCGAAACAACAGCAAAAACTCAAGCACCTACATCATTTCTTTTTTTACACATCTACATACCTTTATCATTATTTAGGTACCTCTGTTCAGCTCCCTGTCCACACAAACCTAATCCAATATCATAACACCTCTTATGTTATTAACTACATATTAAACCGACACAAGAAAACTAGCACTAACTGTCATCACATAGCTGAACCGACAGATTTTATCCTGTCCAAAGTGTCAAACGACATTTGCTCAAGTAGCAAACAAAATTAAAGAAAATTTCCCAAATATTCTTATTTTCTGGCAACTCCTCCAATTTTTCTTTCCCTAAAAACCTTATTTGGACTATTACGAATATTTTTACAGTAAAATTGTCCAATTTAAGAAGTTTCCAAATGATACGCTTACCAACGAACAGCATTTAATTGTTAATTATATAGATAACAAACTTACCCACTTATAACTCGCTTTGATAAACAGACCCACACACGCGTATATATATATATATATATATATATATATATATATATATATATATATATATATATATATATATATATATATATATATATAGAGTGTCACCTGTAAAGAATTACTACTCCTTTTTTACATAATAACAAACGTAAACACTTATATCCGCGCTCTCATACACACACATACATACACTTCTTGAAAATTAATAGAAACTCTTCTACATTTGGTACCAAATACTCTTTCATCTTTCTTCTTAGTTTATTAGTGAATTTTCTTAGAAAAAATTCACTAATGAGGAGATCTCGACTTTTGAATTTTGAAAAAATTTCTGCAAATGAGCGCGATCTAGGACCCCTAGAACCCATATCCGGGGTCAGTTTCAATTTTTATATGTTTATATATATATATATATATATATATATATATATATATATATATATATATATATATATATATATATATATATATATATATATATATATGTATCACACCGATAACTCAAAAAATAATGAGCCGATTTTAATAATATTTGGCCTGTACCTTTATTTTGTAAATGGATAAGTTCGTTAGTCAGGAAAATCGGACGAGGTTTTCCGGGAAAATTTTGAGTTTTCATTCGAAAAAAGTTCTTATCTCAAAAAGTTATAAGCCGATTTTAATAAAATTTGGCACGTACCTTTTCTTTGTAAATGTCTTTGACAAGTTTGTTAGTCAGGAAAATCGGAAGAGGTTTTCCGGGAAAATTTTGAGTTTTCATTCGAAAAATTTTTTTATCTCAAAGAATAATAGGCCGATTTTGATAAAATTTGCCATGTACCTTCCTTTTGTAAATGACTTTGACAAGTTTGTTAATCAAAAAAATCGGACGGGTTTTCCGGGAAAATTTTGAGTTTTCATTTGAGAAAAAAATTTTATCTTAAAAAATAAAAAATCTATTATAACCAAATTTGGTAGGTAGGTTTACGATATAAAAAGAAACTATACACCAAAATTTAGATTTCTATGTTACAAGAAAAAAAAGTTATAATAAAATATTTTGTGCCAGATCATTTCTATGAAAATTCACTACCATAACGCACTTGCTGCGTCCAGGCTTTTTTATAATTATCTAATAGTTATATACGCGCAGGTATCAGAACATAAAGTTATCGACCATCAAAACAGAAGAAACGTTGAAAAGCATTTTTCACTTTTAATGGGATATACAGAATCTCCCTTATGCGATTTCTTGTTCAATAATTATGTGGCAACTTTACCTGGCTACATATTTGCTTTGTATAACTCCTAGTATAAACAAACTTTTCACATTGAGTATTCCGATATCTTTTCAATGTAATAATTGTGTCGCATATTGAATGTCTGTCTTAAAAATTACTTTCAATATAAAATTTTGGGTGATTTGTAACCATGAGAGGTCACTGGACTGTTGGCCTAAGGTGCCACAATCCAGTTCCAAACAAAAACTAGGCAAGATCCAAAGGAGAGCTTGCCTGAGCATCACAGGGGCCATGTCTTCAACCCCAACAGCCGCCACGGAGGTGTTGCTCGATCTGCCCCCCTTACACTTAGTTATTATGGGGGAGGCCAAGCTAGGACTACACAGACTATTCTGCAATAATATACTGAAGATCAACCCAGGCTTCAGGGGCCACTGCAAAATTCTCGAGACCGTGAAGGAGCACATGCTTGCAATGAGGTCAGACGTCGCGAGCCCGCGAATCTGCAGGGAAAACAACAGTGGAGATCCCCGACCGTGAGGCATGGCGGGAGGAGACGCCGGGCATACCACCCGGCGCGCTCGTCTGGTTCACGGACGGATCCAGCGGGGAGCGTGGGACGGGGGCAGGTGTTTAGTCGGAAGGACCGAGGGTAAGTCATAGTATTTCCCTCGAAGTCCATGCAACGGTCTTTCAGGCCGAAATGTACGCCACCCTGCACTGTGTGCGGGAGAACAAGAGGATGGGCTACACCAACAAGCGGATCCTCATAGCCACAGACAGCCAGGCAGCCCTTAAGGCCCTAAGTGGCCCACGGGTAAATTCCTGGCTGGTGAGTGAGTGCCGAGACGAGACGAGCGACCTGGCTGGGCAGAATGAAGTCACTCTCATCTGGGTGCCGGGTCACTCGGGGGTCAAAGTCAATGAAGAAGCTGAGAGTCTCGCGAAGAGAGGGTCAGCAGAACCATTTATGGTACCAGAACCGGCTCTGGGCGTGAAAAATAGCACTGCCAGGGAGCCATTAAGTCCCGGGTCAGAAACCAACACAAGGTGTACTGGGCAGGCTGTCCAGGGCTCAGACATGGGAAGTCAACAATTGACGAACCCAGTTCAAAGAGGGCTGTGGAGCTGCTAAATATAAGCACAGGACAGCTTAGAAACATAACAGGTACAGAAACACCTGCATAAGATCGAGCGGTTAGAGGGGGACCTCGCATGCAGACTCTGCGGCAAGGGTGAGGAATCAGCTCAGCACATTTTGTGCAAGTTTAAAGCTCTAGACCGCAAAAGACAACTGATCTACGGTCAGTCTAGTCCGGAGACAGGGCATTAAAAAACTTCACCCTACCAATCGCTGTGCAGACTAGTTCAAGGCACAGTGATTTTGGAGTGGGTGCAGTAAAAAGACTAAGGGCATGCACAATAGACCAAAGTTGCAGCGATATCGGGGCGGCGAGGCCGCGGATCAGCCCTGAGGGAGAAAAAAAAAGATAAGAGGTTATTATCATTTATACACCCCAACACACGTGATATTAAAATATTTAATATTGACAGAATTAAATGGCGGATAGGGAGTTGTAAACCCTATAAATCCTCTGGCAGAGACGGCATATTACAAGCCATGCCACAGAGGTGTTTTGACATATTAAAGCCCTACCTGCAACGAATACTCAGAGATACTTTAATGATAGAGTATATTCCACAGGCGTGGAGAGAGACAAATGTGGTGTTTATACCAAAAACATGATCTCTATCTGTGGACGAGGCAATGTCCTACTACCCCATTAGCCTTACATCCTTTCTTCCAAAGCCCATGGAAAAGGCATTAGACCAATACATTATAAGCGAAACCCTAACAAGAAAACTGCTTCACGTACAACAATCAGGCGGGTGAATCCACACTAGACACCCTACACTGTCCATCGAGGGAGATGTAAACACTTTTGCGTCCAACGAAGTAGCCCTCAGCGCATTCATTGATATATAATGTATCTTCGACAACACCTCATATCAATACATTACCAGGGCCCTACAAGAAATTAAGGTGGAACTTCTTATTGTAAGATGGATTGAGTCAATGCCAAAAAGTCGTCGTGTTATCACAACCACCAGAAATGAAACCAACGCCACAGTGACGACGGCAAAAGTTGTTTCTAAGGAGAAGTGCTATCACCTCTGCTGTGGTCGCTCGTTGTTAATAAAGTTATGACGACATTGAGTGGAGCTAGATTTATAGTCAAAGGATACGCATATGATATTGTCACAACAGTAAAGTATAAGCACGATGCTGTAATATCCAGCCTAAGCTAACTGCACAAAACATAGTAAAGAATTTGTGTGAGACAGATAGACTTAATGTCAATCCTCATAAGATAGTTCTTGTTCCATTCACGAACAGAAAGAAACCTAATTTAAAAGCTCCCACTCTGGATGGAACACAGATACAATTTTCCATTAAGGTAAATACTTAGGGATCTTCTTGAACCAAAAACTAAATTGTAACACACAATTGGAAAAATATGGACATGCCGTAGGAAAAACATGGAGTCTGAATCCGGGGATGGTATACTGCCTACACCAAATTGTAATCAAACATTTCCTCACATATGCACCTCTAGTATGGTATCCAAAAACAAAACAAGCTTCAACACAAAGCAAATTACAAACATTGATGGCTCATTAGTCTTAGAATAAAGGGAGCTATGGCATTATGCCCTACAGAGAGGCAATGATGAATCTTGCTCCACTGCGTATATTCGTTAACTTCCGGTATAACTGAAAGAGCAGTCTTTTTAACACTACTTCACTTGCATAGGCCCTTAGCCATAATGCCTGGATCCAAATTTTCAGAAAAAACTTTAATCTAGAAGTACGAAAACTGTTAGCTGAGGCCTTATGTGGATCACCCTGCGTAACGAAGCTACAGTAAAACAAAGAAGAAATACACAAGGCGTTTAACGTTGAAATTCTAATAATATATTCCAACATAATATTTTATGCTATATATTTATTAACTACATTATGCTTAGGTGACATGAAGAAATGAAACGATTAATTCAAAAAAATAATAAACTAAACTTAATTAATCAGCAGTTTTCACATATCCGCGTTGCCTGTCTGATTTACAACCTATCGTACGAATATTACTAACACATAATTATACAAGGTGATGTAACTCGCGAGCACCAAAAAATTTAATTGCGTCCAGTATTGTTATTAGATAATTATTAGGTGGCATTTAGTTTGGCGGTTGTTTCATTTTCGACAAATAAAATTTGGTATGGTTAGAAACGGTGGCCGCAAAGAAAATTCCTAACTAAAGAGGTTGCGCTCTAAGAATGTTCGATTGACACTGATTTCGATAACTGTCAAAATATTTCCGAAGTCTTCTCGCTCGTCATCAATGGTCTACAAATTATTTACATATATTTGCTGTAATAGACTTTGAAAAACAAACAAGGCGTTTCGGCATATTCTTACAATAACATTTTTTATATTACGTGTCAAACGTTACCAACCGGCAACAAACACAGCTAATTAAATTTTCTCAGATGCGGCCACCGAGCTAGTACATTGCTGGAAAACTGGAAGCGCTAGTCGATATGGCCGCTATTCAATTTCCTAGAGTCCTGGGGTATAAATTTTGTCGCGTCATGTTAAAACGATAGTCCGTTCATGATGAACATATGTAAATGCAGTAAATTTAAAACACGACCTTGCGGTTATCAACTCGCTGTTCTAGTCACGAAACAGAATGAAAAAATCAAGTTATATTTTACGGGTGTTTATATAATATAAAATTAGTTTTATACCTAAATTATGTTTCTTTCTGAACGCAACTGTGTAGGCGAATATGACTTGGAAGCTTTTTGAACCATGAGCGGTGTTCTTAGCGAATTTTCATAAAGAATAAAGATTAAATGTTCCAAAATTCAGTTTTGTTGAATAATTGTGATACTTATTTTTCCGGAATTAAATTCAACATAATTGAGCAAATACGATGAAATATATTTCTTGTTGTTAGAACAGGACATTGCAGAATCGTATAAAATTAGATAGAATAGAAAAAAGTTTGGGCGCAGCAAGTGCGTTACGGTAGTGGACTTTTATAGAATAGCTCCAGGCCAAATATTTTTCTGTAACTTTTTTTTCTTGTAATATAGAAATATCAGTTTCGGTATATAATTTCATTTTAATATCGTAAACTCATGTACCCAATTTAGTTACCATAGCTTTTCTGTTTTTTGAGTTATCGCTGTGATACCTACATACACACACACGTACATATATATATATATATATATATATATATATATATATATATATATATATATATATATATATATATATATATATATATAAAATTAAAACTGAGCCCGAATATGGGTTCTAGGGGTCCTAGTTCGGGCGCATTTGACAAAATTTTTCCAAAATTGTAAAGTCGAGTTTTTGTTACTTTTTTTAATTTCAACACCCTCTATTTCCCTTAAGAACTAGTAGTAGGACTTTAAAAACCAATAGAACAGATCATTTCGAGTAAAAAACTTTTTTATAAACATAACCTCTAATTAGCGTCCGAAGAGATATACGGGGTGTTGAACCTTAAAAAAAAACATAATTGCTTAAAAAACTAGTAAGATTTCGATAACCGCTAAAGGTAGCATAAAACTACAAGGAACCAAAAATGTTTCTAAAAGATTGTTCTTTGAGAAAGGTGTATTATAAAAGGTCAGTGGTGTACGTGAAAGAAGTTATATTATTTCAAATAGTCTACGGAACATGGAAAAGTGACACCCTATATATCATTTGGGAGAAGAACACCACCGAATAATTACCTACATATACATAGAGCGTGTACGGAATTGTATGCAAATATCTCACTCCGTTCCAAATATATTGTGAAAGATTATTCAAAAATATTAAATTTCAATACCCTGTATTTCCGTTAGAAAGCAAATTAGAGGTTTTGTTTATATGAACTTATATATATATATATATATATATATATATATATATATATATATATATATATATATATATATATATATATAATTAACATTTTGTATAATTATATGGCTTTTGATCGAGCTTTACACAGCCCCACGTTGGGCGCCAATTATAATAATATGGGGCTTTGTGGAGCTTTGAAATTGCTATTAATATCATTTTTATATTGAATTGTAGTGGTTTTGTATAGGTTAAATATCTGGTCTTTATATAATGATGAGATGTATTATGATGTGAAGCAAATAAAATGAGTTTTATTATTATTTTATATCATGATTCTTTCTAGGTAGATTATATATTTTTATACCTCATACATATATAGATTAGCCCTGATCTAGACTTTATACTACATAGGGTATATAGTGAGTTCTTTCCTTTTTTTTTAATTTAAATTTAAAGAACTATTTAATTTATCTCTTTTACTTGTCCAGTTTTAAACCAGATATACTTATTATTTTCTCAGATAATAATAATACTGCTTCGAATTTTCATGTATGCCTTATTTTATTTTTTATTTATAATAATTTTTATACGCATAAACGAAATAGCACCACTACTTACCAAACGTTTAATTATAGCACCACTACTTACCAAACAAAATTCTTAATTTATTACTTGAGCCCTTTTTTTATTAATGTTATATCTTGATCAAAAATTTAGTGTGGGCATTTCCAAAAATTGTGATTTTAAAACATAAATTACCTTCCTATGTATTATTACAAAAGGATAGATATTTATATAAAACAATAACATAAATTTTCATTCATACAATTATTTTTGAATTTAAAAAGTTCCATTCACATCCAATAAAAGGCCTTTTATAGCAACGAAGTTTTATACCTTCCACTTCCTTACTCGTTCCGCCGTTGGTAGGTATCGGGTCCGCTGGAACCTTGAACAAAGGAGTATCTGACTCCTCCCCTTAACGACCGCCGCTTGCGTCGTTCAATATCATGGTTGTTATGGTAGCCACATATATCTTGAAATGACGCGCCTTCGGCGTCAATTATATTTTGATATTTCCATATATTATCCTTAAGCACTTATTTTAAGCTTACTGCTTATTTACTGTATACTTTATTAATCACCGGGTAGTTTGAAATACTTATCTGACTTTATTTTACTGATTCTACTAATTATTTTCACTATCTATTGTTAGCAGAACCCAATGGCATCCTCTTGACTTAAGGAACCAATTTGAAGAGAGATTGGATTCAATTATTTTTCACTTCCTCCCAAAATATTAATTCCAAAGCATTCTAATTATTTTACAAATGTCAAATTGTTTGAATTTTTCTGACCATAGAAATATTTTCTGTCTATGTACACAAAACAGAGGAATGCATTCCTCATTAATGGATTTCTGTGATGTCAGCATGAAATTCGTATAACCCCACTTTCACTCATGTTTTTACATCATTTTTAAAAATATTCTTAGAACAAATAGCAACAAAACAGTCTTACATAGAAAAGTATTTATTAAAATCTTAAGTAGTGGTATTAGAACTATTTAAAACTTTTTAAGGTTAGTAAAAACATAATATTTTATCTTATAGCAAAAAACACTTTTCATCCATAACAAACATTCATTAACTCTTTATCAAACAAATTATTCGTATCTAATTTAACTTTTATACTTTATGCAGTTCCATATCACTGTCTCTTTGTTTAACCATTTAAATTCATTTCAAGCCATATTTCATTTCTTCTTAAATGTCTTATCCTGTGGCTTGAAAAACTACTTTGCATTTCACTGAACTGTAGTGTCTATATTTGTGTTGTGTGTTTTGTTTCTTTTAACGTCGGCCTATTTCCGCGAATATGACCAATCACCGACGCCAGGGAGCTGTTTCACCTAACTATCCTGGAAATTTTGCCGAACCCCTGCCTTTCTGTGAGGAGGGTAGGGATCATTAACGTGCCCAACATCGCATGGACACGGGACCCACTGCTTTACGCCCCCTCCGAAGGGCAGCAGGTGCAGGCATTGAACTTGTTTAAATACAATGTTAATGTTACAGTTTGTACTGAAAATGTGAAAGGACAACCCTGGGATCGAACCCAGTACCCTTTGGTTCATAGGCACACGTTCTCACCCCTGAACCACCGAGGCTCTGTCTATATTCATTTGCTCCATTTATTATCTGAGAAATGTCTTTTTATTTTTGTTTTAAATAATTTTGTCATCTTTGTATTTTAGAGTACCTGATGTGTATGCAGATATTTATTGGACAACAATGCAGTGTAATATTATAAGTTGGTTTTACTGGATATTTGAAACATCTGCATCTTTCGTAAGTTATTTCATATTAATTTCATTTATACCTTACTTTGAAGTGCTATACTTGTGTGGTTTCTATGACCGTCTTTATATTTTGAACGTATATGAATTTGTTTTACACATTTTATCTGTTCCACATATATAAAACATCATTGATTCTTTGCAAAAATGAGCTTGCCCTTCAGGGAAACAGCATGGCGCGCCCCCATGCGTGTATTACATTCTCCTAATAATATCCAATGGAACATCTACTAACAAAGTGTTTAGTTCAATTTACAAAAAAAATGCGATACAGTTCGCTTGTCAATTGACTAGGCAATCGAAATGGACCAATTATATATATATATATATATATATATATATATATATATATATATATATATATATATATATATATATATATATATATATATATATATGTGTGTGTGTGTGTGCGTGCGTGTGCGTGTGTGTGCGTGTGTGTATGTATGTATGTATCACACCGATAACTCAAAAAATATTGGTCTGATTTTAATAAAATTTGGCGCGTACCTTCCGTTTGTAAGTGGCTTGGACAAGTTCGTTAGCCAGGAAAATCGGACGAGTTTTTCCGCAAAAATTTTGGGTTTCTTTTTTTGTTTTCGGTCTTAAAGCTGTTTGTGAATAATGATATCTTGGCAGGTGCGTAAATAGCTTGTAAAAGTGTGTTCGCCAAGAAAGTCGGACCAGTTTTTTTCTGGAACTTCTTAAGTTGATTTTCGGAAAATGTTGGTACTTTTTGAAACAAGAAAGCTATTTTAATAAAATATGGTACATCGTTAGTACTATATAGGTTATACTGCCACCCAAATGTCCTTTCAAAAACAAGACATAATTGCCATTAAAAAGATTTTTACGAAAATTTTCTACCATAACGCACTTGCATCGTCCAGACTTTTTTTATGTTTAGGTTTTCTGGTAATGTAACTTTATCTGTTCTGTGTTTATTCCATTAAATTATTGCCTTAATTCATCCATTGGATTATTGCTAAACGCCTAAATGACATAAAGTGTTAATTGATATAACTAGTTCCTTAGTATAAAAGCTATGTAGAGGTGCGTAATAAATTTTTTTTGATTAAGGTCGAAAAAAAGAATAAAATAGTACTAAGGCACAAAGTGTGACACATCTCTGATTTTATAATAAAAGCGCTTTCAGAATATGATCTCAGAAAACGAGGGCCTATCATAAAAAAAGATTTGATGATGATCCGCAAAGACGAAACGTTGGATTTAAAAATTAACAATGCTGCGTGAAAGAAAATGAAAAGTTGCTGTGGAGAAGTGTCATCGCTATTGGTGTACGTTCACCATTAAGGCCAAAAAATAATAATATGTAAAATCAAAAAATCCCAATTTTTCAAAATACCTCAAAAACCATAAAAAATGTCTAACCGCGAACCTGTTGGGCGCGCAACTTCTTCCCCATTTAACCAAGCCCGTATCTGCTACCGTTTTGGAGATCCTCATAGTGGCTCCCTTTTTCTTGAACAAACTGTATATATATATATATATATATATATATATATATATATATATATATATATATATATATATATATATATACACATATATATATATATATATATATATATATATATATATATATATATATATATACACGGTGGCGCATTTAAAACGAAACAGACCGATTTGCGTCCAGAGAATTTCTTTTTTAAGAAACGCTGAAACACGTCAATTTTAATTTAGAGGGGCACATGTTTTGACATAAAACTCAACTCTGTCACATCAACCCCTTAAGTGTGGTGATAACAACCCTTATATTTTAAATAGGGAACATGGATCGAGTTCTACATCATTTGAAAGCTACTTCTTTCCTAAATTCAGCATTTTGGAAGTTTTATCAACTCGTCAAAAAATTATTCGCAGTTGGAATTGCAAGAACGTATTTCATTCATTGTGATAAGAAATGCACTAATTAGTCAATTTTTCGTTAAAAAAAACTAACAAACAAAACCAAACGTTCAAAAATGTCTATTCAGTTAAGTAATTGTTCAAATTGTTGACCGTCAACTTCTATACAAAAGTAAAAATGTTGTTCAAAACGAGCTCTGACATTCTGGAGCATTTGTGGAGTTATTAGACGGCATTCTTCAACAATGCGTCGTCGTAATTCTTCCAGAGACTCCGGTTCTGTTGCACAAATTCTACTCTTTAAATAGCCCCATAGAAGGAAGTCTGAAGGAGTTAAATCCGGTGATCTAGGGGGCCACTCAATAGCACCTCTACGCCAAATCCATTGCTCTGGAAACTCTCTGCTCAAAAACTCCCCAGCACGTTGTGAAAATGCGGAGGAGCTCCATCTTGTTGAAACACTAATCGATTTTCTTGATAGCGATAATCATTTTCAACAATGTCAATTAGTAGAGGGTAAACGATATTTTCTAGTAACACCAAATACATGTCGCCACTCAAATTACCATCAAGAAAAATTGGTCCGATTAAACGGTCTCCAAAAATGCCAGTCCAGACATTGAATTTCTGTGGAGTTTGAGTGTGGACTTCGTGAAAATTTATTGTATTATTATCTGCCCAATAACGACAATTATGACGATTGACTGCAGAGTTTAATAAAAACGTACACTCGTCTGAAAAACAGATGTTGAACAGAAAGTTCCGTTATCAGGTATTCGTGCAGTCATAACTTCACAAAACTCCAGCCGCCGATCAAAATCATCTTCATTAAGTTGTTGTACCAGATGAATTTTATACGGGTGAAATTTATGATGCTTCAATATTCGCTGAATAGTTCTTTTTTTTATGTTTGAAACAGTGGCCAATTTTGTCGTGCTCAAAGTTGGGTCTGCAGCAATTTGTCCTAAAACTTCAATCTCATTTCTAACCGGAAATTCACGTTAAAGATCCCGTTTTTTGTTGGCTACTGAACCACTTTGTCGAAACTTTGCAACTAACTCCAAAATGTATTTTCTGTTAACATGTCTGTTCGGATGTCGTCCATTAAACAAAGTTGCGGTACGGTTGGCATGGGCATTGTTTTTGAAAAAAAGAGTGATTATTTCAACTCTTTCTTCTGCAGAATACACCATTGTGAAATTAATTTTCGGTAATACTATCAAGTCTCAAACCGACCGATAAACTGAAATAATAAACCGCATTTCTCTCATTCCCATAATAAATGTTTCGATAGTCAATTTTTTGTTTACAAACCAACAAAACATTGACTATCAGCACATTTCTTATCGGAATGAGTAAAATGCTTTTTTGCATCTTCAACTGTGAATAATTTTTAAACGAGTTAATAAAACTTCCAAAAAAATTATTGTGCTGAATTCAAAAAAGAAAGAGCTTTCAAATGATGTATATATATATATATATATATATATATATATATATATATATATATATATATATATATATATATATATATATATATATATATATATATATATATATATAATTAAATTAAAACTGACTCCAGACATGAATTCTAGGGCGCCTAGTTGCGCTCATTTCCATAGATTTTTACAAAATTCCTGAAAATTCACTAAAAGGAGCAACAATAAATTGTACGATTTAGCTGTGACCATCATAATATACGCATCTCTAAGTCCTAATGTGAAAATTTAAACCGACATAAAACACTATACAAACAAAATCCTACAATGTCGGCTATGTAGACAGGAGACCCGACCCAAATCATAGGGACTGGTCAAATATGCAAACATAATTCTACCATGTATGGTCCTTGAATTTTACTAACAGAATTAACGTGATATTTCCTGGATAACGCCGGGGATGTTACCCGTTGTATTCAGAGTAACAAATATTTGTTAAGATATTTCAGTGATGGACCGCTGAGCTTGCTAGCTGAGCAACACAGTCCTAAATGTCAGAGGGAAAATGGCGGAAACTGCGGACGTTTCTACAGAATCACATATATGACGCAACAATTTTAAATACAATGGGAAGATACATACATAGGCATACAACTAAAGAGAATCAGAGAGAGAGAGAGAAAGAGAGATAGAAGTAGAAAAAGAAGAGTGTGTGCAAGAGAGGTATAATAAGGGATAGGAAAAAAATTATGGGCGCAGAAAGTGCGTTACGGTAGCGAATTTTCATGAAGATGGTTTAAATCTTGGAAAGTAATAAAATAATTGGCTTAAGAAACACTATTTTTTTTTCAGTAAAAACTTGCTTTTTCATAAAAGACCGAGGTTGGGCATTGTGGTCGGAAACTAAGAAAAAAGGAGAAACACCTCAAAAAAAAACAACAAAACAAATTTTCATGAAAATGTTTTTAATAACAAATTTGTCTTTTAGTGAATTTTCTTTAAAAAATCACTAATGAGGAGATCCCGACTTTTGAATTTTAAAAAATATTTTTCAAATGAGCGCTAATTAGGCTCCCCAGAACACATATCCGGGGCCAGTTTCAATTTTTATGTTTTTTATATCTCCCGAATTAACAAAGCAAGGGCAACTAAATTTGGTACGCGGATTTATATTATTATATGTAAGTCACGTACCAAAACTTAGCTCTGTAGGTAAAAAGACAAAAAAAGTTATAGGTATTTAAATAAAAATTAATTGGGGTTTTCCTCAAAACGTCAGAGTTGCTATTTAAAACGTCAAAATTGGCAACATTTAGGCAAAGAACTTGAATCTAGTACGGGCTATGGAAAGAAAATGTCTCAAGACATATGTTTTGCAAACCCTGAAGTCTTAGTTTCAACCGTCGTTATCCTTGATTTTACCAAAATATTTCCAGAAAATTCATTTCAAATAGACCCTTTCTCTGATGCTTGGCAGTAGGCTTAGCTATAGACTTTATCGTTTAATGGTATATAATTTTTGTCGAATTTTCGTAAAAAATCAGTAAAGCTCAATATATCAGTTATTATACAAGATATGAAAAATAATGTATACATTAATTATAGGGTGTCTTGAGCTACATCTTAAAAAGATATTTCTACAATCACAGGCTGGCCCATAAGTCGTTGGTGATACAAAATCTCTTTTTTTAATCAAACACGTTTTATGTTATTGCATTTTTGCATTTTCCATGGAAATATAATGCATGTTTGTAAGAAAACAAAATCTGGACGCAGCAAGTGCGTTATGGTAGCGAATTTGGATCAAATGCTTCATATTTGAATAGCTCAGTTTGCTATTAACCTATAAGGTTGACCAAGAAACGATTTTTTTCGGGAACATTTTTAGTTTACTTTCGGAAAATTTTGTACATTTTCAAACAATAAAGTTATTTTGATGAAACATGGCACATTGGTTTTACTATATAGGTTATACTGGTAACCACAAATTTTGTTACCAGTATAACCTATATAGTAAAACCAATGTGCCATGTTTCATCAAAATAACTTTGTTGTTTGAAAAAGTACACAAATTTTTCAACAAACTTCTTCTACTTATTTACCCACCTATAATTATTCACAAAACCTATTTAACAAAACTTAAGAAAAAACATTTTATTGAAAATTTGTAAACAATGAGTGAAGATTGGAACCTATGATGAGCACTTATAAGTACAATTTGGACTAGTTTTTATTCCGTCAGTTTTTTTATCCCTCTGATAACGCTAAAATTGTTAGCGAAACGATCGTCAAGTCTAAAAACTGTATTGTGATGAATTGTGTCTTCAAAAAAAAAATTATTTATAATTTCCAAACATTTTTTCACAGAAATCCGAAAACATTTTCTTACAATAACTTATTAAACATTTATTATTAATTACCAAAACTTCACAAAAATCTTACAAACAATGATTTCGACGGAAATACAAGAAAATAAAACGCCGTATCGTAATTTATGATAGGTGTAGAAAATGTGAAATACTTGAAATAACTCGAAAACGATAAACGTTATTTTTTTACAAACGTGGAAAATGCGAAAATACAATAATGTAAGAGGTATTCGAATTAACAAAGAAAATTTGTGTGATTTTCGAAATACTTTTATAAGATGCAACTTAATCTCTTAGTATACATTTTTTTCTAGTAAAGGCAATATTGAGCTTTATCGTAGAAATGCTTCACCCTGTATATATGTACACAGATACAAACTGGAACTAACACTGCATATGGGTTTTTGGTGTCTTAGTTCACGCTTATTTGAAGAAATCTTCTAAAAATCCAAAGGTCCCGGTCTCCCGATTTCTTTATACGAAAATTTACTAAAAATTATAGAGGATTAAATCATACTACTAATAAACCAAACTTTGTTTCACCTAAGTACTTATCACTTCTTCTTCTTGTAATGTAGAGATTTAAATTTTGCTATGTAGTTAACTTTTTGCAAGGTAAAACTAAAAAAAATTGGTTACCATAGGATTGTTATTTCTTTAGATAATTTTTTTTTTTGGACAGAAACCCGAAATTTTCCCGGAAAAGCTGGTCTGATTTTTTTGACTAACGAACTTATCTAAGCCATTTACAAAGGGAAGGTACCTGCCAAATTTTATCAAAATGGACCCATTAATTTGAGTTACCGGTGTGATAAATTTCACACACACACGCATATATATATATATATATATATATATATATATATATATATATATATATATATATATATATATATATATATATATATATATATATATAATGAACAATATACCTCTTTTTACAAAACAACTTACAAGGTTAATCAAGAGCTTGATTGAACAAAATTGAACAAATATACATTTCTCACAAAATAACTTACAAGGCTAATCAAGAGCCTGGTTGTTCAATAACGTTAAAAGTCACCTAAGTCGAAGACTTGTTGGTGATACTTGTAACATCATTCTCTCTAAAGATAAGCTAGTGCACACTCTGACACTGTAAAGAAATACAAACAAAAACCAAAACTGCAGACGGACTCCAGCGATTCGCGGAAAATATAAAAAAACATAACTATGCTTTTTCGACTATAGATAAAATCTCTTTTCCCAAATGTCTTTAGCCACACTATGGGTAACCTACACACACACACACACACAAGCGCGGGCCCACAGGTCAGACGCCAGGCACAAAAAACAACAAAATACAAAGGAAAGACCACTACACCAGCATATTAACCTCCACGACCCTGTGGATTACTTCACGATCTAGTCCAACTATCCACTTTTTTAAACCGACTTTAAAACCTCGAAGTCCATGCTGCTGGCGAATTTGGGCTGGTATAGAATTATATATTCTTACGCAAAAGTAAGCATAGGAACGCTGTGCAATTGTCTTCCTAGCTCTTTCTGTTTTAGATGCGTGTGCGCAGTGTCTCGTATTATAGTTGTGACTCAACTCCTTCAATTCACATCGATGAATATGCTGGTATACAGCAGCATTAAAGTAGAAAAGCTGCCTAATACCCAGCAGTTTTGTCTCAGCGTATAAAACATCCGTAGCATATGTGCGTTCTTTACCATAAATCACCTTGATGAGACAATTTTGAGCAATCTTTAATTGAGATATATGACACCTTGCAGCGCCACCCCAAGCTATTATAGCATATCGTAAATGACTCTCTACTAAAGAATAATATAGAGTCCGCAGGTGTTTGATGTGTAGCATCTCTTTCAATACTGCAAATTTTACCATCACAGAGCGAATCTTTTTAGTTACATTTAAAATGTGGTGCTTCCATTTCATGTGTGAATCTATAGTAACACCCAAATACACCGCATGCTTCACACTTTTTATCTTCATGCCATCACATATTTCCAAGGTGGTAAAAGTTGGCAAGTTCCTTTCGTAGCATGAAAATGGTATATACACTGTCTTCGCCGCATTTACAGTCAACAATCGGTTTTGAAACCATTCCAGGATTTTTCGAAAATCCGATTCAACTGTAGATTTGAGTATATCCCATGATTCTGCGTTATAAAATATAGCAGCATCATCCGCGTATCCAACTATCTTTCCTAACGATCTAACATAAAAAAGGTCGTTTATATAAATATTAAATAATAAGGGTCCTAGAATGGTTCCTTGCGGAACACCACAGTTCATTTTTACCACATCACTCAGAACACCATTCACACACACCACCTGATATCTGTCAGACAAATAGCTTTGTAAGAGCTGTTGTTGTCTTTCCCTAAACCCAATTTTCTCCAGTATTTCAAGCAATCTTGTGTGATCAACCGTATCGAATGCATTTTTTAGATCCACCAAGACACACAATGAAGGTCTGGTGTTATCCAGACTGTGATATATATTACTCGTCAGTTCAATTATGGCATCCTGCGTAGATGTCTTTGTCCTGAAGCCATACTGCCTCGCAGATAATAATCCATATTTATCGAGATAACCATCGAAGCGTTTTTTCAGGAGACACTCAAAGACTTTAGCAATACTGGAAATCAGTGATATCGGTCTATAGTTAGCGGTATCCAGCACATCTCCTTTCTTAAATAAAGGTTTGATAACACCCATTTTAAAAGCCCTAGGGAATATGCCCTCGTCTATACACCGATTTATAATAAAAGTCAGAGGAGTGACAATCTCATCCATTATTCCTTTCAGGGTCTCTGTCCTTATTCCGTCGTACCCGGGTGCCTTGTGGTCCTTCAGTGTCTTCACAATTGATTTAATCTCATCCTCTTCTGTTCGCAATATCACCAAAGACTGACTCACCCGCGCAGACGACACCAACTTATTGGAGACAGATATCCTGCTTGCCAAATCATTCCCCACACTTGAAAAAGATTTATTAAATTGATTCGCAATCTCAAGATCAGTCTCTAGGATAGATCCATGCTCATCTCGAAGCTTAGTGATTCCTGCCTTCGCTGCTGTCTTTCCGCCAATATTATTCACTATATTCCACAAACCTCTAGAAGTATTTTTGCATCTGTCAATGGTCCTACCGTAATGTTCCTTCTTGGCCGTTCTTATTATACCATTTAGTCTGTTTCGATAATCTTTATATTGCTGAGCAAGTTCCTGATTATCCGGCTGCATCCCGAGCCTCCTAAACATTCGGTTTTTTTGATTCACCGATATAACAATGCCCCTGGTAATCCAGTCTTTCTTCCCCCATGTTCGGCACCTGTACCTCTCCATGCAGTGTCCAATCATAGTTCGCAAATCTGATACAAAAGTCTCAGCAGCAATCTCAACATCATCTGCAACATAGATACAAGACCAGTCTTTGTTGATAAGCAAGTCCTTTAGTTTTTTCATATTGGTGCGGTGTCTATATGAACTTTTTTGAGTTTCGCCATGTTTCTGTGCCGCAGGAAATGATACCTGTAGCACGGTAGCATAATGATCCGTTACACACGACTCCATTATAAATGGGTACAAACTGCAGCAGCCACCTACAACCCTGGCAAATATGTGATCTAAACAACTGCCAGAATCTTTATATACTCGTGTGTACTTGTTGATAAGGGAGTCATAACCCTCAGATGATAGAATATTCAGATACTCGTGCATATCACTGCTATTACCAAAAAGATCTATGTTGATGTCACCCACAACCAAATTGATCTGTTGTGACTTAGGCCGACGCTTCAGATACTGCAAAATCGCCATATTAAAACTCTTAATATCCGCAGAAGGAGGTCGGTAGATAGCGAGTATTGAAAACTCATTGCCACCGAACCCAAGGGTCACCTCCACAGCAGTTATCTCGCCAGTCTTACTACCCGATGCCTATGAGCAATGTCCTTCTTTACATATACTACGACTCCATCATTCTGGTTCATATCACCACCGCTTTAAAGTAATTCATAGCCCATCAATGAATACAAATTAGGATCTTTAAGTTGCCATGTCTCTGTCAAAACCACGCACTGAAACTCGCATTCTAACTCTGTAAAAAGAATTTTTAATTCATCATAATTTTTGTGCAAACTACGAATATTCATATGGAAAACCCTAAAATTATCTAACAATTTCGGCTGTTGCTGTTTGATATCCGTCCAAATAATTACCTCTCACAAAATCATCCATTCTAAACAAGAATACAGGCACCTCACAAATCAATACTCACACAGACTAATGGACAAGAAGTGAACACAAGTTCGATGTTATACAAATAAAATCTACAAATAACCGCCACTTATCTCTGAAACAAAAATCTCGGGACGCAGCAAGTGCGTTATGGTAGTGAATTTTCATAGAAATGATCTGGCACAAAATATTTTATTATAACTTTTTTTTTTATTGTAACATAGAAATCTAAATTTTGGTGTATAGTTTACTTTTTATATCGTTAACCTACCTACCAAATTTGGTTATCATAGATTTTTTTATTTTTTAAGATAAAAAATTTTTTCAAATGAAAACTCAAAATTTTCCCGGAAAACCTTGTCCAATTTTTCTAAATAACGAACTTGTCAAAGCCATTTACAAAAGGAAGGTACATGCCAAATTCTTTTTAAATCGGCTTATTACTTTTTGAGATATGAATTTTTTTCAAATGAAAACTCAAAATCTTCCCGGAAAACCTCGTCCGATTTTCCTGACTAACAAATATGTCAAATCCATTTACAAAGGGAAGGTATGTGCCAAATTTTATTAAAATCGGCTTATTACTTTTTGAGATATGAATTTTTTTCGAATGAAAACTCAAAATTTTCCCGGAAAACCTCGTCCGATTTTCCTGACTAACGAACTTATCAAAGCTATTAACAAAAGAAAGGTACACGCCAAATTTTATCAAAATCGGCCCATTATTTTTTGAGTTATCGGTGTGATACATATATATATATATATATATATATATATATATATATATATATATATATATATATATATATATATATATATATATATATATATATATATATATATATATATATATATATATATATATATATATATATATATATATATATAAACATATAAAAATTGAAACTGACCCCGGATATGGGTTCTAGGGGTCCTAGTTCGCGCTCATTTGCAAAAATTTTATTTTTTCAAAATTCAAAAGTTGGGGTCTCCCCATTAGTGAATTTTTTCTACGAAAATTCACTAAAAGCGGCAGCACAAAAATACACAGAGTATATAATCCTATAAATAACGAACAAACAATTTTTTTTCAATAATGAGAAACTTATAGAGAAAACAAAGCTTGCCTCCTGTTGACACATATATTTTGGGAGTTTCTATATATATATATATATATATATATATATATATATATATATATATATATATATATATATATATATATATATATATATATATATATATATATATATATATATATACCCCGGAAATGGGTTTCCTAGTTAGCCTACATTTAGATTTTTAATTCAAAAGTCGCGGTATCCCCATTAGTGAATTTTTTTCTACGAAAATTCACTAAAAAGAAGCTTATGTTCTAAAAGTAACTGATTGCTGTGAAGACATCAGAAATCGACAAGGTGTCATTAGAAAGATCGCCACACAACTTTCCGTACAAGAAAGAAGAAAATTAATTGCTGCGAGTGATAGGGATTGGCAGAAAAAGTTAAAAAATTTGACCAGTCTTTACATTTTTGTTAAGTGGTATTTGAATTATCTGAAAATTAAATCTTAGACCCCTATTTTTTTATTACTAGTGGCCTCTAATTCCTAGTTTGAACCCGATTTCCAAGTTTTGGGTGTTACTCACAAAAACCGATAGATTTTTATCGTTCAAGACAATAGATTTTTTTCTTTCTGACTTACGAATATTTTGAATTAAACATTAATTTAATTCGTTATGAAATAGCCCAAGTGTGACAACTACAATAATAATAGTACTGGTAGTGGTAATAGTAATCGTAATAGTGATAGTAATTTATTTTATGAACATAAATTATACATAGAAGCACTGAATAACCAAAATCACCACACAACATCTTTTTAAACACCTGACGATCGTTTCAATAACAACGATAGCGTCATCAGAAGATGAAAGATTCTTAACTACTTGACTACTGCACATTTTATTTATACTGCGTGGTCATCCTTATCTTTTCTATTACCTAACAAATTTTTTTATGATGTTTTTGTCAAAAGAAGTTAGCTACAAACCAACTTTCTTAAAAATGCTCTCAAGACCTCTTGTTATACGTGGTTCAACCGGTTAAAATACAAAAGATAAGGATACAGCCGCTGAAATGTCAGGTATCTATAAGATAGGTTGTCAAGATTGTATTCTTTAAATACGTTGGACAGACTAGAAGACTCATTGAAAACAGATTTAAGGAACATATGTCACAGTTGAGATACAATAGTACAGACATGTCATCCGTGGCTCAACATATTTGAGATAATAATCTCCACATAGATAAAGCTAAACCTGAAGCTTATAAAAATATTAGATAACCGGTGAAATTAGACGCCTATAAGAGTATTTATATCTTTAAAGCTATAAATGGCAAAATAGCGCCGCCGCTGATTAGTAGCTGGCTGTTCACATTGCTCTTTTGATCTAAAACATATTCCAAAACTATGTAGGTACAGTTATAACGGGATGTTAAAAAGCTCATCCGGAAATTAAATTATGTACGCAGAAAGTTTGCCTGCAATTCCTCTCTCTCGAGATTAGCGCGGTTGTTTACCTAACACGTAGTAGAAATATAATCTGTAGTAGTTAAGTAGTTTCAATGTTTCATCCCGTGATGGCGCTAACTTTGTTAGTAAAACGGTCGTTAGGTCTATAAAAAGATGTGTAGTGATGATTTGGGTTCTCCAAGTGTACTTATTAGTGTTCATCACTGGTAAAAATGTTCATTTAGTCACTTATTACATAGAATCATGTGTGCTTGTACATGTAAAAAAATACAGTTTTCAATGTAAATATCCAATATAAACCTCATATCTTAGATGTCTCCCAGATTATCGATTTTTGCATCACAAATTTTAAAATTAAATACACAAGCTGTTAATTTAATCATTAAAAGAATGCATTTTTGTTGAGTTGGGTCCTGGATTTTGAAACTTCTTTGATAACTTTTTTAATACGAACAATAAGAGTAATATAACTACAAATTTTAAAGTTATTATACAAAGTGGTCCAAAAGTTATGTCAAAACAAATGATTTAAATTTATTGAACCCCTGTACCTCAATAAAAGCATCATCAGACACCAAATTTGCAGTTTTGTGACTACCTATGTATATTGTATATAGGGTGGCGCATTGAAAACGAAACAGACCGATTTGCGTCCAGAGAAATTTTTTTTAAGAAACGCTGAAACACTTCAATTTTAACATTGAGGGGGACATGTTTCGACATAAAACTCAACTTTGTCACATCAACCACTTAAGGGTGGTGGTAACAAGCCTTATATTTTAAATAGGGAACATGGGTCGGGTGGAAGTTTTATCAACTCGTTTAAAAATTATTCACTGTTGAACATGCAAAAAAGCATTTCACTCATTCCGATAAGAAATGTGCTGATAGTCAATGTTTTGTTGGTTTAAAAAAATTGACTATCAGAACATTTTTTATGGGAATGAGAGAAATGCGGTTTATTATTTCAGTTTATCCGTCGGTTTGATGCTTCGACATAAAACTCAACTTTGTCACATCAACCCCTTAAGAGTGGTGATAATAAGCCTTATATTTTAAATAGGGAACATGGGTCGAGTGTTACATCAATTGAAAGCTCTTTGTTTTCTGAATTCAACACATAAATCTTTTTGGAAGTTTTATCAACTCGTTTAAAAATTATTCACTGTTGAACATGCAAAAACGCATTTCACTCATTCCGATAAGAAATGTGCTGATAGGTAATGTTTTGTTGGTTTGTAAACAAAAAATTAACTATCAGAACATTTCTTATCGGAATGAGAGAAATGCGGTTTATTATTTCAGTTTATACGTCGGTTTCATACTTGATAGTACCACCGAAAATTAATTTCACAATGGTGTATTCCGTAAAAGAAAGAGTTTAAATAATTACTCTTTTTTTCAAAAACGATGACTGTGCCAACCGTACGGCAAATTTGTTTAATGAACGACATCCGGACAGAAAATACATTTTGGAGTTAGTTGCAAAGTATCGACAAAGTGGTTCAGTAGCCAACAAAAAACGGGAACCTGAACGTGAATTTCCGGTTCGAAATGAGACTACTGAGATTGAAGTTTTAGGACAAATTGCTGCGCACCCAAGTTTGAGTATGAGAAAATTGGCCACTATTTCAAACATTAACAGAAGAACTATTCAGCGAATATTGAAGCATCATAAATTTCACCCGTATAAAATTCATCTTGTACAACAACTGAATGAAGATGATTTTGATCGGCGGCTGGAGTTTTGTGAAGTTTTGACTGCACGAATAGCTGATAACGGGAACTTTCTGTTCAATATCTGTTTTTCAGACGAGTGTACGTTTTAATTGAACTCTACAGTCAATCGTCATAAGTGTCGTTACTGGGCAGATAATAATCCAAGAAATTTTCACGAAGTCCACACTCAAACTCCACAAAAATTGAATGTCTGGACTGGGATTTTTGGAGACCGTTTAATCGGACCAATTTTTCTTGATGGCAATTTGAGTGGCGACAGTATTTCACGTTACTAGAAGATATCGTTTACCCTCTGCTAATGGACATTGTTGAAAATTATGATCGCTATCAAGAAAATCAATTAATGTAAAGAAGCTGGAGCTCCTCCGCATTTAAACATAGAGTTTCCAGATCAATGGATTGGGCGTAGGGATGCTATTGAGTGGCTCCCTAGATCACCGGATTTAACTCCTTTAGACTCCTTTATATGGGGACATTTAAAGAACAGAATTTTCGCAACAGAAATGGAATCTCTGGAAGAATTACGACGACGCATTGTTGAAGAATGCCGTCTAATAACTCCACAAATGCTCCAGAATGTCAGAGCTCGTTTTGAACAAAATTTGTACTTTTGTATGGAAGCTGGTGGCCAACAATTTGAACACTTACTTAACTGAATACACATTTTTGCACGTTTGGTTTTGTTTTTTAGTTTTTTTTTAACGAAAAATTGACTAATTAGTGCTTTTCTTATCACAATGAATAAAATACGTTCTTGCAATTCCAACTGTAAATAATTTTTAAACGAGTTGATAAAACTTGCAAAAAAATTTGTGTGCTGAATTCAAAAAAGAAAGGGCTTTCAGATGATGTAACACTCGACCCATGTCGGTTGTTATCACCACCCTTAAGGGGTTGATGTGACAAAAGTTGAGTTTTATGTCAAAACATATCGCCCTCAATATTAAAATTGACCTGTTTCAGCGTTTTTTTTAATTCTCTCGGCGTAAATCGGTCTGTTTCGTTTTCAATGCGCCATCCTGTATATGGTTATGCTATTCAGATCGTAAAATCACCATGTATATACATATACTAAATGAATGCTGTTAAACTTATTTATTAAAAAGTCACATACCTTCCATGTTGTGGACCCACACTCCCAGAGTCGTAGGCAGAACTGGCTGTTATTGCTGAGTCCTTTATATATCCCGATTCCATCCCAAGAGCGGAACTACATGGTCCTGAAACGAACAAACAATTTAAAGAGCATTCGGGGTTATTTATTTCCGAACAAAGTAAATTCAAATCTCAACGGAACATGATGATAACATCGCAAGGAAGGACTTTCTCTATTCTCAAGAGAACCTCATAATCCAGAGCAAACTCAAAGAGAGCATTATTAGCTACACGTATTCATCCATCATTCTTTCTGTAACAGGTTGTTTTAATAATTTACGTTCGAGCAAAACCGCGTTTGAAGGACATCGACAGTGAACGAGCATGTCAATCAAATACGACAGAAGCAGAGAAACGTTTCAGTCTTTGAAGTCTATACATGATATTGCATTCCGGGCATACAATTCAAACAACACTGTTTAGCTTCAACAAAGAAAAGCTTACCACTAAATTTGTTTCGGGCAAATCGCGAAAATCAATATGCTAAGCGAGGAACGTTTTGTGTTTTACGACTCTGGATATGTATCATAATATATTTAGGAAAATTTCCTGTTCAGCTTTGCTGAGAAGAACGACTAGTATATTTAGGAAATTTTCCAGTTTAGCTTCATTAAGAAGAATGACTAGGATATATTCCAGTACAATCAAATACAAAAGTCTCTACGTAGTATTTATATTACTTGTCTTTCGCAGCATTTTAACGTGGCCAAATTAACCCATTAAAACCTAGAGTGACCATATGGTTACACTAACATGCCCTCTTTTAAAAGGCAGTGAAACTAAAGTTTCTGTTGAAGTTTGGTTTTTAATTGAACATTTCGCCAATAGATGGCCCAACTTTTCATCACAATACCGATGTACCGTCAGTTTTTACAACATTGTCAAAATAAGGCGAATAGAAATTGTGCTACGCATTGTTTGCTGAAAATAATGGAGCCCACGTTTGAGTAAGTATCTATTTGTTTTTGTTAAGATAATTTATGTTTTTTAATATCATATAACCTATAGCTAAATGACTACTCTATAGCATGGCATGGTTTTGACAGAACCACAAGTAAATTATGTAGATGGTAATTGCATAATAATAAAAAAAAAATAATAATAATAATAATACAAACATGTCTGTCACCATATGGTAACACTAGCCTAATATGTAAGCTAACTGATTTTTATTTTTAAAGGAGAGGGTTTTCGTTGCAAGAAGCTGATTTGTATAATGACAATGGTGACGTATTTATATGCCCAGCTGATGCAAATGTCTAACAGACGAAGACTCGGCTGATGAAGATTATGGGGGTTTGGTAGACAATCTGTCTAGGCGTCAGTTGTTAGCAAATGCTGAAATATATTTTGAAAGTCATCGTCATCCACCACTTGTAGACGACAATATACAGAATCTCGAGTTAGTGGGAAGCGACGAGAATCAGGAAATTCCCGAAAATGATTTTGAATCTGCTGATTTTTTAAAAACGCTGATACTAAAAAAAATATAATGATAACATATGGATAGATGGTGACTTAACAAAAACATCTACTTTTACAAAAAGTGGTTATTCGCATCTCAAGGATTTACCCCAACATGTCTATTTGAATTATTTTTCAATGAAGACATATTGCAATGTATTTTGGATGAAACGAGGAAATATGCCCTTTTTCTAAACTGCCCTGATCCCCGGGTAACACTAGAAGAATTAAAATGCTTTTTTGGGATACTGGTTATTTCTGGGTATAATATACTTCCCGGGAAAAGATACTATTGGGATTCTGGAACAGAAATGTTGAATGTAATGATAAAGGATGCAATGAGACGGGATAGGTTTATTCAAATTAATGCATTTTGTCCATTGTGCTGACAATAATAAATTGGACCCCAAAGACAAAATTTGGAAATTAAGGCCCATCACCAAAAAAATACAAAATTCTTTCCGGAAATATTACCAACCCACGGAAAATATGAATGATGACGAATCGATGGTTAAATAGTACGGCCGCCACAGCTGTAAGCAATTTATTCGGGGAAAACCAATTAGATTCGGATATAAAGTGTGGTGTCTGAACTCTTAAAAGAGTTATCTGATTGACTTTGATATATATCAAGGAAGAAATCCAGGCTCAAATAGTGAATATGAAGCTGCATTTGGTAAATGTGCAGCTCCTCTCGTTTCCATGTTGGACAAATTACGCGAACCACGATTGCCCTACCAAATATATATATATATATATATATATATATATATATATATATATATATATATATATATATATATATATATATAATCTTTTCATCAGCTTCAATCTGCTGGTATATTTGAAGCAAAGAGGATATGGTTGTACGGGAACTATTAGCGAAAATAGGGTTCCTAAAAATTACCCTCGAATCGACAAGAAAACAATGTCAAAGAATTCTCGTGGTCAATTGGTTTAAAAAATTGACAAGGAAGATGGTATAATGCTGACGAGGTGGATGGATAATGCAGTCGTAATAATGGCATCAACTTCCTATTCAACACGTCAAACGTTACTCGCAAGCTGAAAAAATATATACAAGTACCACGTCCCCACGTAGTTGGAATGTATAACAATTACATGGGCGGTACAGACCGAATGGACGAAGACCTAGCGCGATATAGAATAAGCATCCGGAGCAAGAAGTGGTATTGGTCACTATTTACTTGGTTAGTTCATGCCGTAATACAGAATGCATGGACCCATTACAAATGCACTGGGAGACAAGTTACTTATTTAAAATTTCGTCGTAAGATTGCCACTAATTATCTAAATAGATATAAAAATCCTCCCATCAGACCTGGCAGACCCGCAGATATTAAACATAGTCTCTCATTTAACCGTGTTTCTGATGATATAAGATACGATGGTACGAACCATCTTATCGTACCTGTTCCCAACAAGAAACGTAGGAGATGTGCTGGTGAAGGCTGTTCTTCAGTTGGTCGCACACAATGTGAAAAATGTAATACTGGACTTTGCATCGAGTGTTTTGCATTGTTTCATAAAAGATCAGCTTATATACCCTGTATGACCTAGTGTGATCATATGGTCACACCGTGTTACTTTTCTTTAATATTTTTTTTTCAAAAATCTTGTAGTTTATGTTATTGTATGGCCGTATTGCCATGTCGATATACATATATCTCTCTTTATGCAGGAAAAAATAATTCCAGCTTTGAAGGGTTAAATATATTTTTGCGAACACAACTACAAATGCACTATTTTTTTACCTTCAATAAAATAGTGTAAATATTCAACGCAATGTCTATGGGCTTCGAAAACACCAATGACTAGATTTTGTACCATAAGACGGGTGTTTGCTCACTTCTTGATTAGCTGGAAGGTTTTGTCTTCAGAAATGTCTGTCCGTAGAACAATCCAAAGATAACGTTCTGGAAATAAACGGTAAACTGAGCGCTCCAAGTGCGCCTTGATAGCCAGTTGTCATTTATAATATTTTTAGTCAACAAAAATAAGATAATACGTGTTAGAGATATAATTTTCTTTAAAGAAAGATTTTTTTCCGGAAAAATATTTCATTGAGTCGGTTAACAAATTATTTCAAGTGTTTAACTTACGAAAAATTTATAAATACGTCAGGTACTTTCCATTTTGTGATTCACTTAGATAAGTTCGTTATCCAGCCTCAACAAATCAGTTTTTAGAAAATTTTTAAATTTTCTACGAAACATTTTTGTATCTGCGAAACACAACGTACCTTCATTGACTAGTACATGCCAAATTTTGAGTTTCCGGTTTTATAGAAAATTGAGCTGGGTTACTTTTTTTCTATTCAGAGACTAAAAGAAACGACAAGATTAACAAACTTGCTATGATAGAAACGATCCCCTAAAAAATTTTGTTTACAAAAATTCGCTAAAACACCTTTTGTGAGAAAATTCACTGAAAAGTTCTTTTCTCAAAAATCTGAAAAAAAAATGCTACGGAAATATGGTAAAATCGTTTACTATTTTAGGAGTTATTTGACAATTGCTAAAAAACAAAAATTCGTTGGAAAAATTTGCTGACAATTCGTTTACGAAAAGTCATTTGTCTATAAAAAATCACAGAATTTCTTTCTACGAAAATTGACTAAAAAGATGGCTTAAAAAATTTATTAAAAACTTTGAACGAAAACGCGCCTAAAATAGGTTCTCTACAAATATGCACTTAAAAGGTTTTCTACAAATATCAGGCAGTGCATAATGCCGCTTAGCCACAACTGTGCAAGGTCAGCATGTATCCGATTTGAGCCGCCGAGCAGTCACAAATGTGGAAGATTTTCCGCCAAATCAAAAAAGGTTTTCACCAACAATAGATCATCTAGCATCAATATTTGACTATATGGTCTCCACTAATATGTTTAAGATAAAAATAGAAGATTTAGTTTTATCACACGCATATATATATATATATATATATATATATATATATATATATATATATATATATATATATATATTTGTGTGTGTGTGTGTGTGTGTGTGTGACATACTTGATTCTCGGGTTAAACCGTGTCCAGAATTTATGGAAACTCGACGTTTCGGCTCCTGTTTTGGAGCCAGTTTCAAGAGGTAAAGGAAAAATGTAAGGACACTCTAAGGCCTCAATCTGCCTACTCCTTAGAGTGATACACAAAGGTGGGTAAAGGAAATATGTAAGGATACTCTAAGGCCACAATCTGCCTACTCCTTAGAGTGGTGGACAGAGGTGGGTAAAGGAAATATGTAAGGACACTCTAAGGCCTCAACCTGCCTACTCCTTAGAGTGGTGGACAAAGGTGGGTAAAGAAAATATGTAAGGACACACTAAGGCCTCAATCTGCCTACTCCTTAGAGTGGTGGACAAATGTAGGTAAAGGAAATATGTAAGGACACTCTAAGGCCTCAATCCGCTTACTCCTCAGAGCGGTGGACAAAGGTGGGTTAGGTTGTTGTAGCTCGATTACGGGGCCTCAATCTGCCTACTCCCCAAATCTCGCCGGAGATCGTCTGTGAGGTCTCAGTGTGTTCAACCCTAGGCCTCAGATCTCTCCGAAGGCAAAGATATTTTTTACTATTTTTAGATGAGCAAACATATATTGGTGAAGTGTGGATTCTGTGCTGGTTTTTACTATAATTATGTGATGTTACTAACTCCTAATGTAGGCAGGTTTGTCAAGTTCTGTACTTTACCTTTCATCACAATTCGGTGTTGGATGCACCATGGCGTTCTCCTTGCCTCTCAGTTATATAAGTCATAATATGATGACATCTGGTAGCACTCTGCTGCTACTTTTAACGCGTCTACCTACTGGCGGGTGAGTGATATAACAACAATCTGCCTTCTTAATTAAATGCCCTCCTTCTGACTGTCCAGCTTGTCGATGGCCCCTCTACTGCTCTTTGCCCCTTATATTAAGTTTCCCTCGATAAGCAGTATGAAATGGTATTTTTGCGCTATTTTTAACGCATGTGTTCTCTGGCAGTTGGTCAGATGTTACAAAAAATCTCCCGAAATAAGAACTCCCTAAATTAGTACAAAGTTCAAAAAACAAACGAAAACAAACATTCAAGTTTTTCTGTCAATGGTGTTGTTTCATAAGTCAGTGGTTCTAGGAACCAGCTGCCTTCCTTGTGTTGCCTATTTGGTGGCCACCTATCCTGTCATCATTTTTTAGCAATCCTGGCTAAGTAAAAAAAATATGTAAAAGTATGCTGTCAATCGATAGGTTTACAGTAGCCGCGTATGTTACATCAAACTTCTTCACTTTATTTTTTAAATTTTAACAATGTTTTCACAGGTTATGTGAGTGCCCTGGTGTGTTCTGTGTGTTTCTTATGTGTAATATACCAAACCTGTGAGATGTATCACACACTCCCTTTCTCTCTCTATGTTCCTTGCCCGTAGGTTTTCTCTTACTTTGTTTAGCTGACGTCTATCATAGCTGCAATTCTTTTTAGGCTTCTGAGGATGAACCAAGAAAGGGGCGCAATATAAAGCGTATTTTAGCAAATAACCTGCATTATTCACTGCCCATCAATCTTTCGAGGTCGCTGGTCTTCACTAAAGTTCTAAATATTGGTAACTAACAATGACGACCGTTATAATCTCCCAGTCAGCTTATATATATATATATATATATATATATATATATATATATATATATATATATATATATATATATATATATATATATATATATATATATATATATATATATATATATATATATATATATATATATATATATATATATATATATATATATATATATATATATATATATATATATATATATATATATATATATATATATATATATATATATATATATATATATATATATATATATATATATATACATTATATATACATTATATCTATTTATCTATTAAAGTTCTGGGTACTCTAGTTTAATATCCTTTATAAGAATCATTTCTACAAAAAATTGTTAAATGAAAGCATGGTATCGCTGAGCAGTATAATGCAATTACACCCGGCGAGTTCCTTTAGACTATGGAGGCTAAGTAGCGGCAAAGTTAACATTATAGTAAGTAGAAACTGGAAATTGCAGTTAACTAGTGTTTGTCATGTCTTAGAACTGAATTATCTTGGTTTAGAAGGAAGACCACGCAAAGCAAATTGCATTACGTGGGACTAAAGGTCCAAAGTATAGAAACGTCTTCCTTCCAGACCGAACGTCTTAAAATTAAGAGCAAGTCGGTTCCTATTACGCTTTTGTCTCTAAAAGCTGACCATTGCCTCCAAACGAAATCATATAGCTTGCATCCTTTAGGGCACTTAATTTAAACAATTTAATTAACAATGTCAATTATGGTCCGCTATATGCAGGCGCGTTTGAACCTGTGCGCGTGTATGATTATACCTGTATCACTGATACAGGGTGATTCATGTCGCACGGTAAACTAAAAGTTTCTGACAAACCAGTCAACGGATCGCTCTACAAATAAAATTATTTTGGTAAACAAGCATATTATATCTTTCTAATATATTTTTAGCGAATTTTTCGTATAACGAAAAATTCACTAATGAGGAGATCTGTGTTATATATATATATATATATATATATATATATATATATATATATATATATATATATATATCACACTGAGAACTCAAAAAATAAGGGTCCGATTTTGATAAAATTTGGCGCGTACCTTCCTTTTGTAAGTGGCTTGGATGAGTTAATTAGCCAGGAAAATCGAACGAGTTTTTCCTGGAAAATTTTGGGTATTCTGTCAGGAATCTCCAAAAATAACGGCGCTATGACAACCAAATTTAGCATATCCGTTTATACTATGAAAATTATAGGCATTTAAAGAAAAATATTTTGGCTGCCACCGGCGATCAGAGGACAGCACAGGAACAGAGTATTTTGTGTGACTAACCAAACCAATTGAATATTACATACAATGGTTATGTTTTCTTGACGCAAAAAGGTCAAGAAGTATGAGAAAAAATATTTTGAAAATTTTATATATTTTCTTCTTAGAACGTCAAAGCCTCCCCAGTAGCGTATACGTATCCCTGTAGTCAACCATCTCCTCACAATCCTTTTATTTATTTATTAAAAAAAAAAGTCCGAAGAGAAATAAGATTGCAACATATTTAAAAAAAGAGAAGAAAAAAAAAGAAATAAAAAAAAGTCCTAACGAAAATAAAAGATTGCAACAGATTTAAAAAAAACTATATAATCAAGGATGAATACTTGTATTTAGACGTAGCATAGAACAAATTTAAGTATGTATATTCATATACAAAAAAAAAGTGTAAAGGTGATCTAACGACTTTAGGAAAGGGTAGCAGACGAGGGTCATAATGTGCTAATGGCTGATCAAAGCCACAGCCAGTAAACCGAAACACACACACAACGTCAAAGCCGCAAATTGAAACGTCAGACTTGGCAATTTTGAGAAACGCATGTGAAACAAATACGAATTATGTATAGAAAATGTCGTAATAAGTGTTTTTTACAAAACCTTATGTTCCAGTTTCAGCGATCATTGCCCTTCATTTGGTGGCGACACGTTCACCACTCACTTAGTGTTGGAAGGCTGGCTACCATAGCCGTATTACTTTATAGGTGTATTTTCGCAACAATTAGTATGCCGTACTGACGAGCTCTGATTAGAACGAAACCGGTCTACGGTTCTAATTGTTGTGAGAATGCATCTAGCCTCACATACTTTCTCCCTATATTAGGGTAGAAATGGGCCAGGGCTAACAATTTACTAAAATTGTTAGTTGGTTGTATATAGTGTCTATTTTTTTAACACTTTGTGTTATTTGGATCTGGCGTGACAACATACTACTTGGTTCCGCAACTAGGTGGCGACAGGTTCACCACTCACTTAGTGTTGGAAGGCTGGCTACCATAGCCGTATTACTTTATAGGTGTATTTTCGCAACAATTTGTATGCCGTATTGAAGAGCTCTAACTAGAGCAAAACCGGTCTACGGTTCTAATTGTTGTGAGAATGCATCTAGCCTTACATACTGTGTCCCTATATTGGGGTAGGAATAGGCCAGGGCTAGAAATTTACTAAAATTGTTAGTTGGTTGTATACAGTGTCTATTTTTCTTACAGTTTGTGTTATTTGGAGCTGGCGTGACAACATACTATTTGGTTCCGCAACTAGGTGGCGACACGTTCACCACTCACTTAGTGTTGGAAGGCTGGCTACCATAGCCGTATTACTTTATAGGTGTATTTTCGCAACAATTAGTATGCCGTACTGACGAGCTCTAATTACAGCAAAACCGGTCTACGGTTCTAATTATTGTGAGAGTGCATCTAGCCTTACATACTTTGTTCCTATATTAGGGAAGAAATGAGCCAGGGCTAACAATTTACTAAAATTGTTAGTTGGTTGTATAGAGTCTCTATTTTTTTAACACTTTGTGTTATTTGGAGCTGGCGTGACAACATACTACTTGGTTCCTCAACTAGGTGGCGACACGTTCACCACTCACTTAACGAATACACGTGTTTTTCTTTTGCGTTTTCATGATTAAAAAAAAATGCACAATTTCAACTCATTCGGTAATTGAATACAAATGTGAGTGATTATCAAAATCTACCCAACAATGCGAAGCAATAATCACAATTAAATTTTTCATCGATCGAGTTACTTCAATTTACATATCGATACAGAAAGTTGCCATCAATATTATTTCTGAACGTCATAATGTCCGGGTTTGTCATGATTAAAGGGAAATTAAAGGCTTTTACTACCAGACAAACTGCTTTGTTCTTAAAACCCTACGCGTTTCAACACATTATCGTACCATCTTCAGGGGTTTAGACCTAGAATGTAAAAAGGTGGTTGTCAGAAACTATGTTTCTGGTAGGTCTACCATGCGAGTGACTAACACTGCAACTACAGAAAGAATACAAAATCCAGCAAAGCTAAATGTCATATACAGAGTTGCCCTAACGGCCATGCATTATTTAAACTGAGATTAGTGTAAGGAGTTATAAACATATCTATAAAAATGTACAATTTAAGATTTAAAAACTTAAAACGGGACTAGGGTCATATAAATATGAACAACACTCTTATGGAGTCACAAGCAATAAGTTAAAATTCAAACTAGTCAATTACATAAAAAGCTATAGACAAGCACAAACATAAAAGCAAAGCAGGCTGGACAGCCGAGCAGAACTCCCCGATAACATCTGAACATGTGAAATTCAGAAAGAAAAGGACATGAATGCCACATTTGGGTTAATACTTACAAATTTCCTGTCTCAATTACAGACAGATGCTATATGAAATGTTGTCAAAGTTTGGCTTTTCATCCATTGTCTTCAGGATACCAAGCAGAAGCTGCATAAAACAGGAAGGCAGGAAAATCACAAGACTTGGAGATATCAGAATATGAATGCAAAAAACGCTTATTTTTAGCCTAATTTTTATCAAACGAACAAAATGGAGTCCCATGGATCTCTAGATATTTAACTTAAAAATGCAAACTGAAGGTGACAAGTGACATGACAACCAAAATGACATGTGAACTACGGCTGGCGGAGAAAATGTCAACGGCGCGGAGAGAGAACCAAAGAAACAACTGATCTTTGCTCTATGGTGATCGATTCCGGCCATAGAGCAAAGAGCAGTTGTTTCTTTGGTTTTCTCTCCGCGCCGTTGACATTTTCTCCGCCAGCCGTAGTTCACATGTCACTTTTGGTTGTCACGTCACTTGTCACCTTCAGTTTGAATTTTTAAGTTAAATATCTAAAGATCCATGGGACTCTATTTTGTTCGTTTGATAAAAATTAGGCTAAAAGTAAGCGTCTTTTGCATTCATCCTCTGATTTCTTCAAGTTTTGTGATGTTCCTGCCTTCCTGTTTTATGCAGCTTCTGTTAAGTATCCTGAAGACAATGGATAAAAAGCCAAACTTTGACAACATTTCATATAGCATATTTCTGTAATTGAGACAAGAAATTTGTAAGTATTAACCCAAGTGTGGCATTCATGTCCTACTTTTGTTTCTGAATTTAACATGTTCAGATGTTCTCGGGGAGTTCTGCTCGGCTGTGCAGCCTGTTTTGCTTTTATGTTTGTGCTTGTCCATAGCTTTTATGTAATTTACTAGTTTGAGTTTTAACTTATTGCTTGTGCCTCCATAAGAGTCTTGTTCATATTTGTGGGACCGCAGTCCTGTTTTAAGTTTTTCAAATCTTAAATTGTATATTTTTATAGAAAGGTTTATAACTCCTGACACTAATGTCAGTTTAAATTTTGCATGGCCGTTAGGGCTACTCTGTATTTGACATTAAGCTTTGGTGGACTTTGTATTCTTTCTGTAGTTGCAGTGTTAGTCACTCGCATGGTAGATCTACCAGAAATGTAGTTTCTGACAACCACTTTTTTACATTCTAGGTCTAAACCCTTGAAGATAGCACGATAATGTGTTGAAATCCGTAGGGTTTTAAGAACGAAGCAGTTCGTCTGGTAGTAAAAGCCTTTAATTTCCCTTTTATCAAGTTGACATCAAGAATGCGTTATCAGAAGACAGATTTTGCTGAAGTTTTTTGAAGGACCTGAATCTAAATGGATTTTTATTACCTAGGCAAACCTTGCACTGCAACCTTTGGTTGATTGTGCATACCCCTAGTCTTACTCCACCCATTCCAAAATCACTGTGCATTGAACTAGTCTGCACAGCGATTGATAGGGTGAAGTTTTATATTGCTCTGTCTCCGGTCTAGACTGACCGTAGATCAGTTGTCTTTTGTGGTCCAGAGCTTTAAACTCGCACAAGATGTGGTGGGCTGATTCCACCCCCTCACCGCAGAGTCTGCATGCGAGGTCCCGTTCGAACCGCCCCCTTTTATGCAGGTGTCTCTTGACGGCGATGTGTCCCGTCAAGAGACCTGTTGTATTTCTGAGCTGTCCTCTGCTAAGATTTAGCAGCTCCACAGCTCTCTTTTAACTGGGTCCGTCAATTATTGACTTCCCATGTCTGAGCCCTGGACAGTCCGCCCAGTACACCTTGTGTTGGTTTCTGACTCAATACTTAATGGCTCCCCTGGCAGTGCTCTTTGACACGCCCAGAGCCGGTTCTGGTCCCATAAATGGTTCTGCTGACCCTCTCTTCGCGAGACTGTCAGCCTCTTCATTGCCTTTGACCCCCGAGTGACCCGGCACCCAGATGAGGATTACCTTATTCTGCCCAGCCAGGTCGCTCGTCTCGTCTCGGCACTCACTCACCAGCCAGGAATTTACCCGTGGGCTACTTAGTGCCTTAGGGGCTGCCTGGCTGTCTGTGGCTAAGAGGATCCGCTTGTTGGTGTAGCCCCTCCTCTTGTTCTCTCGCACACAGTTCAGGATGGCGTACATCTCGGCCTGAAACACCGTTGAATGGGCTCCGAGGGAAATACTATGACTTACCCTCGGTCCTTCCGAGTACACACCTGCCCCCGTCCCACGCTCCCCGCCGGATCCGTCCGTGAACCAGACGAGCGCGTCCCGTGGTATGCCCGGCGTCTCCTACCGCCATGCCTCGCGGTCGGGGATTTCCACTGTAAAGTTGTTTTCCCTGCACATTCGCGGGCTCGCGAAGTCTGACCTCATTTCAAGCATGCGCTCCTTTACGATCTCCTGAATTTTGCAGTGGCCCCTGAAGCCTGGGTTGATCTTCAGTATACTATTGCAGGCTAGTCTGTATAGTCCTAGCCTGGCCTCCCCTATAATAACTAAGTGTAGGGGGGGGGGTTGCAGATCCAGCAACACCTCCATGGCGGCTGTTGGGGTTGAAGAGATGGCCCCTGTGATGCCTAGGCAAGCCATCCTTTGGACCTTGCCTAGTTTTTGTTTGGCACTGGATTGTGTCACCTTAGGCCACCAGACCAGTGTCCCATATATTATTGATGGTCTGACCACCCTTGTGTACAGCCAGTGGGCCATACTTAGTCCCCACGTTTTTCCATATAGCTGTCTAGTGCCGGCTAAGGTCATGACTGCCTTACGCAATATTTTTCCAATGTGACCATTCCAGGTTAGCTTAGATTCCAATACGACCCCAAGATATTTTACCTCCCTAGCCATTGGAACGCTCCTACTGTATAGAGTGAGAGTTCTGTGGCTGTCGCACTTCCTCCTCCTCGTAAACGGCACGACAGTTGCTTTCTCGGGGCTGACCCCGAGCTCTTGATCAACCGTCCACCCTTCCACTTTCAGTGCAGTCTGCATGCGCTCCCACACTGCCTGTGTGACATTTCCTCGGACTATGATGACAATGTTCAATGCATTAGTGATACTTCAAAAATTCATAACTTCTAAACCAATACACCTAATTTCAAAAGCAAAAAAACAATGTATGGGTAATCCAAAGCTCTTTTCAACGAGTTTTCACATGACCGCTATTCTCATTTGAAAACATTTGATGGATGACACCCCCGCCTAATAGGGTAAAATTTCACATATGCTTTTTGCGTCGAAAGTTGTGTCCCTTACAAGCAAACTTGACTTGTTTCAGGTTTTTTTCGACAAAATATTTTCTGGCAGTTATGGCTGCCAGCTGGTTTTCAGTGGGACACCCTATATATATATATATATATATATATATATATATATATATATATATAAACACAAATGCAACCACATACAAACAACCCAACAAATCCAGAGCGCCACACATCTCTGAACATCGTCACACCTGAATCCCAATAATTGCATAATATCCCTGCTGCGCTCCTAGTAGTTTCTCTAAACCTTCACCTCAAGCTGCCAAAACTAGAAGCCCTCATGTCATGTGACAATGAATTGGATAATTTCACCGCATTGTACAGGAAACTTCTTCTGGAAAGTGAAGTCCTGTAACGAGGTACTGCTTATCGATTTTGTGGCCTAATAATTATGTTGATCATGCAACTCCGAAACATCAAGTTGTTCTCGATCTTGATTAACGTTAGAAGACATTTTTATTTACGATTAGGATACTGCCAAGACGTTCATGGCATGCATTTTGAACATTTCCTACATTAAGATTGATGTGATTTAAATTTGTTACTCATTATCAAGAATGAAACACGATTAGTAAATAATTTTTAAATGTGTTGTTACAAAGTTTATCGATCAGATAGATTTCTCTTTTTGAGTGTCAATTTTTAAAATTAATTTTAAAACCATAGGATTCTCTATTCTTTATATAATATATTTTATTGGGCAAAACTTTGAGGCATGTCCCGCAACCAGTGAAAAATAACGTGCATTCTAAAATCTAACTAAGTTTGTGCAGCTCTTCGCCGGAATCAGTATTGAATAGACAATACTTACTATGTGCATAACACATTCAGAAATACATAGATGATTGAATATTGAATTAACATAGAATCCAACACAGGAAGGTGGCTGCATGTCGAGTTCCACCCTTTCTCCACCCTACAATAATGTCACTTACTCATTTCTTCCTTTTTTTTATTATTACTTTATTTCAACAACACACCACGAGGGCTTACAGCCTAAATACTATTGTACCGTGGGTGTCGACAAGGAGGAAAGAGACAACTTGTTAATTCTGGACTTGAAGGTTTGGAGGTTCGGGGGAGAAGGAAAAACATGTGCCGGCAAGGAATTCCACAACTTGGAAGTCCTCGGGACAAAAGAGCGGGCATAACAAGGTGTTCTATGTCTGGTGACCTGGACAGTAAAAGGGTGCATTCGCTCTGTTCCCCTGGTAGATCTGTTGGGGGCAGCAGGTGGAGGAACTATGGAAGAAAGCTCCTCTGAGCATTGCCCGTGCCGACATCTATAAAAGAGAGAGAGAGGTCATCAACTACACGTCGGTGAGCAAGGGAGGGCAGCCTTTGGGTGAGGGTAGGGTCACTGATGAGACGTATAGCTCTCTTCTGAATGGAGTCCAGGATAGCGAGTGTAGAAGCGGCAGCAGCACCCCAGATGCGGGAGCAGTATTCAAAGTTTGGTCTTATTTGTGAAGTATATAATGTATAGAGATTAGCTGGTGAAAAGAATTTGCAAGCCCGGAAGAGGAAACCTAATTTCTTACATCAATTGCATCACATCAATTGCAGCCGCTTCTGCAAATGATGTGACATGTTGATGCGAATTCAAATTCCGTTCCACAGATATGCCAACAAGTCAAAAGGACTCATTACTTGAAATAATTTAGTTGTTCATTGTGATGGGTCTAGGGCTTGTCTATCTCTTATGAGAAAGAAAGCAAGACTGTGATTTCGTGGGGTTGAATTGTACAAGATGTCTACTTCCTCAGTCTAATATTTTTTGGAGATTCACGGAGATAAAACCCTGCATGAGTCTGCGATCCTCATCTAATTGGGCTAAAGAGACATGCTTAGAATAATATATATTTGAGTGGAGGGTGCTGTCGTCCGCGTAACTGTGAACTGGGTTGGATGTGCTAGAGAGGAGGTCATTGATGTAGAGAAGAAACAAAGTAGGGGCTAAAGCTGAACCTTGAGGAACTCCTGCATTAATTGGATACAGTTTAGAGGAATGGCCATCCACGACAACAGAAATGCTCCGGTTGGAGAGGAAATTTGCTGTCCAGGTACAGAGTTTTGGTGGTAGGCCATAGGCCGGAAGTTTATTAAGCAACGCTGCGTGCCAGACCTAGTCGAATGTTTTGGATATGTCTAGAGCGACAATCTGGGATTCACCGTGTAGTTTCGTAGATTTGTTCCAAGAAGGGGTAACAAAGGAAAGGAGGTCGGCAGTTGATCTGCGCTGACGGAATCCATACTGCCTGTCGTGGATTAGACTGTGTTTTTCAAGAAATTTTAGTAATTCGGTGTTTATATACTTTTCCATCACTTTAGAGACGACTAAAAGGAGAGAAATAGGCCTGTAGTTGCTAGGAAGCGCTTTGGATCCTTTCTTGGGGACGTGTTGTACTCGAGCAGTTTTCCAGTTACTAGGGAATATGCCTCTATTGTAAGATGTCTGAAACAGACGAGTCTGGACAGGAGCAAGTGCTGGTGCGCATTTTTTGAGAATAATTGCTGGGATCGCGTCAAGGCCAGAGGATTTCCTGGTATTAAGAGAAGAGAGCATCTTTCGTACCTTTTTAGTTCTGAAAATGATATCCGTCATTTTATGCGCAACATTGGGGACTGTTGGTGGTTGAACATTTGGAGGTGGGTTGAGAGTAGAATTTACAGCGAACAGAGACGCAAAGAGTTCAGCCTTGCCCAGGGCTGTAGAAACAATTTCATCCCCTGAGACAAGGGGTGGGAACGTGCTCTTGCAGAAATTATTCCCAATAGATTTTGCAAGAGTCCAGAAGGGTTTGCTGCCATTGGAGCTTGAGAGGACTTTGTTTTTGATGTGGCTATTAAAAGAGTTTTCTGCCTCAGAAAGAATGCGGACATACCGGTTTCTTGCGTCGTTAAATGCTTGACGGTTTTCTTGACTGGGATTGAGTAGAAGCGTTTTGTGAGCTTTGACCTTTTCAAGTCTGGCCCTGTCACAGGATTTAGAGAACCAGGGCTTTTGAGTGGTTGAAGAGGTTTTCTGTGTACGTGGAATAAATAATTCCATGCGGCGTATAATTATTTTCCTTGTTTTCAAACTTTAGCAAGAGCTTGCTAGCGTCAAGTTTAGCTCGTATTTAGCCATCCCTTTTGATTTCTCAACAAACTTTCGATGAAACAGTCATTATTTTGACGACCGTCTGAGTGTGGTAAGAAAACAGATCGAATGTTAACATTTTCTCCTTGGTAGCAATGTCTAACAATGCCAATCTGTATTCGATAGATGATCACTATCACTGTCACATCCACTACTTGATTTATTGCCGATACTCACTTTTTTACAATAAAGTCCACTGGGGCTAGCTATATACTCTCTAAAACTTTATGTTCCCACCACTAACTATGTGAAAACTGGAATCTGTGATGAGCACTGATAAATAAACTTAGAGAACCCAAATCACCACAACACATATTTCAAAGACCTTACGATCGTTTCGTTGACAATGTCAACGTCATCAGAGGATAAAACATTCTAAAATTAAACTCAACAGCTACAGTGTATTTATATCACGTTTAGGTAAAGAACTAGTCCGAAGTAAAATTGTCGTCGATGACCCATCGTTTGTCTAGTGTGTAGTGAACCTACGAGGTCGAAGACCTGCTTTTATCTTCTGGTTGACAAGTTTATGAGCTTTTATCTAATGTAAGGATACTGGGCTTAAAAAGAAAGGTACCGAGTTATTTAAGGAAGCTACACGTTCCTTTTGATCTAGAAATGTACTATGTGCATATTGGAGCAAGCCGAGAGGCACATCTTGCGAAACAGACACCAATATGACCAGTCTTCGAGCAGGCGCATTGTTGCTGGTCTGGTGTTTATGTTTAGAATCGTGAGGAACTTGTTTTTTTTTTTCTGAATTTTTGGGCAGGATTCAGTTCAGGCTTCCCCAAAGGGATAGTAGACTAGAGCAACTATTCTTTATACCAAGCTACGGAACAAATAATCTGTTCAGTTATCCGATTTATAAAATGTGATCAAGTTATAACAAACTGTGTAGGCATATTGACATCTTTAGCATGAATTTAAGAGAATTTAAGAACATATTGACTGAATATATAAATGTCTAACCACGTTCTCCTGTTGACTTTGTTGAGTCTTCAAATGACTTGCACTGATTAAGGTATGAATTCAAAATAGATAAAGTAAATTTAAGATTGATTATAATTTTTTTGCAATTGATGGACTGCCTGTGTAGCCTTAAATGAAATTTAAGCTTGGCGAAATGTTCTTTTGTTTTTTAGTGAATTTTCTTTAAAAAAAATTACTAATGAGCGCTAATTAGGCCCCGCAGAATACATATCCGGGGTCAGTTTCAATTTATATATATATATATATATATATATATATATATATATATATATATATATATATATATATATATATATATATATATATATATATATATATATATATATATATATATATATATATATATATATATATATATATATATATATATATATATATATATATATATATATATATATATATATATATATATATATATATGTATCACACCGATAACTCAAAAAATAATAGGCTTTTGCAAATCGCTTGGATAAGTTCGTTATCCAGAAAAATCGCCCAAGGTTTTCCCGGAAAATTTTGTGTTTTCTTGCGAAAAAAATTTGTATCCCCCGAATTAACAAAATAAGGGCAACCAAATTTGGTACGCGGGTTTATATCATTATATGTAAGTCGTGAGTCACATACCAAAATCTGACTCTGTAGGTTAAAAGACAAAAAAGTTAAAGGCATTTAAATAAAAATTAATTGGGGTTTTCCTCAAAACGTCAAAGTTGCCATTTAAAACTTCAAAATTGGCAACAGTTAGGCAAAGAACTTGAATATAATACAGGCTGTGGAAAGAAAATGTCTCAAGAAGAATGTTTTACAGACCCTGATGTCTTAGTTTCAACCGTCATTGTTCTTCATTTTACTAAAATATTTCCAGAAAATTTATTTCAAATAGACCCTTTCTGTGATGCTTGTCAATAGCCCTTGCTATAGAGTTTCTTGTTTAATGGTATATAATTTTTGTCGAATTTTCGTAAAAAAACAATATATCCGTTATTATACAAGATATGAAAAAAAATTACACATTAATTATAGGGTGTCTTGAGCTACATCTTAAAAAAATATTTCTACAATCACAGGCTGGCCCATAAGTCGTTGGTGATACAAATTCTCTTTTTTTTAATCAAACACGCATTATGTTATTGCATTTTTGCATTTTCCATCGAAATATAATGCATGTTTGTAAGAAAAGAAATTCTAAACGCAGCAAGTACGTTATGGTAGCGAATTTTGATCAAATGCTTCATATTTGAATAGCTCAATTTGCTATTAACCTATAAGGTTTACCAAGAAACGAGCTTTTTCGGGAACACTTTAAGTTTACTTTCGGAAATTTTTGTACGTTTTCAAACAATAAAGTTATTTTGATGAAACATGGCACATTGGTTTTACTATATAGGTTATAGTGGTAACCAAATTTTATGCCTGCTTTCTTAAAAAAACACACACATATTTGCTATTAAAAACATTTTTATGAAAATTCACCACCATAACACACTTGCTGCGTTCAGACTTTTTAATTTAATGCAGGTAGTAAGTGAGATTGTTGAATTATAGCTGTACGCCATAGTTATAGCTTATCCTGTTATGCGATACGTAAATGGTTTTATAAACTGTGTAGTTGCATAATAAGTAAACAACCTTCGGGACGCAGCAAGTGCGTTATGGTAGTGAATTTTCATAAAAATGTTTTTAATAGCAAATATGTGTTTTTTTTCCAGAAAGCAGGCATCAAATTTGATTACCAGTACAACATATATAGTAAAAACAATGTGCCATGTTTCATCAAAATAACTTTATTGTTTGAAAACGTACAAAAATTTCCGAAAGTAAACTTAAAGTGTAACCGAAAAAATCCGTTTCTTGGTGAACCTTATAGGTTAATAGCAAATTGAGCTTTTCAAATATGAGGCATTTAATCAAAATTCGCTACCATAACGCACTTGCTGCGTCCAGAATTTCTTAACTTACAAACATGCATTATATTTCGATGGAAAATGCAAAAACATAAGGCGTTTTCGAGTAAAAATAATAATATTTGTATCAGCAACGACTTATGGGCCAGCCTGTGATTGTATAAATAATTTTTTAATATGTAGCTCAAGACACCCTATAATTAATGTATACAATATTTTTTCATATCTTGTATAATAAGGGATATATTGAGCTTTATTGATTTTTTATGAAAATTCGACAAAAATTATATACCATTAAACGATTAACTCTATAGCTAAGGCTACTGCCAAGCATCAGAGAAAGGGTCTATTTGAAATGAATTTTCTGGAAATATTTTAGTAAAATGAAGGACAATGACGGTTGAATCTAAGACTGCAGGGTTTATAAAACATTCTTCTTGAGACATTTTCTTTCCATAGCCCGTATTAGATCCAATTTCTTTGGTCAAATGTTGCGAATTTTGACGTTTTAAATTGTCAGTTTGACGTTTTGAGGAAAACCCCAATTTATATTTTTTAAATGCCCATAACTTTTTTGTCTTTTGACCTACAGAGCTAATTTTTGGTAAGTGGGTCATTTATAACGACAGCCTACCAAATTTGGTTGGCCTTGGTTTGTTAATTCCTGAGATATAATTTTTTTTTGGAAGAAAACTCAAAATTTTCCGGGAAAACCTGGGCCGATTTTCCTGACTAACGAACTTATTCAAGACATTTGCAAAAGGAAGGTATTCACCAAATTTAATCAAAATCGGCCCATTATTTTTTGAGTTATCGGTGTGATACATATATATATATATATATATATATATATATATATATATATATATATATATATATATATATATATATATATATATATATATATATATATATATATATATATATATATATATATAAACATATAAAATTTTTAACTGACCCCGGATATGTGTTCTAGGGGGCCTAACTAGCGCTCATTTAAAGAAATTTTTTCAAAATTCAAAAGTCGGGATCTCCTCATTAGTGAATTTTTTTTAAGAAAATTCACTAACAAACAAATAAAATTAGATACTCAATAAAAGGCTTCAAAAGACTGCAAAAGTCTGGATCAGGAGCCTTCTATTGAGTATTTAATTATGTCTATCCCAGACCATGTGACATTTAGCAACGAAAACAAATAAATAAATAAATAAATAAATAAATAAATAAATAAATAAATAAATAAATAAATAAATAAATAAATAAACAAATAAATAAATAAATAAATAAATAAATAAATAAATAAATAAATAAATAAATAAATAAATAAATAAATAAATAAATAAATAAATGAATAAATAAATAAATACATAAATAAATAAATAAATAAATAATAAGGTAGGTTGATTATACTAGTTTAAGACCTCTATCTATTTTGGTTTTTTACTAAATCGAAAAACCAAAAATTCTGAAAATATTTTTTTCTCAAAAACCACTTCACGGATTTAAATAAATTTGAACACATTATAAATATGTAAGAAGGCTATAGAGAAAAAATAAGTGCTCCATATTTGTGCCTGGTGCGTACAAGTAAAAAATGAAGGGTTACGAGTGCCAGTTTTTTATGGAACTTACTATAGTTTCTAATTATGAAGTCAAGTGTATGAACCGCTGAAAATACGACTTTTCCTATGTGCAGGTTGAAAGATGGTTTGTTGTCCAAGGTAGTGCCTAGACCTTTTTTGCTGCCACACCTAGGATCAATAAGCGATTGATATTGTAATGATATTCTGTTCAACATATATTCTTTTCAAATAAGACTTCCGTATACCTTGACACATTTGGGTACAGTTTATTATCAACATACCATTTATCAACTCCATCCATCCCACATTGCAGCTCTACACAATCATTAACTCCACTTATAGAAGAATAAATTCCAATATCGCCGATACAAAGAAAATGATAATGCTATTCGTGGCAGCTTGATGATCAGCCTGTTGGACAAGGTATAAATATTCCGTGAACAACTCAGCCATAGACACAGGCCTTTTTTGCGAATCATTTAATAAATGATCTTAGCAGACACCTTTATTTGTTTTTCTCTTTAGACAAATATAAACGGACACTAAAAGAATATTCAGGTCTTTTTTCCTGTTCTCATTTTTTATTTAGTCTACAACTCCGCTTTGAATAGTAAGCATTCCAAGCTGCTTTACAAATTCATAGAAAATGAAATGCCTGGAGAAAAAATATTCACTGTTTCTACATGTATTTATTCCATTTATATATTATGCACTTACTGTTTTTCAGGAATTTCCCTAAGGAACACTTTATCCTATAGAAGCGAGTGCTTCTACAATTCCTGACTTGCTAGATTCTCCTCTAAATAAATACGTCGTTCCTTCCACAACAACAGAGTTTAAATACTTTTGATGCCTACTAATGGATGTTGTTTAAAGCAATAGTAAAAAAATTATAACAAGCTGACGAACGGGGTCGTCTCAAGTAATATAAAAAGTCTGGATGCAGAAAGTGCGTTACGTTAGTGAATTTTCATAAAAATGTTTTTAATGACAAATATGTCTTTTTAAATAAGAGGCATGGTATTACCTACATATAGTAGAAACAATGAGACTTATTTCATCAAAATAACTTGATTATTTGAAAAAGTACAATAATTTTCCGAAAATAAACTTTAAATGTTTCCGAAAAAACTGGTCTGATTTTCCTGGGCAACGGACCTCTTCAAGCTATGTACACACCTGATAAAATATAATTATCCACAAAAAGCTTTTTGACAAAAATAAAAAAAATTGCATTTAGATTTGCAAATTTCTTTAACGAAAATTGCCGTTTTCTAAGTAGCCTAAGTTGGTCTAAGTAATCTTACACAAAAATTAGGTTTTTGACAAAAATTCCCTAAACAATTATTTTTCACGAAGGCGTTAAATAATTTTTCTTTACAATAACTTATACATTTATTATTACCAACACTTCACAAAAAATCTTCCAAAAGTTATTTCTTCAAAAACACAAAAGTAATTTTACATAATATTTTTCTACACGGAATATTGCTAAAAAAATTAATAATATTCAATATACCTATATACCTTCGCCATAATGGCGTGCTGTCCCTACATGAATTTTCTTATATCGTTATGTGGCGAATTTTTGTAAACATTGCTGTGACTAATGAAGCACCTGACGTGCCCTCTTAGGTCTATCTTTGCCTCAATCCTTGAGTTGAAGCATGTGAACGATACGTCTGGGAATATGATATTGTGGGTCCTACTTCAGAGAATTTTCGCAAATTTTCCTTTTACTTTGTGGCTCAAATCTGTATTTTTCTTCTGATGTGTGGTGCACATGCTATCTATAATTAGATCATTTTGATATTTTTCTACCGATTGTGACTTTATTTTCCTACTACACTTTAGAGCTTTTTGTTTTAACTTGATTTTGACACTCTTAGTACAGACTGGGGTCATTTGGTAGCTTGACCTAATTTTATCTAAAACCTTGCGTCCGACCAACCTGACTCGTCTAATTCACATGCTCAGGTTGGGTGTCAAGTGGATTTTGGTGAATGTTATATGAATGTTGAGTGGGAGTGCGTCATGAGGTTGACACCAATGGCGACTCCATTAAAATTTGACATTACGAAGACTTGGTGAAGCTGGACGCAATCCTGTCAAGAGAAGGTATTTCTCTAGACAGTTTTACCAAAAAGATAATCTTTTTCTAGTCTTATATTTTCCTTTGAAATTCTTTGTATAAAAATTATAATGCACCTTTTCTTTTCAGCATACTTTTGGCTTTCTATATATGGGAAATGGACGACGTAAGATGTGATATCCATCTTTTGTAGTTTATTTCGTTTGCTTCCGCCTTGGGATTCGAACCCTGAATTTATTGGGACTGCGCGTTTCAGTACTGGTTACTGAACCATTTCATTTATTCCTACTCAGCATTAAAGTTTCATGTATTCAACTACCTAATGATATTCCGATACCTGCCTTGTCATGGGATTACGATCACTTTGCGAATTGTTTTGCTGTTACCTACCTGCACTATTACTATGAAAGGGACAGTATTGTTTATCTAGATTCCTATGGCTGTTACATCAATAACTTCAACTTTTGTCTCGTGATTTGGTCTACAATTGTTTAATAGCGACTCATCGTTGTTTGTTGGAGAATTTTCATGAAAAATGTACATATTTTCCTCCTTCCGCAAACTGAACAATTGGACTTTGAGGTTTGGTGAAAAAAGAAAAGTGCCTTTTATTTTTTTAGCCGGTTCAGATGGTGTGTTGCGGTCATTTTTTCTTTTATCATAACTGTAACGCGTTTATATTTATCTTCTAAGAAACAAGAAGTTTTCAAATAGTGGCTGAATTTGAAAAACTCAAAGTGCTGTAACTACAGTTTTTTAAATGACAACCTGTGCGTTTTATGTTTCAGGAGTGAAGAGTATGCCCTCTGCTTTAACTCTTGCATATAAAAAATGTTTAGCAAATTTTCGTAAAAAATGCCTATAATTTTCATATAATAGTACTACATATATTTTTTTAATTGAGGAATTTTCGCGTAAGAATTTTTTTCTTCTATTTGTAAATAATTATATTTGTATCAGAAGCAAGCGTGTAATTTACTCAAAGTGTAATGAAGCGTATATTTTCGGGACAGTCGTAGATATCAAAAGCGACTGTTCGGAAATAAATTTAATACAAATCATACCGATAAAAATATTCTCCGCAGTTAAATTATTTTATTTATTTATCAATAATATTTTTAACAAACACGCATTTTCGAATTATTGCTGCAGAATAAAAACATATCTGCCCAAGATAAGGATAAGGTATCTCCACCGATTAAATTTTTAAGCCGGTGGCTGGAAATACAATAACGACTGAAGGCAGAAAGAGTTTGCGACTGGTAGAGTAAGGTCGAAGGTTTTAGAGAACAAGTGTTGCGTTAGAGAGATAGAGAATTCCACCGTTTAAACGTAATTAGTTTTCGAAAAGTGATGCTGTAGTGACACAGACTTTTCAAGTGGATTACGCCCGTCCATCCTGATTTGATCCTGGTTTAGACGCTGTAGTGCCACAAGTAAGCTTAGATCAAATCAGTTCGCGGCAGTATCCCGTCACGACCTCATCACACCGACTTCCTTTTCGTTCCCGACGCCCACAAATATCGAAGTATCTCGACTGACACGACCTCGGCTTCGCCCGAGGATACGCTATTTGGGCGATTATGTAACGCCCGCCGTGTCAATCCATCTATTACCTGCATCTCCGAGTCGTAAACCACGGTGCTCGGGGTATTCGCGGCCGAACCTCTCGACCCAAGGTACAGAGGGTCAAACCGACGCCGGATCCTCCTCCGTGCAAGTAATTGACTAATCTCGTCTCGTCCGCCCTCTAAGGTATTTTATAAGGGATTGGGTAGTACAGTAGGCACTACCAGGATTGTGAACCTTAGCGAATCTTTATATATATATATATATATATATATATATATATATATATATATATATATATATATATATATATATATATATATATATATATATAGTGTCTTAATAAACGTTGTAAATAGGATATCTGGTCTTTAAATAAATCTGCTATATCTATATAGAATTTCGGAAGGTCAGGGAATTGTCGGGGTAGCCATTAAAGCCCGCCACCCCGGAGGTAGCTACACGGCCTGTTACAGCAAAGGCTACCGGACCCTCTCCACAGAGCTACCCAGGCACTCTGATCACACCAGTGGTCGGAGACCTGTGACGAGGTCGCAGACACCCTCGTAGGGAGTAAACCCTTTTAAAATCTGGCGCCCGGGACCGTTCCCGTAAAATCGATGACCAGTTCCGTTAAATAATTCACCCCGTAAGTCAGGCCTCGTTACAAAAGAGGTTCGTTGGCCAAGAAAATCGAACTAGTTTTTTCGGTAAACATTTATCTTTTATTTTTTTACGTTTTTAAACAATAAAGCTGATTTAATATAATTATTTCTAATATAAAGGTTATTCCAATTTTAATGTATTTCGTTAAAAAATGCATATTTTAATTTAAAACATTCTAATGAGAATTGGCTACCATAACAAACTTGCTACGTCCACACCGTTTTGTTTCACGTAATATAATAAAAAAGCACCGACTGCTATAGCAAACAATTTAGGTCATTAAATATCAACATGATAAAAATAGCAAATTGTTAAAATAGCATTTAACATATATACATTGATAAAGCCGGTAAAGCAATTTATAATTCATGTTAAAACACAGATCCTTTAGTTATGTTACGTAAAATATTATGGTGTCACAGTAATGTTGGCTGAAGAAAACAAAATTATAATTAGTTAACTTTCTGATTACATGCTTTGTATTCCTGGAACTATAGTCATGTAAATATTGGAAAGGCCGCAGCAAACAAAATTAGGCTTTTGTTTGTGTTTGTGTTAAAAATTGATTTCTACAATAGTAGCTTCTTACACTGTATAAGACACGTCCTTAATTGAAAAATCGTTCTCATGTCTAGTGTGCTGCCTCGAAGGCTAATTTATTTCTATTATAATATGTAAATATTGTGGGACGTTTAGGTACATCACTCATAACAGAGTAGACTTTTAGTGTACGGTTTTGATAAGATTAGTTAACCCTTTGAGGACACAATTAATTTCTTTTTGAAAAAATCTGTTTTGCTTATAAAAACATATTTATTATACTTATTTAATGTAAAGTAAATGACACACTTATTTGTTTGAAACGTCTTTTGTTCTGCAGTATATGGTTTCCGTTAGTAACCATTGGGCACCTGCTCACTTAGTGTGGTACGCGGTGAAACAATTCCGGTCCTTGTTAAGGAAGAGTCCCACATTACAAATGGAACATTTCCATATGGTTTTGTGGACATCTTTTGAAGTCCTACAATTAGCACATCTTAGTAAACTACAACGTTCTGGCAAACGTGCACATTTATCATATAGTACTTCTGATGACACAATTTTTTTGAATTTTTTTGAAGATGTGCTGGACGATTTACGGCCACGTTTCTCATTTTCAGGTGAGGCACCAATCAAACCAACAGCAACTGACAAACGAAATTGCTTAAGACTCATAGTTTTTGCTGGTGTTCTCTGCTGGTACAAAATGTAGGAGTTTACTATACATGCGTCCAGAAAATAGCAAAAGTACCACCATTTGTGCGAATTTCGATCCATTTCAGATAATGAGTTGTACATGTCAAATTTATCGACATATCCCATATGTCGATTGTATTCTTTCACGAGCACTGGGAAGTTTATTTCCTCTACCAAACCATTCTTCCTTTTTCTTGATGCTGTTTCTACTGTGGAAGAATTTTGGTAATTGCTCAACAACAGAACACTGCGTTTATCCATCCACTTCAAAGCGGCTACACCGTCCCTGGAAACATGCCAATCTGACTCTCCTCGCTTCAGAATTTTGTCTGCTTTGAAATCAGGTAGATTTGATCTACTACGACGAACTGTCCCACAAGAGTAAATTTTATCTTGAAGCAAATCTTGCTTAAGCTGCACAGAGATTAAAAAATGTCGTAATGAGCTCTATGGTATTTACCAACTAAGGTTCTTGTCAGGACTTTTACAACACGACTTCCTAAGTTTTTTTCAACAGCATCACTAACTTGACCCGTATATATTTGAAATTGGCACATATAACCGGTAGAATCGGCTCGTACCCAAACTTTATATCCACGTTTGGTCGGTTTTATCGGCATGTACTGCCGGATGTTACTTCGTCCTTTGAATTTGATCATCGATTCATCTATTGATTGATATTTACTTGGATGTAATGCTGCAGCGAAAGTCTCTGATAATTTCGTCAGTAGTGGCCTTAATTTGTACAACTTATCAAACCCCACTTCGTCTTTCTTGGGTTGCAAAGCATTATCATTCAGATGTAAGTTGGTAAGTATCCATGAAAATCTGTTCCTTGAAATTGCAGAACTTATATAGAAGTCTCTCACTTCTTCTCTGGATGACCAGTAATCTCGATAGTTATGCATCTTCTTCAAAGTCATGATCATATTTACTTCGATGAATCTCTTGATTCCGTCGTTCTTAGTTGGTAGATATAGTTTTTGGCAATTTTGCTGGACAGCGTACAAGTTAGTTTGAAACACAATATGATTTATAGGCTCTTCTGGGAACAGATGAAGAAACATATCTTTTGGGCTCTCCACACTTTCTGGCACGTTAAAACCAGTTTGTTTGGAAAATGTTTGTACTATAGTAGTGAACTGAGGATCGTTTGTCCAGGAAATTGAACCTCTACATAGTTTAGTACGTAGTGCGGACAATGGGATGTCATTGTCATTATCACTATCTTGTACATGTTCGTCTGATTCGTACCAGATTTCCATTGATTCTATATGACTAATTCCAGACGAATTGAGATTGAACAATTGAAAAAATGCCACTAGCAGTTACTAGTGGACATAGGCAACCCATTATACATCATGGCAATCATTGGAAACCAGTTGGCATTGCTACAACCGAGTTCATAGAAGGTGGTTTCTGTCACTAACCAGTTGTCTTCAAAGGGTTAATGTTTTCGTTCGTGCGCATCTTGAATATGCTTTAGTTATTTGGTCACCTTTGTATGAGTCATAACCAAAATAATTCAAGTGTACTCAAAAACTGAAAAAATATTTTCCATTAACATACCATATTTATATTAACATGGCCTCCAAAGCCTGCCTGCTAAAAGTTCATATAAAACATATATCGACTTTCATAGACGGCTGATAGTTATGATAATTTATCGCGTACTGCCGCACGGGATTGAACGTGTCTGTGCAAGTTGAAACCTGCATTACTGCTGGATATATATAAGTCAGGTGCAGCTGCATTTAGTTAAAATAAAAGTTGCATTTAGTAAACTAAGACCCAAACAACAATGACATAAAAAATATGCACGTGTGAGAGTTAGTGACGACGGGTAGGAAGAAATATTGCAGCGGGCAGCTGAATGTGATGATTTGCCTTTTGGAGAAAGTGATGTATCAGAAGCAAACAATGATGAAACAGAAGACAAAAATTTCGAATTGGTTTCTGGCAAGTATTCTGGATCCAGTAGTGATTGTAGACACAATAACATAGAGGTGTTACCTCCTTCAAATAAATCAACTTTTACCATCCATATGATGCAAGGTATCATGTAGTAAGCGGAAATGCTGCTATCTAAATATTGACCTCAAGTGGATGTGAATCCGGTTGGTAGTGAGGTCATTATTAGCTGTTAAACCCTAACCTAATGTATGTATCTATCAGATTTTATTATTTGCAAGATGAGCAACACTGCTAGGGTCACAAGATATTAAGAAATAAAGCCTACTACTTACCTAGTTCTGAGTTGTTCTGCCAGAGGTGCCATATTTGTTGGATCCCCTGATCAGAACCTGGTAACTTTAAGTTGTAGATATCTCGGAAAAAGTTAGTCAGAATTATTTATTGTATCGCCGTCAAATGTGAGGAATATTGGTTAGAAATTACTTTTCAATTAAACAGATATGTTAATGTAACAATAATATTGAATTTATTCATATAAATTAATTTGGAATAGCAAGTAAAATTAAATAAACATGGTTGGTAAATCTCAAATAAACATTATTCATACACAAATAAAAATCAATTAAACAGCAATAACTTCAAGAAAAGGAATTATCATTTCACATACATGCGACAAAATAACAAGACAAAAAATGGTGGCATGTCACCAAAACATCAACATTAGCTACTTGAGGTATATCAAAAGTCAAATGCTGCACCCTACAGCTCAAAAGCAAACACAAATCCGTAGGCAAACCACTTGACGCTTGTCAATTAACTCGGTTAATTCTTCAATAATTTGACTGGCCAGTTCTTTGAGTGAGGCTCCATAAAAAATATTACTACCTGGAATTTCTACATTAATTATTGAAATGAAAGATATTAAAAAGAATATACAACTTAGATATTTTACAGACGAAATTTGCTAATTAGAATTTCAAGAAATATGTATTTGAATTCACAAAATTGACAAAATTCTAAGATTAAACAGGAAATTTACAGTTAACCGAACAGCACCACGCTGACACTGTTTAAGTTCAAGTTTGACTACTAGTACGGGATCCGGCTGCTAAATTAGTACATTAATAATCTAGGTTATCAAGATTTAATTTTTAAGTATTTTTACAACTAGGAGAAGTCACTTTTCATCAGGTGCCAATTAAAAATTACCCGCCAGTATTATTAATTAAAATATAATTAATTTAATTTTGGAGAAACATTTCGTTAACATCTTACGGAAATAAAACCTACACAACTTCACAACAGTGTATTTAAAATATCTGAAACGTCATAGTTGCTGCTGATTGCTTAACCGCTACCTCTACGCAGCCAGGTGCAAACAGGTATAATTTTATTAAAACTTTTCGTTCTTAACGTACACTCATTTCATTTATACCACATTAAAGCTCATTTTTTTCTGTAGTTAATGATATAAAGGTGCCTATATAAAAAAACCCGCAAATCAAAGTTTCCTACCCTAAAAGATGCTAGGTATGAAAAATAAAGTGACAGAGAGTGATCGCGCGACGATACTTGTTAGACAAGGATGATCAATGCCAGCTGAACGTATTTTTTGAGCTATTGCGCATGCTCCGATAAATAGGGTTCTCAACCAACGATCTAAGTAGTAATAAAAATAAAAGTTCGGGACGCAGCAAGTGCGTTATGGTAGTGAATTTTCATTAAAATATTTTTAAATAGCAAATATGTGCGTTGTTTGCCTAAATGTTGCCAATTTTGACATTTTAAATCGCAACTTTGACGTTTTGAGGAAAACCCCAAATTATTTTTCTTTAAATGCCTATAACTTTTTTGTCTTTTGACCTATAGACCTACATTTTGGTAGGTAACTTACCAATAAGGATGTAAACCCGTGTACCAAATTTGGTTTCCCTTACTTTGTTAATTCCGGAGATATAAATTTTTTTCTAAAGAAAACACAAAATTTTCCGGGAAAACCTGGGCCGATTTTCCTGGCTAACGAACTTATCCAAATTTGCAAAAGGAAGGTATTCACCAAATTTAATTAAAATCGGCCCATTATTTTTTGAGTTATCGGTGTGATACATATATATATATATATATATATATATATATATATATATATATATATATATATATATATATATATATATATATATATATATATATATATATATATATATATATATATATATATATATATAAACATATAAAAATTTTACCTGACCCCGGATATGTGTTCTGGGGGGCCTAATTAGCGGTAATTTGAAAAAAAAATTCAAAATTCAAAAGTCGGGATCTCCTCATTAGTGAATTTTTTTAAGAAAATTCACTAATGACTGGACTCAGATGCTTATCGGAGCATGCGCAATAGCTCAAAAAATACGTTCAGCTGGCATTGAGCATCCTTGTCTAACAAGTAGCGTCGCGCGATCACTCTCTGTCACTTTATTTTTCATACCTAGCATCTTTTAGGGTAGGAAACTTTGATTTGCGAGTTTTTTTATATAGGCACCTTTATATCATTAACTACAGAAAAAAATGAGCTTTAATGTGGTATAAATGTAATGAGTGTACGTTAAGAACGAAAAGTTTTAATAAAATTATACCTGTTTACACCTGGCTGCGTAGAGGTAGCGGTTAAGCCGGTGGATTTTGTTGCTCTAATACTAGGAGACAATTTGTTCCCTATGTCGATACGCTGAATTACTTTGACGAAAACTTTTCAAACAACAATTAAAACATAAATTGGCTCAAGTGAAGTTTACTGCTAATTGACTCAAAAATCGCCAATACTCAGAAACTCTTTCTGATTAACGTAAGAAATACACTAGGTCGGAAACAAAGAACCACAACTTACCTCGCGTTTTTATGCCAAACACGACGTTTATTTAAACTCAAAAACCGCTCAGATGACTTTAAACAATCACTGACAATTATTAATAGGTAGTAGAGATAACAGAAAGGGTTTTATGACCCCTTTTTAAGATAGTTTTTAGCCAGCGCAACTAAAAGGTGTTCACACGGCAACGTGCCGGGTTGGACTCTCCTGAGCTAACGTCTGTTTCTCTCGAGATTCGAATTCCTTTTCCTTAACACCTACGTCCCTCGCCTATAGTTCAGGACCTTCAAGGTTAATTTCGTGACAAAATGGCAGATGTAGTTCCGACTCACTTTAACATTGAAAATGGACTTGTACCTTCAAGGTTAATTTAATATTGTGAACGGATTTTCAATAAGATGAAATAATAATTTGTTCCAGAACATTCTCAACGGATATCTTGTTTACTTTCACTTCCTTCTGGAAAAATGCGACACATTATTTACTAACAAAGCTAAACTGCGTCTTTAAATGTTTGAATTTTAACGTACATATTTAAAATGCAGTACGGTGTTCAGGGTATTTAAACATCGGCGACTTTTCATCAAATAATTTTTGAAATCCAAAACTTAAAGTATTTAATATAGATAGGGTTTTTGGTGTTATTTAGATATTTGGGGGCTTTCTAAGTGTTTCTAAACCAATAATGATTCCAGGTAAAAGTGAATCGTTACAGAGAATGATCCTTTGCTTCAACGAGAGGTTATATTGCTCCAAGTAGACTGGATTAGACTCTGGAACCTCCAGAACTCTTCCGGTAAACAATTTTTTCCCTTGTGTTCCACCAGCAACATATCTGTTGAATAAGAATATGATTGTTGTGAATACACTACGTCAGAATAAGCGTGACATTTAGAACAAAATAAAAGTCTTAAAAGATCATGTAGACTGCTCTTCATTGTTGTTCAAACGAAACAATGGTAATTAAATGTACAATTGAAAGGTTTCTTTCCACACAATAAAATTTTTAAGTGTTTCCTACGCGTTTCGGCCAACCAAGTAGCCACGTTCAGGGGTAAATTTAAAAACACGGTAAAAAGGACTATCAGAGCACATTGCTCTCTAGTAGGCAATTGTGCTGGTTGGAGCAGAATGGTCTCAAAACTATCAATAGAGAAATCGTCAAAGTTAACATCTACAGTCAAACAGTTAAACAAGCTGAAAACCTACAGTAAAAGCTAAGAAAAACTAAGGTAAAAGCTAAAGAGTTACAGTAAAACAAGCTAAAGGCTAAAGCAGAGTTAAACATGCAGTCAAAGCCGATCAAAAACATGCAGATAAACTAACAAACAGTGAACTGATAACAGGGTAAAACATTTACTGAGAAATGAAAAAGCTGTGGAGTTAACTGACTGAGAGCAAACACAACAGAAGGGCGCACAGTTAAGAAGAAACGCTATGAGAATACTTAAGGAGTGTAAAATTTTGTGAAATAAACACAAAAACCAAATGGCTTACATACTTACTTTTCAATTCTTGAAAATTAAAATTAAAACTATACGAAACGTTGACCAAGCTGAAACTTCATCTGTTGCACCAGAGTTCCAACAACATCGCATTCGAATGTACCAGAAATCGATTCACAATCCACACCCAATCAATATAAGACAGCGATTTAATCACGAAGCATGAAGAAAATTCGGCCATTTATGAAAACGCGAGGACGAGAGACAATGCCGCAACGGCAGAAGAGCAAACTAAAGCAAAATAGCAGGAGTGACTGATATGTGAAAGACAAGCAAGCGGGCTGGGAAGGGAAGCCGCAGAACAGCCATCTTCATATCCATAATCACTTTTGCCACAAAAAATTCATAGAGCCCAGGAACACTGATTAACTTGATTGTACAATAAAGGAAAGTTGGTTATGTCTGTGTTGGATAAGTTCGAAACCTCACCAGTGAGGCAGTTGACATGCTTGAATATCTTAATTTCTTCCAGGACAAATTGTTTAACTCCAAAGTGTGAAGGATCTAAAATCTTGGCTTCAGTATCTTTGATGAAGCAGTGACCCCCCTCCACCCCTCTCTTAAATGATAATCAAAGACTGGCGTGTCATTACCAACCTAATTTATACTTCTGAGGTGTTCTGACACCCTGGTAGTTAGAGTGATCTTCCGGTTTTTCCGATATACACAGCATTACCATCGGGGTCACCACATTTTAAACAGTAGACACCTGACTTCTTCAGGTCTGGAATATATTCTTTGTTGCAAATAAACAGGTTGCTAATTGTTTTTTAGACTGGAACCAAAACTTCCCATTGCCGCTTTTGAGAGCTTTGACTATGGTATGGGACACAGGACCACAATAAATGACGGGGAAATAAGACTTTCTCTCTGGTTGGACGAGAGGTAGACTGGAGCTCATTTCAATTAAGAGCTGACGACTTTTCTTATTCACCATCCTTTCGTCAATGTTAGCTGGGTACTCGTTGTTGACTGCGAGTTGCTTAATGTGGTTTGGTTCTTTTATGAAATCAGTCCCCAACAGTGCGACGCTGAACAGCCTCCCGACCAGGAATCTAATTGATGCCAATTTATGACACATGTAAAGGCAGGCTTTGAACGGAATTAGGTGGTCAGTCTGAGTAGGTTTTCTATAAATGTCGCAATTGATGAAACTGCTACACCTCTTCAACTTCAAGTCGAGGAAACTTACGGATGAATCCACTTCCGACTCCATAGTGAAATTCATATTGACGTGTAGGCTATTCTGCCAACCAAACCACAAGTATGTCGTCGGCATAACGTGACCAGGACGAAATGTAACTCGAATAAGGGTTATAGTCTCTAAAAACCAGATCCTCTCAAAGAAACTTATAAAGATATAGGCGCAGGGAGGTGACAAAGGGTTTTCTATAGGGAGACCATCTTTGTGCACAAACATCCTATCATCGAATAAAAAAAAATTGAGCCAGGCAAATTTGCACCAAGGCATGAATATGATTCACTGATGAACGAAGAGGAAGCAAGTAAACTCTTTACGAGCAAAAGTGTCTGATTGATAAGGATACTGGCAAAAAGATTGGAGACATCGGAAGAAACTAGAAATTAATTCTCTCCCAACGTTATATCTCTGAGCTTATTCATCAGTTTTGCAGAATTCTTGACAGAGTAAGGTACCTGGTAAGATACCCCAGAGATTATAAGAGAACACTAATATCTCGACAACCTGCAAGAAATGTAACCCACAAAAAAGACGACTGGGCGGATGGGACCACACTCTTTATGTATCTTGAGGGGGCCATAAATGCGTGGAGTTATATGGTTCATTGGGTACAACTGTTTGTACTTTTCGGAAATTAAGGGAGCATACTTATCGAAAACCTTCTTAAGCCTGGACGTGAAAAAAGGAAGCTAATTATAGCTGATTGTTGTAATCCTATTGCCTCTCAAGAAAGTGAGAACCTTGGAAATTTAATCTGTCCTATTATAGAAAAGGGATGCAATGGCCCTTGTAGACATTCGAGAGGAAAAAATAGTTATTACTAACCGTCTCTCTCAACGAGTAACAACCTTATTAAATGAGGAGAAAGCTGGAGTGGAGCTTTTAAACCTGGAAATAATTTCAGAAACCTTTCCCTGTAAATAATCAGAATTTTCAGTTTTGACCCTTCCTAGCAAGATTTATGTCCCCTTTACCGTCTCAAACATCCAAGGTTGGGAGGAATGGCAAATTTGATGTCCTCACTAAGTAAGTCCAACTGAGGGCCATCAAAACTGTTGGAAGAAGAAATATTTTTAAGTCTCTCATTAAAAAACGTGATCACTAAATTTGAAACTGTTCGAACGTGAAGAATTATCTCTGAGACGCTGTCAGTGAGACATTTTACGAGCTAAAATTTGTTTTTTGTCAGAATAAAGAGTGGATAAGAATTCATGATTGGTTCTCATGAAGCATCATACTCCAAAGTGTACAGTCTACTTGCTAGTGTGTCGTGTACTATCTTCAGTTTTATGTCAGTCTCGATCTTCTTAGCATAGACCGATCTCAGCTTTCTCTTGATCACCGATGTGCTAAATCTTTAAACGATACACTCGAAACCACCTGGCACTGATCTGCTATACAAGTTCTTGACAAACTTCTGGCATAGAGCTCTCCTGACGCATGTTGTCAGGAACCATATTCTGAGTGATAATAAGACTGAACACCTCGAGAATCTTCTGTAAGACTGTAGGACGTTGGCTAGCCTCCCCAGAATGATATCACTTCTAAACGTCAAACAGTCTGGGTTAGATTAAAAAAATTGTCTGGATACTAAACGTCAAGCAAACGTCCCAGACTGCTTGACGATCAGCAATTATATCAATGGGAAGTTACAGATGCAACACAACGCATCTATCAATGATGACGCTAGAGGCCCGAAACTATCTCTCATTAAAATAAAACAAAGGGCGGTGTTGTTGTCATGGATCAAATGGTCTCGACATACATGTGGAAGAGGCAAAGTGAACGATGGCCCCTGCTATTTTTCTTCAGCATCATTGATGTTGGGCACTTAATGCATATAAAGTTTTTACAAATGAACATCCAAACTACAACATAGGAGGCACTAACACACGCAGAATATTTTGGGAAGACTTATCGAAGAAACTAGTTATACCACATATGCAGAGAAGATCTACTAATTCCAACCTACAGCATACTGGTCCGCCAGCCGCTCAAACAAGTGCAGCGATTAAGAGGAAAATATGCTCAGTTTGCCCCACAAATACCAATCTTAAGAGCAAAATGATGTGTTTTAGTTGTAAAAATGATATCTTTAATGAGCATTGCATTAGAATGTGCACCACTTGCTTCTCTCATCTTTTAAAAAATATAAATTTTTTAAACAATAATATTCACTTTCATATTAAGTCTCTCGTTTGTGACGTATAACATAATAACGTTTTACTTCAATAACTTTGTTTGTGTTGTAACTATACATGATTTTATATACCGGGCCTCAGAAGCCCGGATTATGTAGATGCCAATATTTTATTGGTTAGGTATTCTAGGGTTAATGTTCTCTTATGTTTGAAATTCCACTTACGCAAGACAAGTTGCAGAGAATACAGCAATTTATTGTAAAGCCAAAGGGAATCCTTTACGTCCATGCTTAGTTTGAAAATGTAATTTCGAGTTAATGCAACCACAATCGATAAATAACTACAACTGTCAAAAATAATTATGATTACAGTCCACGATATATTGGGCTAATTTACAGATTTTTTATTTCCGTGTTTGGAATGTGATATACTAGATATAAATTACTAGATTAATCAATCAAATAACAAAACTGAGTCGTGTTTATTATAATTATCCTGACATTGCGTGATGTTCCCACAAACAATTGTTTCTTTTTTGTCATATAAATCAAAACAAAAAACAGTGGTTTACCTAATTCTAGAGCGGCAGTAAGAGAGCTGCAGGCTATGAGCAACAGGAGGAGCGTAGTAGACGCCACCACGTCCGCCGATGACCCGATAGTGCCCATGCCGACCGACACCGTTATCACGCTACTGACCGCATGGTGACGTTCGCACGCACAGGTCGTTCACGCACCGTCGCGACCCGCAATACCTCACCCAGCCTCCTCCGATCACTGCCTTACACTTTCGGCTCACGGCGGCCCATTGTTAGCTCGTTTAGATCGCATAGAAATCTTCTATTGTCCGCCAGCAGCATCTGTATGGTGATTGGTGGCTGTAGGCTTAGGAATACATCTTCACTGTTTTCTTGCAACTTCTGAAACAAAAGAAAATTTGATAAAATGATGTAGTGTTACAAGTGATTTATTATTAATAAAAGACTATCTACTAAAAAGTTATAAGTGCCTTGGACAATGCATAAACTAACAATATTCGTTATAAACTAAAAAGTATTTTACGAAAAAGTCTATGTTCGCTTGATGAATATCAGGAGATAATGTTATCGGAAATACAGGGTGACGCATCGAAAACGAAACAGACCGATCTGCGTCCAGAGAATGTTTTTTAAGAAACGCTGAAACACGTCAATTTTAATATTGAGGGGGACATGCTTTGGCATAAAACTCAACTTTGTCACATCAATCCCTCAAGGGTGGTGATAACAACCCTTCTATTTTAAATAGGGAACATGGGTCGATTGTTACATCACTTGAAAGCGCTTTCTTTTCTGAATTCAGCACACTAATCTTTTTGGAAGTTTTACCAACTCGTTTAAAAATTATTCACAGTAGGAGTTGCAAGAACGTATTTCATCCATTGTGATAAGAAATGCACTAATTAGTCAATTTTTCGTTAAAAAAAACCAAAAAAGAAAACCAAATGTTCAAAAATGTTTATTCAGTTAAGTCAGTGTTCAAATTGTTGACCACCAGCTTCCATACAAAAGTACGAATTTTGTTCAAAACGAACTCTGACATTCTGGAACATTTGTGGAATTATTAGACGACATTCTTCAACAGTGTGTCATCGTATTTCTTCCAGAGACACCGGTTCTATTCCGAAAATTCTACCGTTTAAATGGCTTTATAGAAAGAAGTATAAAGGAGTTAAATCCGGTGTTCTAGGGGGCCGCTCAATAGCACCTTTACGCCCAATCCATTGCTCTGGAAACTCTCTGTTCAAAAACTCCCCAGCACGTTGTGAAAAATGCGGAGGAGCTCCATCTTGTTGAAACACTAATTGATTTTCTTGATATCGATAATCATTTTTAACAATGTCAATTAGTAGAGGGTAAACGATATCTTCTACTAACTCCAAATACGTTTCGCCACTCAAATTGCCATCAAGAAAAATTGGTCCGATTAAACAGTCTCAAAAAATGCCAGTCCAGACATTCAATTTCTGTGGAGTTTGAGTGTGGACTTCGTGAAAATTTCTTGTATTATTATCTGCCTAATAACGACAATTATGACGATTGACTGTAGAGTTTAATAAAAACGCACAGTCGTCTGAAAAACAGATATTGAACTGAAAGTTCCAGTTATCAGCTATTCGGGCAGTCATAACTTAACAAAACTCCAGCCGCCGATCAAAACAATCTTCATTCAGTTGTTGTACAAGATGAATTTTATACGGGTGAAATTTATGATGCTTCAATATTCGCTGAATAGTTCTTCTTTTGATGTTTGAAACAGTGGCCAATTTTCAATGCTCAAAGTTGGGTCTGCAGCAATTTGTCCTGTAACTTCAATCTCAGTAGTTTCATTTCTAACCGGAAATTCACGTTCAGGATCCCCTTTTTTGTTGGCTACTGAACCACTTTGTCGAAACTTTGCAACTAACTCCAAAATATATTTTCTGTTAACATGTCTGTTCGGATGTCGTTCATTAAACAAATTTGCGGTACGGTTGGCACAATCATCGTTTTTGAAAAAAATACTAATTATTTCACCTCTTTCTTCTACAGAATACACCATTGTCAAATTAATTTTCGGTAGTACTATCAAGTATCAAACCGACCGATAGCTGAAATAATAAACCGCATTTCTGTCATTCCGATAAGAAATGTTCTGCTAGTCATTTTTTGTACAAACCAACAAAACATTGACTGTCAGCACATTTCTTATCGGAATAAATGAAATGCGTTTTTGCATCTACAACTGAGAATAGTTTTTATTGATAAAACTTCAAAAAAAAATAGTGTGCTGAATTCAGAAAAGAAAGAGCTTTCAAAAAATTTAACACCCCACCCATGTTCCCTATTTAAAATATAAGGATAGTTATCACCACCCTTAAGGGGTTGATGTGACAAAGTTGAGTTTTATGTCAAAACATTTCCCCCTCAATATTAGAATTGACTTGTTTCAGCGTTTCTTAAAAAAATATTCTCTGGACGCAAATCGGTCTGTTTCGTTTTCAATGCCCCACCATATATATATATATATATATATATATATATATATATATATATATATATATATATATATATATATATATATATATATAAATTTAGCCTTAACGCGTGGATTCTAGGAGGCTAGTTCATGCTCACTTGAAGAAATTTTATCAAGTCAAAACTCGGGATATCCTTATTAGCGACTTTTTTCTACGAAAATTCGCTAAAAGACTCCAGCTTCCTTAATTTTATTGTGGTAGGTTATTTGCTTTTACGTCATTGAGTTCAGAGAATGCGTTATATAACCCCCACCATACTGATACACATACGTTTGGAATCGATGACAAACAAAACACTGTGATGGTCAATGGTCACTAGGTGGTCGACCCTTAACATAGATTACTCAGGTTATACTTACGCCTGCCTAGAAAAAAGATTTGCTTCCTAGGGGAAAGTATTTCACATCTTGAATAATTTAATGTTGGATGTAGTATATATTTACGTATAAATGTTTGCACAAAAGCAAGGTCTTGTTGGAATTTTTAATTAATAATTAAAACTGCAACTAGACGTAAGTTATATGAAGGTGATCCAACTCACAGACTCAAATGGTATGGTGTTTTGATGTTAGCTTTAAATTGTAGCAGCGAGGTGTATGTTATAATTACAGGCAAAAAATTAGCACTGTGTCTTTGCGACTTAGCTGTAATCTTATTAATATTAAGCCGTGTGCGCGGACCAGCTAATTACTGATTATTCAAGGTAAACAACGTAATATTATATCATGTCTAGTGTAAGACACATCTTGCATTATAATGTCTCTTTGTTATCTTAGCGATTTTTCATTGGGAAAATCTCGCTAATAGAGAGGTCGCGATGAAAAGCTTTTGAAAAAATTTCTTTAGATGAGCGCGAGTTTGGGTGCCTAGAACCCAAAACCAAGGTTCGTAAAAATTTTTATATATATATATATATATATATATATATATATATATATATATATATATATATATATATATATATATATATATATATATATATATACAGCGTGGCGCATTGAAAACGAAACAGACCGATTTGCGTCCAGAGAATATTTTTTTACGACGCTGAAACACGTCAATTTTAATATTGAGGGGGGCATGTTTTGACCTAAAACTCAACTTTGTCACATCAACCCCTTAAGGGTCGTGATAACAACCCTTATATTTTAAATACGGAACATGGGTCGAGTGTTACATCATTTGAATGCTCTTTCTTTTCTGAATTCAGCTCACTAGTTTTTTTGAAAGTTTTATCAACTCGTTTAGAAATTATGTACAGTTGGAATTGCAAGAACGCATTTGATTCATTGTGGTAAGGAATGCACCCATTAGTCAATTTATCGTTAAAAAATACTAAGACACAAAACCAAACGTTAAAAAATGTTTATTCAGTTAAGTAAGTGTTCAAATTGTTGACCACCAGCTTCCATACAAAAGTACAAATTTTGTTCAAAACGAGCTCTGACATTCTGGAGCATTTGTAGAGTTATTAGACGGCATTCTTCAACAATGCGTCGTCGTAATCCTTTCACAGACTCCGGTTCTGTTGCGAAAATTCTACTCTTTAAATGGCCCCATAGAAAGAGGTCTAACGGGGTTAAATCAGGTGATCTAGGGGGCACCTCTACGCCCAATGAATTGCTCTGGAAACTCTCTGTTCAAAAACTCCCTAACACATTGTGAAAAATGAGGAGGAGCTCGATCTTGTTGAAATACTAATTGATTTTCTTAAAAGCGATCATCATTTTCAACAATGTAAATTAGTAGAGGGTAAACGATATCTTCTAGTAACTCCAAATACGTTTCGCCACTCAAATTGCCATCAAGCAAAATTGGTCCGATCAAACGGTCTCCAAAAATGCCTGTCCAGACATTCAGTTTCTGTGGAGTTTTAGTGTGGACTTGGTGAAAATTTCTTGGATTATTATCTGCCCAATAACGGCAACTATGACGATTGACTGTAGAGTTTAATAAAAACGAACAGAATATTGAACAGAAAGTTCCCGTTATCAGCTATTCGTGCAGTCATAACTTCACAAAACTCCAGCCGCCGATCAAAATCATCTTCATTCGTTGTTGTACAAGATGAATTTTATACGGATGAAATTTATGATGCTTCAATATTCGCTGAATAGTTCTTCTTTTGATGCTTGAAACAGTGGCAAATTTTCTCTTGCTCAAATTTGGGTCTGCAGAAAATTGTCCTAAAACTTCAATCTCAGTAGTCTCATTTCTAACCGGAAATTCACGTTCAGGATCCCGTTTTTTGTTGGCTACTGATCCACTTTGTTTAAACTTTGCAACTAACTCCAAAATTTATTTTCTGTTAACACGTCTGTAATTATTTCAACTCTTTCTTCTACAGAATACACCATTGTGAAATTGATTTTCGGTTGTACAATCAAGTATCAAACCTACCGATAAACTGAGATAATAAACCGCATTTCTCTCATTCCGATAAGAAATGTTCTGATAGTCAATTTTTTGTTTACAAACGAACAAAACATTGACTATCAGCACATTTCTTATCGAATGAGTGAAATGCGTTTTTTCATCTTTAACTGTGAATAATCTTTAAACGAGTTAATAAAACTTCCAAAAAAATTAGTGTGCTAAATTCAGAAAAGAAAGAGCTTTCAAATGATGTAACACTCGACCCATGTTCCCTATTTTAAATAAGAGTTGTTATCACCACCCTTAAGGAGTTGATGTGACAAAGTTGAGTTTTATGTCAAAACAATATTAAAATTGACCTGTTTCAGCGTTTCTTTAAAAAAAAATTCTCTGGACGCAAATCGGTCTATTTCGTTATATATATATATATATATATATATATATATATATATATATATATATATATATCCCTTTTGAAAGCGCTATATTTGTGTAAGTATCAGAGTAACTGGAATGAGACTTTACATGTGGCTAAAATTAGTACAAATAAACCTATGTTGTAAATTCTAAGTAATTTGGTACACAATATTTAGGGTTTTTTTCTCAAATTATAAATAAAATCTTAAAGACATGCGTTGAAACGACTCAGTGGTTAAAGTACAATGCCCGACAGACTGAGTAGTTAACTGCCACGCGCAGATTAATTCATACAACAGGTATAAATCATAGCTCAACATTAACCAAACTTAATATATACCAGGCACAAAACTTACTACCCGAACAAACAATCGTGAAATCTCGGCCGCAAGTATGGAAAATGACAGACAACATGAAATTAATTTTTTTCTAGTTTATTGTTATTTAACTGGGGGATTCAATGAATTATTAAAATACACTATATCTGTAGCTTTATTAACTGACCAAAATACAGTTTTAGCGCAGCACCGATATTTTATGCTGTCGCATAATATAGCAGAAATTTAAGCAAAATCAAGCCAAGTCTCTATAAAAATGATTCTAAAATAGTTTCTTTCATCTTTAAGCTTGAACATAAGACGTCATATAAGACCGAAACGGTCGTGGGATGGGTTTCAATGGTAATTCTGTAATTAATTTGTTATGTATACTTTGAATATATTATCCCGGGCATGAAGCCAATCTAAAGTATCACGCAAATAACTGCTTAGTGCTTAGATGGCGCAGGGGTTGCCTCCTAAGTATAAGGTTACGCGAACGAATCCAGCTCGATGAATGTATGTTTTTTAATGATTTCTTTTGACATAATAGTGCACAGATTTCATACGTTTTTAACAAGATCCCATTTTTGTTTGAAACGGCTAAATAAGTTTATCAAATTATAATTGTGTTATTGTTGATATTGAAAAACCGGTTTGATTAGGTTGACTAAAACGAAATCATACTGGCGATTAATAAGGAAAAATAGCTGCTACGTTTATAATTTAGCAGATACTTTACTTTTCTAAATATGAATTAAGTTTCCTTCTGGAAATCTTCTGTATAACTTTAATGAAATTTCTAATACAAGTTTCTTTTAAAAAGACTTACACTATCTAGAGATATAGCAAAATTTAGTTCTTTAGCTTCATAGAAAATTGAGTTTTGGCTATTTTTCTCAAAAGGAGTTAGAACGCAAGCTTTTTTGATAATAAAGAGATATCAATGGTCACATTTTCAAAAGAATTCTTCAAACGTACGCGTACACGGACCTCTAAAATCGATATTCAAGGTATGTGTAAGTTTGAAGTATTAACTTTACTAAGATCCCGTATAATAATAGTGTACAATTATAATGAAAATTCACTACTATATCGCACTCGCTGCGTCCTGAATTTTTATTTATTTTGAAACTAAAATATATATTATAGCGGAGATGCTGAGGATTCACAGTCCTCATAGGCCTCCCGGGAACTCTCATCCCGTCTCTTCAGTCTGCACTTTTTCGTCTCCGCTGTCTTTTGCTTTGACTGACAAGTTATGGCTACTATTTTGATGTTGTCTATCGGTATGTGTCGCCTGTCTGCCGTATACTCGCTTGAGTAAAACACCACTCGTATCGTATATACCTGACCGGATGTGTACACTTTATCATGCATTAACTTTTACCGCTTTTGCGAGAGCCACGTTCCGATTGATGTTAATACCCGCATATTTTATCTGTACATAGTTTGTAAATATTGTTTTTTAAATAATTTCTAATCTAAAATATAGGGTTGGGTCAATAAAAGATCTCTATTAATTCGTAGTTAACCCCTTAACCTATACTTACAAAATCTGCTAAACCTTTCGATAATCCAGAAGTTGTCGGAGCACGCCGAGTCAGCGATTAAAGTCCTCTCACTCGGGGGTCACTAAATTTAGCCTGCATCATCTAAAGGCTACCGAACCCTTCTCCACAGAGTTACTCAAGTACTTTGATCATTATATGGGTAATATTTTTATAACGGGACAATTACCAAAAACTAAAAGTTCAAAACTGAAATTACTTTTTGACCAGCAATTCATATATTTTTTTTAACCTTCATTTGTCCTAAACACATATATAAAGTGGCCACGAAAGATATCCAGTAGTTTAGGAATTGTAAATGTTTGTGTTTACAGGTATCACAATAATCATCATTTCGGAAACGGTTGAAAAAGTGCCTATAGTGGTTTGTCTAGTAATATTTTTGTAATAAAATTCGTTAGAACATGTAGCATATTATAAGGAATTTGCAAGTAGGAAATATTTACTCATTTATATACAAGTTAAAGGTGAATGAACGCATTTACAGATACCTGTTTTAGAATCCCTTAAAAAACAAAGTGTTACTTTTTAATTTAGGCCATATTAAGGTCGTTAAATATGGTGTACTTGTATTTATATCATTAGTATATTATAACTGTGAATACATCTTAGGCTAATAAGTGTTTAGATTGGTTATTTTTTCAACAATTAAATTAAACTTAACTGTTACCGAAATGACGTAATGTTGCCGAAATGATGTAAGATCAATAATATTTGTAATAATAGGACTTAAAATGTAAAAACTAGTTTCTGTAAAATAATTTTATTGAGTAAATAAACACTAAGCCAAAATTAACATGGCATGAGGAAAAAATTAATGGTAATAAGTGACTGTTACACAGTGTCAGTCACTTTTTTTAACTAAGCATGACGGACAAACAAAAACATTTCCATTCTTATTCAGATTATGCTTCAAGATACATTTAATATGATATGAGCGTTGACACTGCAAGCATTTGATACCCACAGTTCTTGAAGATATTTGAAATGTACACGTAAAACATAGACCATTTTGAACTTTATTGTTTTGAGGAAATTCTTGTGGAGCAACAACTGCTATATCTGATGTAATATTAATTACCGCCTCGGAATTTTTTACCTGAAAATCTAGGTTATTAATTGAGGAAAATGAATAAAAATGTAATTGATATTACATTAAATAAAATACAAATATTTAGAAAAATATGTTTAAAAATATAGGAACTAATAAAAAGTTGATTCTTATGAAAAAGGATACCATGGGGTGGCAAACTGTCAATCTGTTCTTGCGGTGGAACTATTACAACTTTTGATAAAATATGAATTTTTTTCTCGGACTCTGAGAACTCGGACTTTTCTCGAACCGATTCCAAATCTGTTATTAGTAATTAAGGAAATAAATGAACATTTTGGATACAATGTATTATAGATGGACAAATACAAAAAGGATACTTCTTGGACACAAACCGACGGAATCCTGTTGTTCTGGTTGCAAACTAACTAAACTTGTTGCCTCTGGTGACAAACTGCATACATTTTCTTTCCCAGTTATCAAATTGACTTTTGTCTTTCGCGTCGCAATGTTCCTAATAGTTTTATTTGGCTCCAAGTTGACCTTAGTTGTTTTGTGTTTTTGTTGCACTAATGTGACCATAGGTGTTCTTACAACACTGAAGTGTGAACATATTCCACCAAGAGGACAAGAAAAACAACTAATTTCCCTCAAGAAAGCAACCGCAGGTTTTTCTTTGGACCAAGTTATTTGGTGAAGAGACATTATTTGTGGGACAGATGCGAAACTCTCTGCCATGTCTAGTTTACATTTTTGTATTTCATCACTAGTTACTTCCCAAATTTTTATGCAACTGTTTGGTGAAACCTTATCAATGAACGTCGTAGCCGAAGATATGTCATGACCATATAAAACTAAACTGTCAGCCTTTCTCTTTAGAGTGCCACCCACACCATCCATTGGGCCCTTACCGTGTCCGCTTGCAGTGAAGTTCCAACTTATTTCCTGTACATTTTTAAAGTAAGTTGGAACCTTCGTAATAAAAAAGTGACAGTTAAATCTATTTCTGTATTGGGACGTTGGTCCATCAGAAAAGAAATGTATTCCTGAAGTATTTGGTCTCTGTGTAGCTAAATCCAGCAACAATTTGTGAAGATGAGCCCAGATGGCGTGAGACTGGTGATCTAAAGTATCGCTAACCGAACAAAAACATTGACTCTTAAGGACTGATGTTCCATCTTTTCGAAAATAATAAATTCCTGTATGAAGGGAAATTTGCTTTTTAGATGCACCAAAGTGCATTGACTGTATCTCTGACGAATATTTCGCAACGTAATTTTCGGAAAAATCTACCTGAATTATTACTTCATCCATTGTAAGTGTTTCCTTTTTGTTTTGGAGTTCTTCCATTTGATGCTCCATTATAAAAACATGTTTCATAAATTCCACTAATTGTTTATTAAGTACTTCTAAAAGTGTTTTTACTGTGGAATATTTTTCAGTTTTTACAGTTCTCTTAATTTGTTTCTTAGTACCTTTAATATCTCTTTCCTCAGTTTTGTTTTCCCACTGATAATATCGAATTTCTTCGCTTAAAAGATGTTTCGACTCATATTTTAAATAACATACGTTTAATTTGCAAGTAAGGCAACGTCTAAACATACAATCGACATTTGTCATATCACACACTAATTCATTGATTAACTTTCTAGGGCATTTTGCATTTATCAGATTTTCTAAATGCATTCTCGATACAATAAATGCCATATTTTCATGTCTAATGCACGCGCATGTTTCCCGATCCCGTTGAATTGGTCTTACGATCCAGAACGGCTTATATTTTTGAAATGTGGAGTGTGAGATCTTGATTCCTCCAGTTTCAATATATTTTGTATGCAAATTTTTTACTGAGTCGAGAAGTAATCTCTTTTGTTTTATTATTTTTCCTTTTCGGATATAGTCTCTTTTTCCTGGACACATTTTTGAGCTACTGTCTTTTTCGAGGAACTCCTGAACTGATTTTCTAATTTTCTGTGCGGTATGACTATTTCTCTCCTGTCTATCATTTTTGCTCAAATGCAAACTATTAATTTGTTTTTTATGCATCTTGTATGAAACAATGTTTTTAACCTAACCAATCATCCTATATTTTTTTAGTATTTTACCACTGATTAATTTCGATGCAATTTGTTTATTCTTTTGGTTGTCTAGCGATTGTACATTATGAGATAATTGGGAGCGTACTACTTCACCAAACAATAATTGTTTCTTAACTTCCTGAGGCACATCAAGTCCTTTTGTCATCTGGTGTATTTTAGTATTTGGAGAGTCCATAGATTGATTTCCAGATTTTCGTTTTTGAGACTTCAGCTCTATAATCTTCAATCTTTGCCTTTCTTCTCTTTTTCTATAATTTTCTAGTCTTCTTTTTAATTCGGCAATTTCTCTCTTAGATTCTTCTAGTTTCCTGTAACACGTCGCTCTATCGCGCTTAACCTTCTTTCGACCTGCTTGTTTTTTGGACGAGTTTTGTGTTTGAGACGTTCCAGGAGTTTCAAATGGCATGTTATGATTTTCATCAATTTCGTTCTCATTCGCGGCCTGTTGAGAGTTTTCTACCTTTCTATTAACTTCTACAACATTTTCTGTTTTCTTTCCAGGTCTATTTTCTTCCAATTGTTCGTCTTCGCTATTTGGAGGTGAATTACTTTCCATAAAATGTTGAGTTGCTAATTGTATTTTTTTGTTATTTCTGTATTTCAGGCTGGCTTCCTTCCATCTTTTTCTTTGCTTCCGTTTCTCCCTGTCACTAAGCGTCTCTATAGATTTAACAGTACCTGCATGTTTCTTTTTTTCATATCTTTCCCTATCCTTTCTCCGTTTTTCCTCTAACTGTTCTTCGGTCATTTTAGCTCTGTACTTTTGAACTCTTTTTGTACTGACTTCTATTGTATTTTTCTTTGTTTTTCGGTTTTTCACCTGGGGTGAATTTACTATCTGATTATTTAACTTTTTTGATGTCTTCTTTATTTTAACTTTGTTTGGTAACACTATTGTGTCACATATTGGAGCTTTATTCTCGGCTTCATCAACTTGCTCATTAGACTGGTTTTCAAGCAATCTTGGAATATTATCAGAAACTGAATCTATATTTTTATCCTTACTTCCGATGGATTCCGACTGATCTTTTTTGTTTTTGCTACCCACATTTAATTTAATTTTGAAATTTAAACTTTGAGTAGATTTTTTAAGGCTTTTTTTATTTTTCTTCTCAGTTTCCATTTTCTCAAACGCCAACTTACGGTTTACTTCTAATTTTTTCTTTAAATCAATAAATCTCTGCTCTTCCATGAGATTCTGAAAGATAGTGCAAAATTTCTAAGAAAAACCTTAAAGGTAAATTAGTGTCATTCCGGAAACAATTCCGTCATTTCGGAAACAATTTTGCGCCTAACAAATTGTTTCGGTAATGACGTTTCCGAAATGACGAAATCTGACCAAATTTCTCGTAAACACCTAATTTATCGACTGAGCAATGTGAAATTGTGAGGTTATGTTTACAATTATCGGTATTACTAGAATAATCACATAAAAACTTCAAAAGACAAGAATACAGTTATCAGCACATGTTTCCGAATTGATGGGCAATAAAGGTACGCGAAAATATCCCGTCCTTCGTAAATTTATTTAAAAAAAATGATAAATATTGACAAAAACTTACCGGCATTTCTGGACTTAGCATAACACAAACTACATCTAGGTGCACATGCGCGGTGATTTCAGGTTTATAGGCGCGAAATATTCAAACATATTGGTCGTGTTTCCGGAATGACGAGCGTCTCTCCGGACAAAAAACAATGGAATATTAAAATGTTATACCTATGTTTAATCGGAAGAATACTGGTATATATATTGATAGCAAACACTTTGAAAATTGATCTGCTCATACTTTGTAATACCTTAGATAAATATATTAGGGGAACAATCCTTTTAAAGTTCAGAAATCGAGTTTCGGACAGTTACCGGAATGACGATTTCGGTCATATATTGATGAATTCTAAAAAAATATGAATTAACGTGGCTTCCATTTTATGTGTATCAGTTAGATATCCATTTGGGCTTGACATATATGTTTAGTTTATGCTTTTAGGCCCAATAGTTTACTAGAAATGACTTTGGACATGCAATTGTCCTAATATAAAAATTTTACCCATATAGGTCAGAGTTTAGTGAAGAGGTCGCAGACATCCGCAATAAGGAGTAAACACTTTAAAATCTGGTGCCCGAGATTCTCCGATAGTAACCGTCAATGCCTGTCACCGAAAAAAGGCCTGCGATCCAAGACCTCGTCACAAAAGATAAGCCGGCACAACTTTTCTTCAGGATATATAATTTGATAAAATGTCCAAGTATTTACTATTGGTATATCCAGCAGCTGGGTAAATAATGGCCACCAGCATTTTTTAAAACGAATTCTGGTTCTATAAAGTGAGACGTGTTTATCTAGCATGTCCGACCACCCATATACAAATTATATTCCTGGATTAGTGCGGGAATAGGGATCTGAATATGCTTTCTGTCTTTACGAGAGTAACGTTTTTTTCCCTCGGGGCTCGTCCGCGACTTTTCTGCCCCGATAACACTGCAGCCTTTCGCTTATTGTGTATGCCCTTACTCTTTTTACTTCACCCATTCTAAAATCACTGTGACTTGAACTAGTCTGCTCAGCGATGTGTAGGGTGAAGTTTTCTATTGCTCTGTCTTCAGTCTAGACTGACCGTAGATCAGTTGTCTTTCGCGATCCAGAGCTTTACACTCGCACAATGTGTGCTGGGCTGATTCCTCCCCCTCGCCGCAGAATCTGCATGCGAGGTTTTCCTCGAACCGACCCATTTTATGAAGGTGTTTCTTGACGGCCATGGGTCCCATCAAGATACCTTTTATGTTTCTGAGCTGTCATCTGCTAAGATTTAGTAGCTCCACAGCTCTCTTTAAACTGGGCTCGTCAATTACTGACCTCCCATGTCTGAGCCCTGGACAGTGTTCCCAGTACATTTTGTGTTCCTTTCTGACCCAGGACTTAATGGCTCCCCTGGCTGTGCTCTTTGTTACGCCCAGAACTGGTTCTGGTCCCATAAATATCTGCTCACGCCCTCTTCGCGAGACTGTCAGCTTCTTCATTGGCTTTGACCCCGGAGTGACCCGGCACCCAGATGAGGGCGTCCTCATCCTGCCCAGCTCGTCGCTCGTCTCGTCTCGGTACACATTTACCTGCCAGGAATTTACCCGTGAGCTACTTAGCGCCTTATGGGCTGCCTGGCTGTTTGTGGGTATGAGGATCCGCTTGTTGGTGTAGCCCCTCCTCTTGTTCTACCGCACACAGTGCAGGATGGCGTGCGAGTAGCATTTCGTTTAGTTTGTCCAGAAGTTCAAGGGAACTATAATTAATTGCAAGTGAGACTGGTTTATTATCTTCTCATTGTAGTAGAGTATTTGTTTGGATTGATCGAACCGATAATCAAAAAAGTGTTGATATTTTTCTTTCTCCATCTGTTTTGTAGAAATCAAAGGATACTTTCCAGTCCGATTTTCCCTAACAGTTCCTGTAGCTCTCATTTTTAAATCTCGTAAATGGCACATTATTTCATGACTGCTAAAAAGTTGTCAAAAAACATCTCGTATTTTTAAAATTGGTCAGGAGGTATAACAACAATTATCTAGTAATTACACGAACTCCTAAAGAACCATCGTCTTCACTTTTGCGACAATTTGGTTCAAAGTCATATAACTAACCTGATGAACTGCACAAACACCAAAGTTTGTAACCAAATTTGATTGCTTCTCCTGGCATAAACATTAGTAGAATGTCGCGCATCATTTCATCAATTGATAAATGTGCAGGCACCACACCAAATTTCATAAAGTTTGTTTTTTATTCTGTTAAAATATCCTTGTATTTTGAGTATTTTTTCACTTGTATCAATACGTGAATTATCCTCTAGAAGGAGATATTTCTTTATTTCTTTAAACCGTGTTCTTGACATTGAGTTAATAACCAACGGTACTCCAGCATCAGGAGCTTGTTGCCGGTACATATTTTCCCGGGGGAGCTTGTGATAGCCAGTAAACAGCAAAGTTTATATAAAAGTTTTCAATTCATTGGCAACAACTGAAAAATGTTGATCATTTTTCTCGCGAGAGTACAATGTACTTTATAGCAGAATGTGTTCAATTACGTACTGACTAAAACATTCCACAAATATTTCAACAGCTGTTTTTCCATACAATGCAGATCTGACATTATCAAAATTGTTTTTGGATAAACTATTGATTTTTGAGTATTTTACTTGCTTACTCGTCCACACTGGTATCTTTACATTTGTTCGCGTTATTTTTTACCTGCCCGAGAAACTAGCTTATCACCATTTTGACTGCATTGTCCTGATGGTCCTGATACATTTTCAAGAATGTCTTTATCACGAGAAGACTGATCTATCTTTTTACACAATTTACGTTTTTTTAAGGCAATGGTTCGTCGTTTCTTCTTAGTTCAGATTCTTCAGCTGCGGGTGTAAATCATTCTAGACTGCCTGATACATTTGCTGCTTCATCTTCAAGATAATTTTCCTCACAGTTTTCACTATCTGTCAAATCGCCAGGGTTTGGAGGTATAATTACGATATCATTATCATCATTTTCAATATCTGCCCAAAATGAAGCGTCTTCAAATATTTCTTCTGTATCCTTTCCACTCAAAAATTGTTTGGGATTATATTTTTCACGGCTCATGACTGCTATATGATGATTTCACTGAGGCAAACTCAAGATATACTAGCACGTGCCCTCAGCTAATAGTTTCAACCAATGTGCTAGAATTGGAAGAACATAATAATTTACCGTTTGATAACAAATAATAACGCTAGTGACTTACCTCTTTAGATATATCAAAAAAGGCACTATTTCTGAATATGTGTGCAATTCGCAAACTGTTGTAACGAAGTAGATATTTTCAGAACAGCTGTAGATATTAAAAGTGACTGTTCGAAAATAAATATAATATAAATCACACGGGTAAAAACTCTACGCAGTAAAATCATTATTTTATCATTATAATTCTTAAAAGTACGCATTTTCGAATTATCGCGGAGGAGTAAAAACATCTGCAGAAGATTAGGATAAGGTATCTACCACCGAGATTTTTCAGCCGGTGAATGGTGATACAAGAACGGTAGTGGCAGAAAGAGTTCACCGTTTGACGTAGCGTGGTTAAATGTACAACTTGAGTTTCGCATCAGTGAATTAAAAGTCTGCTTGTTTAAATTGTAACAAAGGATTATAATACAGTACCGCCCGTCTCGTTGTTGCGTAGAACAATTTTGTACTCTTATAATTCTTCCGAACGTAGTCTAGGTAAGAACCTTTTAAGTTTTTCTAATTTTATTTATATAAAGCGAATTTTCGGATATTTTCTCAGTTCCGTGTGTCTATTCGCTGACGTCGAGATCGTGGGATCTAGCGTAGTTTCCTTCCGTTACCATATCCCATTATTGTTGGCGTTTCGTAAACATTTGGGAGGTGATGCTGCAGCTAACACAGATCTCTCGAGTGTATTGCGTACGACCGTTCTGTTTCGACTATGGTCTGGACGCTGTTAGTACACAAGCAGGCCAAGGTTGAGTTAGTATATGACAATATCCTTCCACGGGGTGTTCCCTTAAAACCCTCCCTCTTCCCTATCGACGCACTGACCACAAGGCGTTTGATCTCGCGATACCGACTTTGACGGGTGGACGCCATTTAATTATTTAAGGAGCATTTCTCCAATCGACCCACTTAACGGCTGCATCCACGAGTCGTAGACCACAGCACTGGGAGTTTCCGCCCGCGTGTCTTCCGTACTCCTTCTCCGTGGGGATTAATTAATTTTCTTGTCTCGTCCTCAGTAATATAATTTGTTTTAGGGTTAATTAGCGTGATAAGTACCATTCACATTGTAAGAATACCAGTGAATTGTAACGTTACATGAGGCAATAAATAGGGAGGAAAGTATATTCAGTCTATTTTATAACCGCAAATAAATATGCTACACCCATACAAACCTTCGGAAGGTCAAGGAAATACCGGGGGAGCAATTAAAGCCCGTAACCTCGGAGGTATCTATACGGCCTGTTACATCATAGGCTACCGAACCCTCTCCACAGAGCTATCCAGGCACTCTGACCACAACCGTGGCCAGAGCCTTGTGACGAGGTCGCAGACATCTTTGCAGGGAGTAAACCCTTTCAAAATCTGGCGCCCGGGACCGTTCCCGTAAATCCGTTGATCTGTTCCACTAAATAATTTACCCCGCAATTCAGGTCTCATTACACTGTAATTTAAAAAAAAATCAGCCACTTTTTGCGCTCGTGTAAAAATAATGCCCGCGAACAGCTCCAAAAACCGAGGTTTGTGAATTAGATAGGTTGTTTGGTAACTCTGAGAGGGAAGAGATGAGAGAGGACGGTATCACGTCATGTGTATTCAAGTCGCGGATAACTCCTATAGTTTCCCATTGCCTTTTGGTGTTTTAAATAACACTTATTAGAAATTTTTGTAACTTTTAATGAGTTTGCTGAAAATTTTTACATATTGCCCTCCCATAAATTACTAATATTTTAAAATTAAATAAAAGAGACAAGATGCTTACTGAGAATTAGGCCATTACTGACCTTTTTGCCCATCTAAACTAACCTACCATTCACCCTGGCTCGATCTCAACGACATAGTGATTGAAAAATCATCCTCTGCCGGTGAGTCTCTAACCGCCGTCCTCCAAGTCTGAACTGAGACGCTCCAACCGCCTTCCCAACTCGGCCACGGCGGCCGCTTAAACTTTAATGAGTATAAGATGTACGAGTTGCTTGCTTAGATATTCATTGTGAAAATTATAAACCTACCATTTTGTATGTGTCAAGTACATACCCATACCTAAATATTATAAACTTAAATTATTTACTTATTCTGATCAGCTGCATGTTTCCTATTAAATGAAGCATATACACTAAAATAAGTAATAAAGCATTAAAAAACTTAAAACCTAGCTTGTGGTTTAAAAGAAAAACAATCCGCCCAATTTGAGGCATTATGAATTTATAATTTTATAAATATTAACTACTTTTTTAATCCTCTTCAAGGTAAACCAATTAATTGAATCCATTAATTTGAAATCGATTAATATCTTAAAACTTCAATACCTTCTGTTACTATTTGAACAGCGTCTTAATTAGAAGTTATCATTAAATGTTTAATCTTGCTACAAATTCAAAAAGACATTCCTTTGAAAAGACTAACATAAAAACTCCGGCTGGTTTCAATATTCAATGCACTCTTATTCCACTTAATTTAAATTGAGAATACATGTCACATATTGCTGCTCGACTCTCCAATTGGTCAAGAGTTACCATTCAACCTTTTTAGCGAATTTTTTTTTTTTAATTCGCTTATGGGGAGATCTGTGTTATATATATATATATATATATATATATATATATATATATATATATATATATATATATATATATATATATATATATATATATATATATATATATCCGACCGATAACTCAAAAAATAATGGACCGATCTTGACAAAATTTACAGAGTGCCTTCCCTTTGTAAGTGGCTTAGATAAGTTCGTTAGCCAGGAAAATCAGACCAGGTTTTCCTGGAAAATTTTGTGTTCTCTTTATAAAAAAAATCATATCTCCGGAAATAACAAAGCAAGGGCAACTAAATTTGGTACGCATGTTTGTATTATAAAGAGTGAAGTCTCTACCAAAATTTAGATCACTAGCTTTAAAGACAAAGAAGTTATGGGCAGTTAAAGCAACAAACTTTAGAGTTTTCATCAAAACGTCAAACTCGCAATGTTAAACGTCAAAATTGGCAATGTTTAGGCAAAGAATGTAAAACAAATACCGTTTGTGAAAAGAAAATGTTTGAAGAAGAGTGTTCTGCAAGCCCTTAAGTTTCAGATTCAACCGTCATTGCCCTTCATTTTACTAAAATATTTACAGAATATCCATTTCAAATAGACCATTTCTCTGATACTTTGGCTGTCAGTTTAGTTAAGTTTGGTGGCTTTTTGGATATTTATTTGTAGGTTTAGTGAAGTTTATGGTTTAACGGTCTATAATTTTTTTTAGTTAATTATCGAGGAAAAAATTTGTTAATGCATTTTTGCACTTTTTATCGAAATATAATGCGTTTATAAGAAAAAAATCTGGACGCAGTAAGTGCGTTTCGGTAGCGAATTTTCGGTAAATTTGCAGTTTAGCTCCCGAACTCTTTTCAAAACACTGTTTTCAGAAACCTGCCTAGCCCCCACACCCCCCCCCCCCTGGATCCACAAACCCCAAGAAACATTTCTTGTTCACACTCCCCAAGGAATTTACGGGACCAGGAGTGAGTAGGGGTGCATAATTTAATTATCTAATTTTTGTAGAACAAATTCGTTACTGCATTTTTGCATTTTTTATCGAAATATGATGCGTTTGTAAGAAAAAAAATCTGGACGCAGTAAGTGCGTTTTGGTAGCGAATTTTCGGTAAATTTGCAGATTAGCTCCCGAACGCTTTTCAAAAAACTGTTTTCAGAAACCTGCCTAGGGCTCCCCCCCCCTGGATTCACAAACCCCAAGAAACATTTCTTGTTCACACTCCCCAAGGAAGTTACGGGACCAGGAGTGAGTAGGGGCGCATAATTTTTTTTAGCTAATTTCTGTAGAACAAATTCGTTAATGCATTTTTGCATTTTTTATCGACATATGATGCGTTTATAAGAAAAAAATCTGGACGCAGTAAGTGCGTTTTGGTAGCGAATTTTCGGTAAATTTGCAGTTTAGCTCCCGAACGCTTTTCAAAACACTGTTTTCAGAAATCTGCCTCCCCCCCGGATCCACAAACCCCAAGAAAAATTACTTTTTCACACTCCCCAATGAAGTTACGGGACCAGGAGTGAGTAGGGGTGCATAATTTTTTTTAGCTAATTTTTGTAGAACAAATTCGTTAATGCATTTTTCCATTTTTTGTCGAAATATGATGCGTTTGTAAGAAAAAAATCTGGACGCAGTAAGTGCGTTTTGGTAGCGAATTTTCGATAAATTTGCAGTTTAGCTCCCGAACGCTTTTCAAAAAAATATTTTCAGAAACCTGCCTAAGACCCCACCCTCCTGGATCCACAAACCCCAAGAAAAATTTCTTGTTCACACTCCCCAAGGAAGTTACGGGACCATGAGTGAGTAGGGGTGTATAATTTGTTTAAAACTAATTTTCGTAGAACAAATTCGTTAATGCATTTTTGCATTTTTTATCGAAATATGATGCGTTTGTAAGAAAAAAATCTAGACGCAGTATGTGCGTTTTGGTAGCAAATTTTCGGTAAATTTGCAGTTTAGCTCCCGAACGTTTTTCTAAAAACTGTTTTCAGAAACCTGCAGGTGGGGTCCTAGTAATGTTTCTGAAAACAATTTGTTGAAAAGCGTTCGGGTGCTAATCTGCAAATTTACCGAATTTTTATTAAATCCTTCAAATTTCAATAACTCAATTTGCTATTAACGTAAGCTTTGTTGGATGAAAAATTTAGGTTTATTTTCGGAAAATTTTTATATATTTTCAAACCATAAGTAATTTTGAAAAAATATAGTACATTGTTTCTACCACATAGGCTATACAGGTTATCAGATTGATGCCTGCTCACATTTGCTATTAAAAACATTTTTATGGAAAATCACTTCCATAACACATTTCCTGCATCTACACTTTTGAAAAATGTTTATATATTTTCAAACAATAAATTTATTTCAATGAAATATGGTACATTGTTTCTACTATATAGGCAACCAAGTTTGATGCCTGCGTTCATCAAAGAAAGACATTTGCTATTTAAAATATTTTAAAGAAAATTCGCTCCCATAACGCACTTGCTGCGTCCCGAGATTTTGATCTATAAACTCTGTTCAAAGACAATATTTTGTTGAGGTTTTGCTGGTTTTCTGTTATAAATAACGTCATCTGTGTATTAGTAGCTTAGAGTCTAGAAGGTTATCTAACTACCTTCGCAACGAAAACTGTATTCTTAATTGAGCTATCACAATTATACATAACAAAATTTGTGTCCCATTCCAAAAGGACGTTGGCTGGTAATGGCTTTATCAGTAAATTTTGCCATAAAGTTTATTAAACGTTCATGGAATATGTTATCACTTGACAACTACTATTATTTATTTCACCAATACTCGGGATAAAAGTATTCTAAGAATAAAAATACCACTGTTTCTTTAAACTAAATTCTATGACAGCAGACAAAAGCGTTACGAAAATAAGTGACATGGGCGGTTTACCAGAGTTTTGCAGCCATACATGATGAACAAGTGGAAAGCGTCAACATTCAACGCCAGTTTGATATAATATTCTGACATACCAATCGAACTGGGAATTATGTTGTACGAAAACGGGTATGCCCGGAGAGCCATTTCAATAATTTTAAAATACATGATCGCAAGTATTAAAATACATCACTGTTCATTTGGGGTTATTCGACTAGTACTTCATGAATATGCAACTTGCCTGCCTGAGTTTACAATCATACAATCGGCAGTGTTTGTGAACCTATTTGTTTGCGGTGGTCGTGTTGCCGTATACAGTGTGGAACAGCCAAACCGAATAAATTCAGTTTCTCAATTATTGTGCTTATTTATAAAAGATATCTGGACGCAGCAAGTGCGTTATGGTAGCTAATTTTCTTTAAAATAATTTTAAACGCAAATGTCCTTCTTTGATGAAAGCAGGCATCAAACTTGGTTGCCTATATAGTAGAAACAATGTACGATATTTCATCGGAATAAATTTATTGTTTAAAAATATATAAACATTTTTTACAAGTCTGGATGCAGCAGATGTGTTATGGAAGTGAATTTCCATAAACATGTTTTTAATAGCAAATGCGAGCAGGCATTAATCTGATTATCGGTATAGCCTATGTAGTAGAAACAATGTACTATATTTTATCAAAATTACTTATGGTTTGAAAATATACAAAAAAAATCCGAAAATAAACTTAAATGTTGGTTTTGAAGGAAAATGCCTACGACGAAGCAGACCACCACACCCACCACCCACTCCCCACCCTCCAAACCCCACCGCTTTGACTTGTGGTATGGTTTGGGATGCATACAACCACCCTCGTTGCATAAACCACAAGAAAAACTTCCTGTTACGGCACCTGGGGGAATAGGGTGCTGTGCGGGGTAGGCAGGGTTTAAGGGGATGTGGCTTCAAGATGTGAAAAAGACAACTTTCAAGCCCGTTTTATTCGCATTTTCTGCTCATATTTCTGTTTTACTACCTACCCCGCCCAGCACATCTATTAACTCCTGGTCCCGTAACTTCTTTGGGGGGGGGTTGTGGTCGTGAACAAGAAATTTTTCTTGGGGTTTGCGGATCCAGGGAGCTAATCTGCCAATTTACCGAAAATTCGCTACCAAAACGCACTTACTGCGTCCAGATTTTTTTCTTATAAACGCAGCATATTTCGATAAAAAATGCAAAAATGCGTTAACAAATTTGTTTTACGAAAATTACCTAAAAAATTATAGAACGTTAAACCATAAACTTTACTAAACCTACAAATAAATATCCAAAAAAGCATCAACTAAACTGACAGCCAAAGCATCAGATAAAGGGTCTATTTGAAATGAATATTCTGTAAATATTTTAGTAAAATGAAGGGCAATGACGGTTGAATCTGAAACTTAAGGGTTTGCAGAACACTCTTCTTGCAACATTTTCTTTTCACAATCTGTATTTGTTTCACATTCTTTGCCTAAACATTGCCAATTTTGACGTTTAAAATTGCGAGTTTGACGTTTTGAGGAAAACACTAAAATTTGTTTCTTAAACTGTCCCTAACTTCTTTGCCTTTAAAGCTAGAGACCTAAATGGTACAGACTTCACTCTTTATAATACAAACACGCGTACCAAATTTGGTTGCCCTTACTTTCTTATTTACGGAGATATGATTTTTTTTAGAAAAAAACACAAAATTTTCCGGGAAAACCTGGTCCGATTTTCCTGACTAACAAACCTGTCCAAGCCACTTGAAAAGGGAAATTTGATCAAGATCGGTCCATAATTTTTTGAGTTATCGGTCGGATATATATATATATATATATATATATATATATATATATATATATATATATATATATATATATATATATATATATATATATATATATATATATATATATAAACAGATCTCATTAGCGAATTAAAAAAATATATTCGCTAAAATCCCAAAACACGTCAATTTTATTGTGACGTATTTAATTAATCCCGACAGAATTCTCATAATTCAGTTATAAAGGTGTCAGTTCTTTTGGGGATGTGTTATGTAGTTTAATAGGAGGGGTGTTATAAAATTATATTCCAACTTACTACAGAACAGAAATATATTATCCTTTAATTAATCGCTGTTGTCACTGTATTTATTTATTCTATGGTTTCCTACTTCTGACTTAGGAAATACTCTATCAAACATGCCCTATTGAATCCCACTAAAATTGTTACAGCATGTCAAACACTAACCTAATAATATTTAATTTTCAAAGTAATAATATCACGAAATAAACTAATGTACTGTTTCTTTATCACTCCCTTTACTATTGCTAACAGAACTTCCATATTCTTCTCAAAAATATATGTGCAGTCTTGTTTAGAGAAAAAGAGACAAGTCTTAATTATAGACGTTAGGTTAGTCAGTCTTTAAACGTTATAAACTATGTATAAGTTGGATGAACATTTTTCTTTAGTAAATTAACTTTAAAACTTATTTGTCTTGCCACAGGTTATTGACCATCCTTGGAGTTACCATTTACATAACTCCAGGGTACGGGTTGACCATTAGCAAACCCCCAGAGATAGAATTCAAGGCTTCCAAAACACTAAGCAATTATAATTAATTGACAGCTTGCCCTCAAAATTGATTGATCAAAGTTTTCACCAATAAACTAGACTTTAATTACAGTTATCAATTTACAGGATAATTAATAAAAAATTCCAGAAGTAAGAAAAAACCTCGAGTGGTAAACTGCTATTAGCGAGATAAAACAATTAAAACTGCAGTAGTAACCACTTACCCAGGCTCAGCGTTTCTGCTTTTAATGAATTTTCTTAAAAAAATTCACTAAAGAGGAGATCCCAACTTTTGAATTTTGAACAAATTTCTTTAAATGAGCGCTAATTAGGCCCCCCAGAACACACATCCAGGGTCAGATTTAATTTTTATATGTTTATATATATATATATATATATATATATATATATATATATATATATATATATATATATATATATATATATATATATATATATATATATATATATATGTGTGTGTGTGTGTATGTGTGTATGTGTGTGTGTGTGTGTATCACACCGATAAATCAAAAAATAATAGGCCGATTTTGATTAAATTTGGTGAATATCTTCCTTTTGCAAATGGCTTGTATAAGTTCGTTAGCCAGGAAAATCTGCCCAGGTTTTCTCAGAAAATTTTGTGTTTTATTTCTAAATAAATTTATATCTCCGGAATTAACAAAGTACGGGAAACTAACTTCGGTACACGGATTTACTTCCTTATAGGTAAGTTTTCTACCAAAATTTAGCTCTGTAGGTTAAAAGACAGAAAAGTTATAGGCATTTAAAGAAAAATAAATTAGGGTTTTCCTCAAAACTTCAAAGTTGCGATTTAAAATGTCAAAATTGGCAACATTTAGGCAAAGAACTTGAATTTAATACGGGCTATGGAAATAAAATGTCTCAAGAAGAATGTTTTACAGACCCTGAAGTCTTAGTATTAACCGCCACTGTCCTTCATTTTAATAAAATATTTCCAGAAAATTAATTTCAAATAGACCCTTTCTCTGATGCTTGGCAGTAGCCTTAGCTATAGAGTTTATCGCTTAATGGTATATAATTTTTGTAGAATTTTCGTAAAAAATCAATAAAGCTCAATATATCTGTTATTATACAAGATATGAAAAAAATTGTATATATTAATTATAGGGTGTCTTGAGCTACATCTTAAAAAATTATTTCTACAATCACAGGCTGGCCCATAAGTCGTTGGTGATACAATTATTTTTTTAAATGAAACACGCCTTATGTTATTGCATTTTTGCATTTTTCATCGAAATATAATGCATGTTTGTCAGAAAAGAAATTCTGGACGCAGTAAGTGCGTTATGGTAGCGAATTTTGTTCAAATGCTTCATATTTGAATAGCTCAATTTGCTATTAACCTATAAGGTTCACCAAGAAACGAGTTTTTTCGGAAACACTTTAAGTTTACTTTCGGAAATTTTTGTACATTTTCAAACAATAAAGTTATTTTGATGAAACATGGCACATTGTTTTTATTTAGTATATAGGTTATACTGGTAACCAAATTTGATGCCTGCTTTCTTAAAAAAAAACACATATTTGCTATTAAAAAATATTTTTATGAAAATTCACTACCATAACGCACTTGCTGCGTCCAGAGTTTTATTTAAGCAGAAGACTGGGTTATCTAATATTAAACAGTAGTTGTTTCCATCAGTAGTTACTTTTCAATTCAACTTTATTCTTCAATTAAGAGATAATGAATCGACCAGAATAATATATGAGAGAATAAAACAACGTTTTGTTCAGAAGTGTCGGAATTTTCAAGTTTTTCCTTATCTTGTGATAAGACCGGCGGAGAAACTAGGGAATAATAAGACCAAAATAAAGAATGCAACAGGGGCGACACTATAGAGTGGTATTGGTTTGTTATCAAAACATAGAATATTAAATGAACAATGGAATTTTATCTAAAATATTACTGGTACTACTACTGCTACTTTTGTGTTAGGTGGTGTTGTTTATATATCCAATACGTTAGATGTAGTATGATGAAGCTATATTAAATATATTTTTTATGTCTAGTTTTAATTTGATTGACAAACTTCGCTACAACACACTAAAAAATTAATAACTTTCCGCGTTTCACTCTTGATACCTAATTATAAAACAAGCAAAAACAATTTCAGTGTACTTTTTGGACAGTATAAATAAATTATATATCAAGATTCTTAATACTTGGCAATGTTAATTTCGTTAAAAACGCCAGGAAATTGTCGACACATTGGCGTCAAACTACTGATTGATGTCTGCACAGATGTTTCCAGAAACAGAGTGATTTTTGATGGCCATACAAATCATGTCATCCCAACAAGAAACTACGTTAAGTATATAGTTGGAGATAATTCGGTGCATAATGACAAATGTATATTTGGGTGTCAGTCATCAGAGACTATCCAGCATGTCACTGGAGGATGTCAAGCGTTTGGTGCAAGAGGGTATAAAGAAAGGCTCAGTTGCGAAAATAGTTGATCAAGAACTGGCTCTGAAACTGGTACTTTTCAATCTTAGTAATTTATCCTACTACAGATACACTCCTACCGGGATCGGACTGTACTCACAGACCAACAAGTTGACCACAACAGGCATAATAGTGGATAGGGCCTGCAAACAAATGACGCTCAATGATGTGGCCATTCCACATACTTTATATATATATATATATATATATATATATATATATATATATATATATATATATATATATATATATATATATATATATATATATATATATATGTAATCTAGAGATAAAGTACAACGAAAAGATTATTAAGTACAGAGACCTCGAGATGCAAGTAAAGAGACACTGGAGGGAGATAATGTCAGAGTGTTACCAATAGTCATGTTGTCCACTGTGGTGGTTTTTAAAAATCTTCTAGAGACCATTAAAAGACTGAGTCTTGGATAGCGCCTTTATAAGGTTATGCAGAAGAAGGTAATACACGCAGCTGCTCACACCCTACGGAGATTCCTGGAAAATGAGGATATGTCGCGTTGTCGTTCAGGACCCAATAACTTCGAAAGGCTGATCTCAGTCCCTTTGGTACCTTTGAAGGAACTCCAAACTAACATGGGGGTCGCAAATAGAACGGGTTGTAAGAAAGGGAGTAACGACCCTCTGGAAGCTGCGTTGAGTGATAGGGAGCACTTGGGGAGTTAATCCTCAGATCCTTCACTGGATCTACACTGCGATCGTCAGGCCGAGAATCCTCTATGGCGCGTTGGTCTGGTGGTGCGGTGTGAACCAAACAACCAGCAGGAATCTGACCAAACTCCAAAGGCTGGCAATCCTTGGTATCACAGGCGCTATGGGGACGACACCCCCAGCCGCGCTAGAGGTCGTGTTGATGCTGCCACCGCTTCCCGTCTATGTCAGGAGGGAGGCGATGGCGTCGCATCTCAGAATGCGAGATGCAGGAAACTGATGCGGAGAGGGAGCAGTAATAGGGCATGCAAAAGTCGCCAAGAAGGTGGAAAAGAAAATTCCGATTTCCGCCATAAAGGTACGGGATGCATATTAGGTTGACTAGGCCATAAACCCTCAGGATCCCCAGTAGGGATCAGTGGGGGGAAAATGAGGTTGAATTCCAGCCCGCAAGCCTAGTCTGTTTCACCGACGGATCGCGGCTGGAGGACCAACAATCCTCCGGGGCAGAAATATACATCAAGGGCGTGGGGGTGCGCGAGAGCTATGCTCTTTGCGCATATACCACGTCATTCGAAACAGAGGTGTACGCTATCCTGTCTGTGGCTAACAGATAGGATGTGAAGAGGAGTCCCTAGAAATGTGTGTACATCTACTTGGATAGCCAGGCAATCCTCCGGGCAGTCTGCGCGGCAAGAATCAGTTCTACACTGGTTCAGGAGTGCGCTGAGGCAAGGGGGGTCAGTTGGTGGCTATAGGCAGGCGAGGGACTTCATGGAGGGACCGGACAGAGAAAAGCTGTCTGGCTACTCGGAAGGAGTCGACCTACGCTTTGCCGCATCTTTGTGGTGCTCACAGGCCACTGCGCCCTTAGAAGACACTTCACATTGATAGGCGTAGGGAGGGATCCCATTTGTCAGGAATGCGGCGAGAATGAGGAACCGTCCTACCACTACCTGTGCGAATGCGAAGCTTTTGGGAGTCTTCGAGCAGAATTGTTAGGATCGAGGACTCTGCAGAGGACCAGGTAAGTACCGTCCAATTGAAGACCGTCACGGCCTTCATCTCGAGGTCGAGGCGAGTTGGCGACGGAACCGAGAAGGAGTAGAGCATGGTTGCTTGGTTGCTGGGGTTGGCAAAAAGGGCCCATGGTGGCCTACTTGCTTGGCGTTGGCCTCCCCACCACTGCTACTACTACTACTACTACTTTGAAGGAATGTGAAAACTCTTCAGGCTTATGTCTATAAGAATCATAATAAAGTAGTATATTTACACAGGAAATGGAAATAATGCAAAATTATATATCTAGAAATAAAAAATAAAAAAAAGTAAATTTAAACTATCACTAACGTGTGTAACTAAGGTCGAAGTTCAGACAAATGGTATAACATTCCCTGCTCTTCCACTTGGCCTAATTAATAAAATTATTACATACGTACACACGAAAAGCATCGATTTACTGAAAATAATGAGTGAGCAAAGCAAGTCAAGCTTCATACCACACAACAAAACTAAAAAACCTACAAGAAAAGCACACCAATCCTATTGGACGTATACCTCAACACACCATCCAGTAGAACCCAAGATGATAAATCTCTCCGGCCGGCGTTGAAAGAGAGTAAGTGTTAATTTTCGATTGAAGGTACACACGTGTTGAGGGCATCATTGTATATTTTGTAAGTAAATGATTGCCTGCACAAGGTTAGCCTGCATTTCGGTGCCGAGATCAATTATTTACTTCTAACATATACATTATATACATCAGACCTATAAATATTCTTTCTGGATAAGTAAGGAGGACAGTTTGTTTTGATAATGGCGTGAGAGAGTGTTACTGCACTCAGTGTGCATCTACTTTTCATATTTTAGCCACTCAGACCCTATGATCCGACATGAAATGCGGTGATCCTTTCGAACACCACAGGCAGATCTGGAGCACGTATTCTTTAACAGCTGAATTCTTGCGGCATCATAACTATCCACTCAGTCAAAGTAAGGCTCTAAGCTGTATGTAAACTGCGAGAGAACCAAAGTATTCCCCAGCATTAGTTTAGTCTCTACATGAAGATGGGATCGAAATGGAAAGAGCAACAGCAGACGGTCATATGACTTTTGTAAACAAGAACTAATCGGCTGCTTGTACTTAAATGTATTATCTATTATTACGCACAAATTTTTAACTTCACTCACAATCTTAAGGTAAACTCCATCATTCTCTGCTCTCACGTCATTTTTTACCCTCTAACAATACGCTTGGGTACCACAGAGAATCGCTATAATATCTTAGCAGCTATAGTTTTTTGTCAATTCTTGGATAAGTTTATTGGTCAAGAAAGACCAACCAGATGTATCGGGAAACTTTTTAAATAAAATTATTGTCCTTTTAGTGAGGTATCGATGATAAGACTTTTGGAAAATTTCTTCAAATGAGCCAGAATTAGGGTAGAGCCCCTGGACTCCATGCCCAGGGTCAGTTTTTTATATTTAAACAACACACCACGAGGGCTTATGGCCTAAATACTATCGTACCGTGGGTGTCGACAAGGAGGAAAGAGGCAACTTGTTAATTCTTGACTTGAAGGTTTGGAGGTTCGGAGGAGAAAGAAAAACATGTGCCGGCAAGGAACTGCACAACTTGGGAGTCCTCGGGACAAAAGAGCAGGCATAACAAGATGTTCTATATCTGCTGACATGTACAGTAAAAGGGTGCATTCGCTCTGTTCCCCTAGTAGATCTGTTGGGGGCAGCAGGTAGAGGAACTATGCAAGAAAGCTCCTCTTAGCAGTGCCCGTGCAGATATCTATAAGAGAGAGAGAGAGAGAGAGAGAGAGAGAGAGAGAGGTCACCAACGGCACGTCGGTAGGCAAGGGATGGCAGCCTTTGGGTGAGGGTTGGGTCACCGATGAGAGGTATAGCTCTCTTCTGAATGGATTCCAGGTTAGCGAGTGTAGAAGCGGCAGCGAAACCCCAGATGTGGGAGCAGTGTTCGAGGTTTGACCTTATTTGTGAAGTATATAAGGTGAAGAGGTTAGCTGGTGAAAAGTATTTGCGATCCCGGAAGAGAAAACTTAATTTTTTAGCAGCCGATTCTGCAATTGATGTGACATGTGGGTGCCAATTGAGATTTCGATCCACAGAAATGCCAACAAGTGAACAGGACTCATTACTTTGAATAACTTGGTTGTTCATTATGATAGGTCTAGGGCTGGTGTATCTCTTATGAGAAACGATACAAGACTAAGATTTGGTGGGGTTGAATTTTACAAGCTTTCTACTTCCCCAGTCTAATATTTTTTGAAAATCCACGGAGACAGAACCCTCCATGAGTCTGCGATCCTCATCTAATTGGGATAAAGAGACAGGCTTAGAATATTGTATATTTGAGTGGAGGGTGCTGTGGTCCGCGTAACTGTGAACTGGGTTGGATGTGCTAGAGAGGAGATCATTGATGTGGAGAAGAAATAAAGTAGGGGCTAAAGCTGAACCTTGAGGAACTCCTGCATTAATTGGATACAGTTTAGAGGAATGGCCATCCACGACAACAGAAATGCTCCGGTTGTAGAGGAAATTTGCTGTCCAGGTACAGGCTTGTGGTGGTAGGCCATGGGCCGGAAGTTTATTAAGCAGCGCTGCGTGCCTGACCTGGTCAAATGCTTTGGATATGTCTAGAGCTACAATCTGGGATTCACCGTGTAGTTCCATAGACTTGTTTCAATAATGGGTGACAAAGGAAATGAGGTTGGCAGTTAGTCTGCGCTGACGGGATCCATACTGCCTGTCGTGGATTAGACTGTTTTTCAAGAAATGTTTGCAATTCGATGTTTATATACTTTTCCATCACTTCAGAGACGCCCCAAAGGAGAGAAATGGGCCTGTAGTTGCTAGGAAGCGCTTTGGATCCTTTCTTGGGGATGGGTTGTACTCGAGCAGTTTTCCAGTTACTAGGGAATATGCCTCTATTGTAAGATGTCTGAAACAGATGAGTCGGGACAGGAGCAAGTTCTGGTGCGCATTTTCTGAGAACAATTGCTGGGATCACGTCAAGGCCAGATGCTTTCCTGGTATTAAGAGAAGAGAGCATCTTTCGCAACTTTTTAGTTGTGAAAATGATATCCGTCATTGTATGCGCGACATTGGAGACTTGGTGGTTGAACATTTAGAGGTGTGTTGAGAGTAGACTTGCCGGCGAACGTGGAAAAAAAGGTCAGACTTGCCCAGGGCGGTGATAACAATTTCATCCCCTGAAACAAGAGGCGGGAACGTGCTCTTGCAGAAATTATTCCCAATATATTTAGCAAGAGTCCAGAAGGGTTTGCCGCCGTTGGAGCTTAAGAGCACTTTGTTTTTGATGTGGTTATTAAACGAGTTTTTTGCCTCAGAAAGAATGCGGACATATCGGTTTCTTACGTCGTTAAATGCTTGACGGTTTTCTTGACTGAGATTTTGTAGAAGCGTTTTGTGAGCTTTGACTTTTTCAAGTCTGGCCTTGTCACAGGATTTATATAACCGGGGCTTTTGAGTGGCTGAAGAGGTTTTCTGTGTACGTGGAATAAATTACGCCATGCCAGTTTGGATCATTTTTTTGACATTTTGTGAAATATCAGAGGGGTCAGGATGAGGGAAGCAGACCGACGCCCATGGAAATGAGGAAAAGTAATCCCGCATTTCGTCCTACTTCGCGGAGTTGTAGTGCCAAACGATACGTGTGTGTGATGACTGTGTAAACTCGGGTTGCATAGCGCAGGAAGCAGTGACCATGCCGTGGTCTGAGCGACCAAGAGGGGCGCTGACTGATATCTTATGACACTCAGGTTTTGTAGTAAGGAGGAGATCCAGGGGATTGAGCTGTGTGTTGGCATGCGAGGAAAGTAAGTAGGTTGCTGAACCATATTGGCTAAAGAATTGCTGACTGCAGTTGCAGCCTTGAGAGAGAGTTTTATCCATAGTATGTATTTTCTTCCGGCTTCTAAATTGGGGAGTCTGGTGCAGTGTAGATTGCTACGGACGTATGGGCACATACCTCTAAGAAATCTAAAGGAAGTAGGGAGCTCATATCCAGTGAAATTAAGGTGATTAGTGGAGCATTTGGCACTGATTTGGGTTTCGGTGAGGAAGAGGAGTTGGGGCCTGTTATCCTGGAGAAAATGGTGGACGGAGTTCAGGTTAGAATTTAGGCCACATATATTCGAGAAAGATATGCTAAATCTTGATGTTGGCGCCCCCTGTACACCCCTCACCCAGATCCAAATGGAGGGGTATTTTACGTCCGAAATCTTTTGCACAAGGAGGAGCGATCATCATTTTTGTTTATAAGGAAAACCGACTCATACACCTGAACCGGAAACGTCCGTTGGGACTTCACTGTCCCCTTGATGTAAGGGGTGGTACCTCCTCGGACGTGAAAAATACTTTACTATCACCTGAAGGAAAAGTCCACTACCACCTGTTAAAAAGTTTATATACATATACACACACACATATATATATATATATATATATATATATATATATATATATATATATATATATATATATATATATATATATATATATATATATATATAAACATTCAAGCTCAACAGAAAGTTTATTCAAATAATCCAAGGGTTTACATTTCTGTACAGATGCTTCAGTGGCGAAAACAATTGACCCACCGTGTCGGTGGATTGTTCGTACAAATACATCGACTTTGACATAACCATCAAGAGCAACAGCATTACAATTCGATTGTGTTAACCAACGTTCACAAATACAAATAAATTGTGATTTCGTTCTTTCAAGAAACAGTTATAAAATGTTAATTTTATTTATCAAACATTGAATATTTATATGCAGCAAGTCGATCTGCCTAATGTCACAATTTAGAATAGGGTCACCGGAAGTGCACCTACTCGCGTCAGAAAAGTTAAAAACATTTCTAGTCACTGTTGTGATTTCATTGTCTAGTAACACGTTACAATCAGTCGGTTGGTAGTGGCTTAGTTCTTTTGTGAAAACATCTGTTATCTTTCACTATTACACCAGCAGGCCACTTTTCCACGTCGAAGATATCACTTTTCTTTTCTTTCGGGACTCTCGCTCTAAACAACTGTTGTTACCTTTTGATACAAGTTAAAAGCACTCGCACTTTAATGTCGGCCACTTTTCTGCAAAAAAAACCTCCCCCATCACAGAAACATCCACGTCGCCCCTTACTCTCCCCGCAAACACCCAGAAAACCTCATCCTCTCCCAGTATTTTGGCAACAGCAGAGAGATCGCCTTTACCCGTAATCACCTGGTGATGTTTTCTTCTTACCGGCGATTCAAATCCACCACTGTGTACAGCACAGTTCGCCTTTCCAGCCATCGCACCGACGTTATCACTGTAAGCCAACTTTTGTTTTTGCAATCTGCAATCTGTCTCTTTTATAAGGCCAGTCTTTTCAATTGTGGGAATATTTTTATCTCTGTTATTGATTTCAATTAATGGTGCGGGTTTACTCACAACTTTATTTAAACAGCTACTTTCTGTTTTTATCAACGAAATAATAAACTCTTGATGACAAATCCCCTTTTCCACCAGTGACATCAATTCCCTTGTCACTCCGATTTCTCGTTGCACAAATTGACATTTTAGCTTATTTTCAATACATACAACGTTGGGTGCAGTCGCCGTTACACGGCACGGTGTTAACGGAATCGTGAAATTCTTCGTCACCTTGTGCACTACACTTGACTCCTAGAACCAAATATTTTATAAATTCTTTAAGTATTTGATTTTTTCAAAAATTTTGTGGCAATTTTTTCGACACAAGAACATCAATTAGTTAATTTTTCTTCACTTTGTTTAACTCATTCACTAAAACCGACTCACTGGCCGCCCTCTCTACTACTTTTAGTTTATAATTTTAGTATATAATTTATTTATTTAATTTTAGTATTAGAAATTTTAATTAAAATAATTATACAATGCAACACTCAACAAATAAGTTGTATAATTGTATTTGTCCTTAGTTACAACCCTCCTGACCTTTTACTGCGCCAGCGGCAAATACAATCATAACTTCCACACAGCTGTGATAATTTATTGCTTTCAGAAAGGCATTCTCATGGAATGCATTTGGGGCCCATGACTTGACCACAAAGAAAATATTTGTATTTCTGTACTCATAAACTTTTGAAACGTTAGGTTATTCGAGTTTTATGGAAAAAAAATGTAAATTTTCACCAAATCACCAGATATTTATCCCCTACCCCCTGCAGAGATCTTACCCAAAAACAATGCCAAGCGTTACTTTGTCGGGTGCTAACTGGATACCAAATTTGAAGATGATATGTAAATTAGTTCGAAAGTTATTAAGACAGATGTACATTCCGACAGACCGACAGACAAAATTTTTTTTCTAGAATCAAATTTTCTATATGGTTTGAGACTTTTTATGCCGTTTCAACAAAAAGTTTTGTCAAGAAGAATCCGCTCCCCCACATATTCAACTCGTAATTTAGTTTTAGCAAAGAATACCAGATGTTTGATGAACTTAAAAGTTTTCTAATAAATAAGCCCTAAAACGTTATATTACTCGAGTTTTAACGAAAAAATGTCAATTTTCACCAAATCACCCCCATATATTCCCTACACTATACAGCGATTTTACTCAAAAACAATCCTAGCCGTTCGTTTATCGGAAGTCAACTGTATACCAAATTTTAAGACAGACCTACAGACAGACAGACCAACAGAGCGACAGACTGACATAGAAAAACAAGTTTCGTTCCCAAATGATGTTTTCTATATGTTTTGACATTTTTGACGACGCTAAAGCCAAAAAAAAAAAATAACCATTTGATACTATAACGCACTTGCTGCGTCCAGACTTCTTTAATCCCCTTGAAAATTTAAAAATGCTTGCATGCACTTTTTTACTGGGCACGTTGTATATATAGCCGATATTACTGTCTCAGCATTCGCATGTTTGTGATTGATGGTGATTGCGTATTTGCTGTGGAGTTCAAACAAATAACAGACCGTTGATAATGCATGCGTGTTCATGAAAATTAAAAAGAATAATGCTTTGAGTGAGCGCTTGTTTGAAAGTCCACAGTTTTGTCCCGACACGGTGGATTCAGAGTATCACTTTCACACATTTATTTGCTGATAAAATTCAGGATCATATTTTGTGGATCTGGACAAACAGCGCACCCTCTAGAATGATAATGTGGAATTTTTAATTTCATTTGAATTTATATGTGTTATCCCTGTTTTAGTACCGAGGAATGTAAACAATGTAATCTGAATAAAATTTGAATTTCGTTACAGAAAAATCAGCATTTACTATTTCCATGTCTGTACGGTAAGTTTGTGGCTCTACAGCACTGCCTGTGTATACATTGTGGACAGCGACACCACTTTTTGCGACTCAAAATTTAAACAATGTATTTTGTCAGGTAATCCTGACGCATTAGCTTGCATTACATATTACGCGTAAAAAGTATTAATCACTGTTAAATTCATATCTCAGTGATGCGATTCCATAGCAATAAGGAACAGAAGTTAGATCCTCTCCATTATTCCACCAGCTAGTATTTAGTAAATTATCGTAGAAAAATTCACTAGTGAGAAGATCGCGAATTAACAACACTTGTACTTAGGTTGCTTTTTTAAAAAATTTATTAAACTACTTAAACTATTTAACAACAAACTAGCATAGTTACTGCCTAAATTAATACTGAACAAATATTACACAAAACAATGGCTTTATATAATAATCGGGTGAGTGTTCGTTGCAGGTTCTCACGAGAACATGCAGATCTAGCTTCTTCTAATTTCGCACTGCTGGCACTATCTGCAACGGTCGGCATAATTCGTAGAATCTGCTTATGGGAACTGCTGCATGCAAATGTAACTTGATACCATCTACGTGACATATCGTGAGAAGCCATGTGTTAACTCCTCCCCCCATTAGAGGACGGAACCCTTGGGTTTCGGAATTCTTAAGGGATTTTCCGCTTCTGCTTTGCTTCTTTCATTCTGCTGGGCACATCTTCTTTTGACAAAAACTGTATAAATATTGTTGCTAGAAGGATTAGTATGATGTAGAGTAGGATCGTCCAAACACTTGTGTGGTACAACGGGAGTCTAATTTTGTTGGGAATTCTACTTTTTATAGACTGCAGCTGAGCCCTGATGTTGCTTACGTCGTGCAAAGGGACGTTTTCCAGTTCCATTGCTGGCAATTCTTCTATGTTCATTTTGCTTTCTGGATCTTCTTCCAACTTTGGTAAGGAGAATAATTGTTGTGTCTCAACTGAGCTCTGCACTGTACTGTATCGTTTACCACCAATCGACAATTGACATCTTGGTTTGAGTGTCACCATATACGTGCCTTGTATAATTTGTGTGTTTTCTTCTCCCGAGCATTTGATTGACATCTTGGTTTCCTTTGGAGCCACCACCATAAACTGTGTGTTGCCATATTTGGAAACGATAGTCTTGGTAATTTTTACAGTCTCTTGTTCGCAATTATTGATAGGCTTTTGGAAATTAATTGGCCTAACTTCACAGGGAGGATCTTCAGTGACATCTGCTATTGTATCTTATGTACAGACATAGATCTCGTTCGTAAGCTCCTGGCAGGGGTTGTTTCTGAAGGCGTATTGTTGCTCATTTAGGATAAGGTACTTGGATCGAGGTATTATCATTGAGAAACTGTTAGGATTGGTTTGTATAGGTAGGGAGTACAGTTGGTAGTAAATATAGTCAGATTTATCTATTAGTGGAGTATCAATTTGGAATATAATTTTATATCCAGTTTGGATAGACTTGATTTTAAATAATTTTTCATACAAAGATAAGTCATTCTTGCTTACTAATCTAGATTGTGAAATGTATTTTTCTATTACAGGAAGCTCTTTAATAATGAATTTTGGTTTGATGATAGAAGTGTGAAAAGTATTTAATTTAGAGAACGTTATAGCATTTTCAGTTGTTAATATTATCGATTCTATGACGTTAAATAGGTTAGCGATTTCAGTCAACAGTTCTAGAATATGTGCTCGCTGGAGAACAGGCATAATATTAGTAGCTAAATCTTTAGTAATGTTTGAAGTGCTAACATTCTTTTGACAATTTCTTTTTGATTATGAGTTAAAGTATTTACTGTTTGATTAAATTCGTTTATTGCATTTATCATAACAGATGTTTGTTCGTCAAATAGCTCATGCATTCTATTTTGATCATCAGCTAATAATTGAAGGGCTTTGTTGATTCTTTCGCCATCATCAGCATCTAGATTGCCAGTGATTGATTTAAAAACTGTACCCAAAGGGTTGAGTAAACCTCTCTTAAATCTATACTTATCAGGAAAAATTCTAAGGAAAGTTTCATCTATGTTATCTACAGTATAATTAAGGGCGATTATAAAATTATGGTATTCAGATCTAAAATTATCACTTAAAGTATTAGCTATAAGATAATATTTGTATTTAAGTTTACTGTAGTCAGTAAATAAGGGTTCCATATTATATACATGTATAAGGCGCCATACGTCATTTTGGCAATAGCTTCTACCTAACTTGCGAGGTAAAAACCCAGGGTTGTTCTTTAAATCTTCTAGTTGTGGCTGCTCTCCGCATGCCGACCTGAAAGGCGAAGATTTCTTAAATGAGTAACACATTGCTCATTATTCTTGTGATTTATGAGTAAAGCTTTATTATGTTCTAAGAGGGATATTATAGTGTATGGGCCTGTATAGGGGTTTTTGTGCTTCTTGTGAAATCCAGGGGGTATCTTTTTATATACTGTTTGGCCCTCTTTAAATGGCTGATTAACTTCGACGTTAGTTCTGAGGAGCATTTTTACTTTCGATTTTTCTATCCGATCTAATACGATATCATAAACTATTTTCATAAAATGTTTGTGTTTTTGGTTATGTTCTTGAGTGAGTGTAACTTCGGGATCAAAGTTGAAGATTTCTGGGATGTATCCGAATATTAGCTCAAAAGGTGGTTTGAGAGTGAATGGTTGAATTGTAAGCTAGGATGCAGTAGGGTATCAAGTCAGGAGGTTTTAGATTTGCGTATTTTATTTTGAAAATTCTATAGTGTTCAATCAGTGTGCTGTGGAATCTCTCTACTGGGCTGTTAGAGTTGGGATTATGAGGTGTAGTTATGTGCAGTTCAATTTGATATGACTTTAGGAGCTCTTTGACAGTGTCATTTGAGAATTCCGTACCAGAGTTGGAAACGACGCCTCTTACTGTACCATATTGTGAAAAATATCTTATTAATACCCTGGAAATTTCGATAGCATTCTTGCTTTTAATGGGAAAGGCCTGACCGAATTTACTGAAAGGATCGAGAATTGTAAAGAACTGAGATGATTCGATTTGAAATGTATCTATGTGAATTAATTCTAGAGGTTTCGAAGGAGTTGGAGTGTGTTCTAAAGGTATTTTAATTGGATGTCTATTGTATTTTGCTTGTTTACATGTCGCACAGTCTAAAATGAATTCTAAAATTTTTTGTTTTAAACTAGGATAATAATATTTCTGTTTCATCCTTAAATAAGTTTCATCCGGACCCCTATGGTTAGTTTTACCTTGATGATATGCTATTATAAGATCCTTTAATTTATCCTTACTGTTAATTTCTTCCAAAGCTTTATCACATCTATAAAATTGCGGCGCATGCGCATTATTAAAGTGTTGATTGATAGCCGAACTAACTAATTCATAATGTCTCTCATTAATAAATAGGCAATAGTATTTCTTTTGAGGCAAACAGTGCTGCTTTACAAATTCCGCTATCTTGTCTGGATCTTCTAAATTAAATTTAGCATGAATAAAATTTCTCTTGCCTTTTCTGACGTGTAGAATTTCGGGTTCCTCTGAGCAACTAAAGAATATTTGATTGGATTTATTATTGATAATTTCCCCTTCCAAAATAGGAATGCCTGGTGCGGCATATGATTCCTGGTTAGAATTAACTGTATCTAGTTCTTCGATTTCCTCATCAGTGTTTTCATTATCTCTCTGCCATTCTGTTTCATCTACATTATTAATTACTGATTGATTATCAACATCCAAAGGATTAATTTCTACACGTGATAAAGCGTCGGCGTTATTTGTTTTTCCTTTCTTGTATTCTATATCGTACTCATATTCTTCAAGCTTTAAACGCCATCTTACTAGATTCGAATTGGGCTCCTTTAATGAAAATAGCTATTTCAGTGGTTTGTGATCAGTCATTATGGTAAATCTTTTGCCGTAAAGGTAGGGTCTAAAGTAATTTACAGCCCAGACTATTGCAAGTAGCTCTTTTTCGATTGTACTATACCTGCTTTCTGTCTCATTCAGAGTTCGGCTTGCATAAGCTACAGGCAGGTCTGAATTCGGTTCGCCTTGACTTAAGACAGCTCCAAGTGCGACGTTGGAAGCATCCGTAGTTAATATAAATTTCTTTGTAAAGTCTGGTGGCTGTAATATTGGACTGTTCATTAAAATATGTTTACATGTTTCAAATGCCTCTTTATAATCTTCGTTGTTAATATCAATTTTTGAATTTTTCTTAAGACATTTTGTTAAAGGTTTTGTGACATTCGCAAAATTCTTAATAAATTTTCGGTAGTATCCTATTAAACCCAAAAACGATTTGATTTTTTTTTGTGTTTTAGGAATCGGAAATTTCTCTATGGCTTCGAGTTTCCGTGGGTTAGGTTTAATTCCTTCTGGGCTTACCACATGTCCCAGAAATTCAGCCTCCTTCTTTAAAAATTCGGTTTTGTCCAATTGTATATTTAGCTGAAAGTTCCTGAACCTTTCAAAAACTTGTGTAAGCTTGTCTAGATGCTCCTGTAGAGACGTCGAGAACACAATTACGTCATCCATGTAGACAAGGCAAGTTTTCCCAATCAATCCGTGTAGAACATTATTCATTAGACGCTGAAACGAGGCTGGGGCATTATTAAGGCCGAGTGGCATCCCTAAATACTCATAATGACCTAGATCTGTTGAGAATGCCGTCTTTTCAATGTCGTCCGGATGTATCTCTATCTGATGAAAACCTGATGCCAAATCAATTGTAGTGAAATAGTGAGATCTACCAATTTTATCCAATATTTCTTCTATTTTAGGTATGGGGTAGCGATCTGGTATGGTTTTATCATTGAGCTTTCTGTAGTCTACAACGATTCTCCACTTTTGTTTCCCACTGGCATCTGCTTTCTTTGGGACGACCCAAATTGGTGAACACCACGGTGAATGTGAATGCCTAATAATATTTTGCTGTAACATTTTATCCATCTGTTTTTGTACCTCTTCTTTCTGCACCTGTGGGTAACGATATAATTTCGAATGGACAGGTATATCGTCGGTCGTCCCAATCCTATGTTTTACAACGTGTGTGGAAGTTAACTTTTTGGTCCTCTTTATAAAATATATCTGAATAACGTTTGCATAAATATATTAACTGTTCACGTTCTTCTTGATTTAAGTGATCCATCCGTATTTCTTTTAAGGCCCAGTTATCATCGCAATTTTTCTTAACACTATTATTATATTTATGATTATAACTGCTATATATTGCATTATTATTTAACTCAATGGTCTCTAAAGGTTTAGTAAATCTGACATTAATTTGTGTAGAAGTTGGGTTTATTATTTTAACACTGGCCTCACTATCTGACAATTTAACTAAACAGTCAGGTATAAATAAATTATTAATTAACATTTGGTTAACAAGTCCATATCCATTGGACTTATTGACAGGAACTTTGATTTTAGTTTCCGTCTTTGGCTCAAGAGTATATTCATAAGGAAAATGTATATCAATTTCTAACCTACCTAAGTATAATTTCCTATTATTAAAATCTAGCCTAGCTTTACTTGCAAGGAGAAAATCGGCTCCTATCAAACCCGTGTAGTTATCATTAAAATTAAATAAACAAAATTCGTGTGGACGATTAGTAATTGAATTCAGTAAAATATTTGCCCTGTATTTGTGGACGGAGAATCCATGAGCTGATTTAATGTGAAACGATTTTTGAAAGATTTTATTTTATATTTTTCTTGAACAATATCTGGTTTCAAAAGACTTTTACTGCTTCCCGAATCTATGAGCAATTTTCCAGGCAGTTCGGGGATTTCAACATAAGGAAGTTGACATAAATTGAGATTGTTTATTTCTATTAAGGATTTTCGGTTGATGTGCCCGGTGTAGGAAAATTTTGATTTTCACGATCGTAAAGTTCGGAAGGTGTTTCAATCTCATGAGTAAATAGTTCGTCAGAATTAAACCTTGTTCCTGGAACTGTGGATCTTTGCTGATTAGCAGGGAAGTTATTGCTTCTTGACTGTGTTGAAAAATTATTGGAATGTCTTGTAAACCTTGTGTTGCCACTCGAAGTATCCATGGGTTCAGGATATCTGTTTTGGAAATGTTCTCGTGGATTTTCTGGTTTAAAAGAGGGCGGTCTAGAAAATTGTGAATTCTGATTATTTTGGCTTTGATATTGGGAAGTATTCCTAAATTGTGAAGTTTGATTACTTTGACTCTGATATTGGGGATTATTTCTAAATGGTTTCTGAAATTGCATAACTGGAAAGTTTTGGTGAGTAGAACGATTGTTAAAAGACCTGGTTTGTGGATTGGGGTTTTTATTATTTGGCGATGTATAATTGCCTGAGTTTTCTTTCTAAAAAAAATTCTTTCTCCGAAAGTTACAAGCTATTTTGATAAAATTTCGTGGATATGTTGTCTTGAGAAAGGCCTTACTGCTACACCAAAATTCAACTTTCTAAGTTTTTAGAAAATTGAGTTATTCAAATTTGAAGCATTTAATGAAAATTCGCTACCGTAACGCACTTGCTGCGTCCAAAACTTTTTGTATGGTGATAATATATAAATATATGAAGTAAATAACATTGAAAAAATAATAATTCAACAAATAAATTTCTAAATTTGTTTATTAGGAGATCTTTTTGCCAGCAAAAGGTATTTGGTCCTAGGTAGCAGCAGAAAACAAATATAAAAGTTATAATTATTATAAAAATAAATTAATATCTTTTAAGGAAACGTCGATTTTTGTTTTTTTAGATTTCTCAGTTTATGCCTACACCATTTTCATGTGTGAGATTCCAGTGTATGGAAAATTAATACACAGTTAAGCTTTTACGCTGTTTAAACTAACAAATTAACTTTAATATTGAAGTGACTCACGAGAAATCCTAATTTAAAGCATATTGAATAATTTTTTACACCTAACGCTCTTTCCATGTAAAATTATCTGGAGTTGATATCACTTCCGGTTTAGCCGGAAGTAGCGATCAACTTTGTTATTTTAAATGGAACACTATATGTTTTTAGATATTTTGATTTTACGTAAAATACTGTGTACATCAAGCTGAACTATCTTAATCTACCTTCAATTAATTCAAAGTAATTGCCATCTAGAAGTTTTGGTTGGATAACTTGTCAAAATTGAAGGCTTATAAGTTATCTCCCGTATGAAGGACATGTACCCGAATCACGAAATGATGCTGCATTTCATGTTGTTGCAGGATTCGTGGAATTCACATTCTTGAAATGCTTAAATCTAACAGCTGATATAGAGCTATGGGGATAAGCCTGAAAATAACTCAAAACATTTATCTGATTTAGCTCATCACCTGTAACAGGACTTGTAGAGTTGACCTGATGTCGCTTGATACTTCCAGTTTCCAAAAAAGGGATTGCAATCTTCGAAATTTACTCATGTTATTACTGGTAAATTAGGATACCTTTGGTAAGATATCCTACAGGTTCTGACCACAATTTTGCCACATTCACCATGTATATAAAATAAATTTAGAAGATCGCCATTGGAGTATTAACTATTTTCCTTTTAATACAGCGCTTTCAGTAATTGCCGAACCCCACGTGACTGAATTCTGTCTCTCTCTTAGTGGAATATGATTTTATGAGTTGGCAGTCAAAAAGTAACCAAAAAACCACTAGACTAGGGACCCTAAAGTTACTAAATCAATTTACAATTGACAGTTCAGTCCACTGGCGCTCAATTCTCTTTTGACGGTTATTTTGTAAGTATACAGTAAACCATACATGAACAGACTTGCTGTTAAAAATAATAAATACATTTAAGTCATTTACTGTCTCAATTTATTATAATTTTTATATTTTTTATAAAACCCCAAAGGAAATATGAGACAACACTGGCATCTTAGGGATTTCATTAATTCAGGTTGTACAACCGTGTATGCCGGGTTGCCTAACTTTAGCGGTCACGTGGGGTTCGGTAATTAATGAAAGCCCTGTAGAAATTAAATAATGCACCTTTTACAAACAGCAATATGACTAACAACAGTGGTTAATGTGTACCACTGCGATTGTTTACGCACTTTTGGCAAATGATGACAAGAGCTTTTTACATTTTTAAGGTAGTTGTCAAACTTATAGCCTACGTTCTGAGTGCAGATTCTAATTTTTTATTTGTGATATACCCTATACATACAGGCTGGCCCACCACATACGCCACGAGCTCTCACGTCAACATTTTTCATTACTTCGAATTTATTTCAAATGGAGATTGTGTAGGTTAAAAATGACTACAAACTAAAATTATTTTCAAATATATAGGATGATCCACAGCTCAAAGTTATGTTTTTCCTTATGGAACACTCGGTATTTAACAACGTTCTCGAATCTTTAAGGTAGTTGTCAAACTCATGGCCTACGTTCTGAGTGCAGATTCGTATTTATTATTTGTGATATATCTTTCAATGTATGCTCCTTAAAAACTAATTCTTCTAATGTTTTCTTTCTAAAGGCATCTAAACTGATGTATTGTCGTCTAGTCATCTTGAAGAATCATTCTCAATATTGGCATTATAGAATTAAGTTGTGAGACCTTCTTTTTCTCTTTTATTTGAAGAAGCGTTGATAACAGGAAAACTATCACAGATGGTTATAGGGTATGCTATATCTAGTAAAATTAAATTTTCTAAATTGTAAAAATATACAGGCTGTTCTATTTTAAAAGAAAATTATTTTTTATCTTTAAAGTGTTCTTGATTCGCCAGTAAATTTTGAACATACTGTAAAAATGAGATCAATTATCCTTATATATTCTAAAAACCTAATATCTGTACCAGCGACTAACAAAATTTTACTTCCTAATTATGAAAAATAGATGACAACGAATGGCGTCAATATTTCAATTCAAATGAATAAACATTTTTTTTAAATCACAATAACTTTGATACAATTGAAGGTAGATAAGGATAGTTAACGTTGGTGTACACAGAACCTTACGTACAATCCAAATATGTAAAAACATACAGGATGCTCTATTGAAAATAACACAGTTGAACGCTACTTCCGGTTAAACCGGAATCGATATCGACTTCAAATTATTTTACATGTAAAGAGTGTTATGTCTTATATATGTATGCAAATTTTCAGGATTGAAATAGGTTAATAACTAGCAATATGTCCAACCAACGCATTTTGTGGTATATCCTATACATATAGGGGCCCACCACATACGCCAGGGCGTCTCACGTCAACATTCTTCGTTATTTCGAATTTATATCAAACGGAGATTGTGTAGGTTGAGAACTACAACTTAGAATTATTTTCAAAAATACAGGTGATCCACAACTCAATGTTATGTTTTATCTTATGGGACACTCGGTATTTAACAACCTTTTGGAATTTTTAAGGTAGTTGTCCAACTCATGGCGTACGTTCTGAGTGGAGATTCTTCTTTATTATTTGTGATATATCTTACAATGCATTCTATTTAAAAACTAAATCTTCTATTGTTTTTAGTGAATTTTCTTTAAAAAAAATTAACAAATAAGGAGATCGCGACTTTTGAATTTTGAAAACATTTCTTCCAATGAGGGCTATTTGGAACCCCTGGAACCCAAATCCGAGGTCGGTGTCAGACTTTATATATATATATATATATATATATATATATATATATATATATATATATATATATATATATATATATATATATGATGGTGTGTGTGTGTCACACCGCTAACTCAAAAAATAATGTGCAGATTTTGATAACATTTGATGACTACCTTCCTTTCGCAAGTGGCTTGGATAAGTTCGTTATCCAGCAAAATCGGACTAGGTTTTCCCGGAAAATTTTGCGTTTTCTTTCGGAAAATTTTTATAGCTCCGGAAATAACAGAGTTAGGGCAACCATATTGGGTGCGAGTGTTTATATCATGAAAATAAAACCATGTACCAAAATTTGAATCTCTACGTTAGAATGAAAAAAAAGTTATAAGCTTTTTAATTTTTATTCTTAAAACGTCAAAAAAGTCGCGATTCAAAACGTCAAAATTGACATGTTCTAGATAGAGGATCTACATGAACGGCTATTCAGCACAAATGTCGTAAGAAGTTAAAAAGCCTTAAGTTTCAGCTACAATCTTCATTGTTCTTTTTTTTAATATTTGCAGAAAGTTAATTTAAAACAGACCCTTTATGTGATGCTTTGGTAGCAGTTATTAAACTTTTTTTTTCAATTGGGCAAAGTGATTTTTTTATGGAGAAACGTTGTTGGTAAGTAGTTTCTCCCTTTTATGAACTTCTGTAAGGTTAATTTTTTACAGTTTGCATTTCTAGCTCCGTTGTAGCATGTTTACCTTGCACAGAACCTCAAATTTACTTTAGGTCTCTTAACTGTGTTGTGGAGTTGAGATTACAGCATTTGTCCGATGCCAATGCATAAAGGGGTTCCTCTAAGCATGTTTATGATTTTTTTTTTAAACGAACAATACGCTAATCTGATAATTTACCTATAAATGTTATCCATATAAAAAAATTGCAACAACGCTCGTTCCTCGAATAAAGTTCTCTTCGTTATTTTAGCTTTAAATGGAAATTCCCTCCCCTGTTTCGCATCCGTGCAACACACTGGGCACAGAAAATATGGGAATTTACTTAAAATTGTCAGTTATTATTAAAGGAAAATAAAACTTGCTCTAGGTATGTCACACAAAATAGAATAATTTCTAGATTCTAAAACCTACTGTGACTCTATGATGAAACAACGTTAAATGAGACGAAAACCATTTCAGGTTAAGGGATCTAAAAATGTTTAAACAGTAAAATAAGCTTTCGTACTCAAAAAAAACAAGATTATTATAAGGCGTAATACAATAGTCCATAATAGTCTACGGCAACAGCACATGTCATATTCAACTGACAAATTATTTTGATAAATGTCAGATCTACTTTCAAAGTCACATGTAAATAAGTACTTTGTTTCCTGACATTTGTAATGCAAATGTAGGCATGCTCTTCTTCTTACATTTATATTTATTTTTGGCCATCACAATTTTACTCATAGAATTGGATACAATTTTAGTGACTTTTGAATTTTGAAAAGGGTTCTTCAAATGAGCGTGAACTAGGCCCCATAGAAGCCATATTCGGGTTAGTTTCAATTTTTATCTGTTTTCATATATACAGAGTGACTGGTTTCTAGGGTAAAGCTCAATATATCCATTATTATACAAGATATGAGAAAAAAAATTATATGCTAATTATACGATGTCTGTAGCTCCATCTTAAAAAGTTATTTTTACAATCACAGGTGGCCCATAAGTAGCTGGTGATGCATTTTTTTCCTAATCGAACACGCCTGATATTATTGCAACATTGCATTAACATATTACATGTTTCTGAGAAAATAAATTCGGGACTCAGCAAGTGCGTTATGGTAGCAATTTTTCATAAAATGTTTCTTTCGATAGCCTAATTTACTATTAACCTAAGGTTCGTTGCCCAAATAATAAAGTTATTTTGATAACAGATGGTACATTGTTCCTCCTGTATAGGTTATACTGGTAACCAAATTTGATGCAAGCTTTCTTTATATATATATATATATATATATATATATATATATATATATATATATATATATATATATATATATATATATATATATATATATATATATATATATATATCCTATTAAAAACATTTTTATGAAAATTCACTACCATAACGCCCTTGCTGCGTCCCGAAACTTTTTTTTTCCAAAGGCATCTAAACTGATTTATTGTCATATAGTCATCTTGGAGAATCATTCTCAATATTGGCATTATAGAATTAAGTTGTGAGACCTTCTTTTTCACTTTTATTTGAAGAAGCGTTGATAACATTATTTTTTGATCTTTGAAGTCTTCCTGATTCGCCAGTAAGTTTAGAACATACTGTAAAAATGAGATCAATTATCCTTATACATTCTACAAACCTAGTATCTGTACCAGCGACTAACAAAATTTTACTTCCTAATTATGAAAAATAAATGACAACGAATGGCTTCAATATTTCAATGCAAATGAATAAACATTTTAAAAAATCACAATACCTTGACAAAATTGAAGGTAGCTAAGGATAGTTAACTTTGGTTTACACAGAATCTTACATACAATCCAAATATGTCAAAATATACAGGATGCTCAATTTAAAATAACAAAGTTGATCGCTACTTCCGGTTAAACCGGAAGTATCGACTTCAAATTATTTTACCTGTAAGGAACGTTATGTCTTATATACGAATGCAAATTTTCAGAATTAAAATACGTTAATAACTAGCAAAACGTCTAACCAACGCATTTCGTGGTATACCCTATATATATATATATATATCTATATATATATATATATATATATATATATATATATATATATATATATATATATATATATATATATATATATATATATATATATATATATATACAGGGTGGCCCACCACATACTCCACGGGCTCTCACGTCAATATTTTTCGTTATTTCGAATTTACTTAAAACGGAGACTGTGTAGGTTAAAAATGACTACAACCTAAAATTATTTCCAAATATACAGGATGATCCACAGCTCAATGTTTTTGCTTATGGAACACTCGGTATTTAACAAGGTGTTCGAATTATATGGGAAAAATAAGGTTCACTTACGCCAAGGATCCCTATACTTAGCTTTTACGGTTTCCCAGATGCTGTATTTAATATCTGCAAATTTCGGAATTACCCATGATTTTTAACATGTCTCTCCAATCCCAATATATTCTCAACATAATCCCAATATATTCTCCCACAACGTTGTTGTTTTTGTTCTTCTTCCTCTTCTCCATCTTTATTTACGGCGTTTGTTTCTACTAACCTAAACTTCCCATTTGATATTGACAATTGACAAATGACAGCTGAGCTCGAACACGAACACGAACGAAGTCTAATAACGTTCGTGCGTTCGTGCCGGAGCTCAGCTGTCATATTGTCAATATGATATAAATTGGAAATTTAGGTTAGTAGAAACGGACGCCATATACAAAGAAGAAGAATAAGCGAGGGGGGGCTTACCCTCAAATATAGGTGAGCTAACATAATTATTGGAGAGATATAATAATACGGCTACCTATTTTTGCATAGAGCGAGCCTTATGCATGCACATAATACAAAAAGATAAAGATAGTATAGTCGCAACATCATAATATGCTAACGCTGCGATACAGTACATCTGACGGTTCATCACATATCAAAACATCTTAACAAATTACTAAACTGTTGTTTTTATTAGATCGTATAAATATATTTTACAAATTTTTGTATAAGTGGTTTTTTATGATCAGAATACTACTGTGTCATGATGATGACACGGCTGTATTTTATTTATTTGTGGAGATAGCGATTTTATTTTTTGTACGGATGTAAAACGTCATAAGGCTGTTTGAATAGCTTACTCACTTCAAATGTCAGATGTCAACCCAGCCTACTATGATTTCAGGAATAGAGCCGGTTCTCCATATTTCGGATGCGTCAGAGATACCAAAAAAAGTTAGTTTAAAAAGTTATTCAGAATTTAATTTTAACTAACGGTACAGAGTTTCAAGCCTAAATTCGAAGTCCATCAGATTTTAACAGGAAGATTGCCATGTAAACAAATTAGCACCTTGTAAAATATTGCGATAAATGTCAAATTGACATTAACTGTGGGTCTGCCAGCACAATGCCTGTTGAACGTCTCAGTGTAAGAGAAAAATTGAATTAATATAATTGTTTGGTGATAGTGTTCGAAATAGCAGAGAAGTTTCTGATGAATTTAATCGGATACATCCACAGAGAAATCCAATTAGGCGCGGAACTGCAGCAGCTCTGAATGCAAGATTCTCTCAAACGGAAAGTGTGGTGAACAATATCTCGGCTGTTAGAAATCGAAGAAGTAGTGATGATAGCATAATCTCGGCTTCAACTCAAGCCAATCCCCAGATGAGTTTACGTCAAAGGGCTGTTGCATTGGATGTAAGTAGAGAAAAAATCAGAAGATGCCTTGTGCGGCATAAAATAAAGGCTTTCAAGCGAAAGTTTTTGCACTCTTTGAGAGACGGTAATGAGCTGAAGCGATTAGATTATTGCCTTTAGGCACAAGGTAACTTTCTGAAAGATAGAAAATTTTAAAGTAAAATACAAGGCAACATTCACTACCAATGGAATAGTACCTGCCCAAAATTCCAGAGATTGTTCTGCTAAAACCCCTTACTGGGTTATTAACTGTAAAGCCCAGTATTCACAAAAAGTTAATACGTGGTGTGGAATTTTAGGAGATAGAATAATTGGTATTTTTTTTTGACAACACCTTAAGCGGATATCGATTGCTCCTTTTTTTAAAAATAATGAATGATGGGAGTGTATCGAAGGTGTGCGACAAGATATGTATTTTCAATTAGATGGTGCACAACTCTCAATTAGTCAGAAATTGGCTAAATCTACATTTTTCATCAAGATGGATTGGCAGGAATAGTCCTCTTGAACAGTGGCCTCCTTTGTCTCCTGACATTACGCCACTAGACTACTATTTATGGGGTTCTGTTAAGAATAAAGTGTACAAAGAAAGGCCCCAAAGTCACGAGGAATTTTGCAAGAAAATAAGAGAGGCTTACCGTGAAATAAATATAGCAGAACTAAGAAAAATTTTCAGCAATAATCGTAAACGGATCGAATAATGCATCAGCTTGAAGGTGGGCTAGTTGATGCAGACTACATTTCATAATTTTATATTCAACTTAATTGTACTTTTTTTAGAGTTTATGTTTAACTTGAATTTAATAAATCACATATTATTGTTTTCTTTTGATATTGGCGTTGTTTGTTGTTTGCATGGCAATCTACCTGTTAAAATCTGATGAAAAATTTGGACTCTTGTCAAAAATTTACAAAAAAATAAAATTTCGAATTTTGACTTAAAACTCGGTATCTGCACTTAAAATTGAATTCTGAATAACTTTTTAAAGTACCTTTTTTAATATCTAACGCATCGCGAAATATAGAGAACCGGCCCTATTCCTGAAATCATAGTAGGCTGGGTTGACATCTAACATTTGAAGTGAGTAGGTTATTCAAACGGCCTAATAACGTTTTACATCTGTACAAAAAATTAAATCGCTATCTCTACAAATACAGAAAATACAGGCGTGTCTTCATCTTAAGTGTGTCACACTATATATATATACATATATATATATATATATATATATATATATATATATATATATATATATATATATATATATATATATATATATATATATATATATATATACATATATATATATATATATATATATATATATATATATATATATATATATATATATATATATATATATATATATGTGTGTGTGTGTGTGTGTGTGTGTGTGTGTGTGTGTAAAAAATTGAACGTATTTAATTTAGTGCTGTATTCTATATTATCTTAAAAAACATAGGCAACGAAGTGGAATGTAATTTTGGTAAATTTGCAGTTTACTGCACGGAGGGTTTTCATACAAAAAATTGCACAGGCATACATAGAACTCCTCTTGGATGCACAAGCCGTGAGAGAAATTTGTTGCAATCAACCCCCAAGAAGGTTAAGGGACCAAGAGTAAATAGGGGTGCTGTGCGGGGAGGAAATATGAGCGGAAAATTCTTAAAAAAATCACTTATTCGGGCTCTGAAAATACGCGTTTTTCACATTCTCAAGCAACACCCCCTTTAAACGCTTTCCACTCCGCACAATACCCATATTCGCACCAGGTTCCGTAACTTTCTTGGATATTGCTCACAAAACATTTTTCTTGTGCTTTAAGCTTTGAAGGTGGTGGTTATATGCATGCACAATGGGAAGAACAACCTCCTGTGTTTTTGAGTGAGCAGCAGAAACTCTCTTCGTCCTGGGGGTTTTCTTCCCCTTCTACATGCATACAATCACCTTCAATGAACGAACTACAGGATTTTTTATGTTCAGCTTTCTAGTGTATTTTTTGTTGAGTATGTTTCCTGTTTATCAATTTCTTTGTTTGATACCATTTTTTTATGGCAAAAAGGGACCACCTAGGCCTACTTGCTTGGCGTTGGCCACCCCAGCACTGCTACATCATACCATTTTTCTGAAAAAATGTATTTCCAAATATATTTCATAAGGTTCATGTTGGACTTTGACGCACTATTGAGACACTGTAAATATTTATTTATTCGTTTATCTGATCCGGCTCAAAGGACCATGTTAAGGGAATAATAACACGTGAATGGGTAAAGCTATTTGGATATGGGAACGCACTGTATATTAATTAGTAGAAGATATGTTCACTAAAAAACTTACTCTAATAAGGGAACTATTAATAATAATATACAACACGGAAAAACTACATGCTTCAAATGATACATCAATAGTAATGAATAATAATAATTTGTAACAAATAACATCGAATATATACAGAACCTCTTTAGATCCGATCTAATTAACCATATAAAATGGTGCTGCAGATTGAATCACTTCCACGTAGCTCTTATAATCTAATCTCGTAAGAAAGACATTCTGATAAAATGAATTTAGGTCTATGACTTGACCACAAACAAAATATTCGTATTTTTGTACCCACAAACTTCTAAAACGTTATATTGCAAGAGTTTTCACTAAAAAATGTTAATTGTCACCAAATAACCCCTTATTTATTTCCTATCTCCTGAAGCGATCTTACCCAAAAACAACTCGAAGCGTTACTTGGCTGGGTGCTAACAGGATACCAAATTTGAAGAAGATATGTCATTTAGTTCGAAAGTTATTACGCCTACTAACATAGAGACGTACAGGTCGACAGGTCGGGATGACCGAGGGACCGACAGGCAAATTTTTGTGCCAGACTCAGGTTTTCTGTATGCTTTGAGGCTTTTTACGCCGTTTTAGCAAAAAAAAAGATTTCAAAAATTTTGTCACCGATATTCTACCCCTACACATTCAACCCCTAATTAAATTTTAGCACGGAATACCAGATGCCTGATCAAATTGAAAGTGTTCTAGTGAGCCAACCCTAAAACGTTATATTACTCGAGTTTTAACAAAAAAAAAATCAATTTTCACCAAATCATCCCCAATTCATCTCCTACCCCCTGGAGCGATTTTACTCAAAACAATCTGAACCGTTCGTTTGTCGGGTCCTAACTATATACGTTTATATATTGAAGACGATATCTCAATTCATTCTAGAGTTATCGTGGCTACAAACAAGCAGACAGACAGACCGACAAACACAAAAAAAAATCGCCCCCAAATCATGTTTTCTGTATGTTTTGACACATTTTACGACGTTTAAGCGAAAAAATGTTTTAGAAATTTTTGTCCCCGACGCCATACTTCCACACATATTGACGATGTGGAATTAAAAATGCAATCGATATTAAAATATTGTTTTTACGCCTCTAAATATACTGACAAAATAAATAAGAGTGTGCAGATCGCATAGACATTAAGAATCTAAACAATAACACAACTGGTTGCAGTCTTCATATTTAGTAAATTCGTTACGAGATAAACCCTGTCATGTAAAGTCAAGGACTTTGCGTATATTAACTTTGAAATAGATTATTAATATGCAGGTTATTTATATCGAAATCACATGTCTTCAGAAATAATACAAAAAGCCCATTTTGGCAAGCTATTGTTGATGAACATATATTATGCCTTATATATGAAAGCAGAGGCTTGTATATAAAAAAATGGCGTGGATGGGGATTGTGTGTGTTTTAGTTTCTTTAACGTCAGTCTATTACAGCGACTATGGCCAATAACCGACGTCAGGGAGCAGTTTCACCTCACTATCCAGGAAATGTTTCCGAACCCCTGCTTTTCTGTAACGGGGGTAGGGGCCTTTAACGTGCCCAACATCGCATTAATACGAGACCCACGGCTTTACGCCCCCTCTAAAGGCCGGAACGTTCAGACATTCAACTTGCTTAAATACAATGCTACAACCTCGGCTGATGTTAATTGTACAGTATGTACTAAAAAAGTTAAACGAGAACCCTAGGGATCGAAATTAGTACCCTTCGGTTCCGAGGCACACGTTCTTACCACTGAACCACGGAGGCTCTTAGAAATGACATGATTTTAACAAAGTTCTCTCCAAATTACTCAACTGCCAAATCCAGCTTAAAATGTCACTTAGAAATTTTGATCAGTCCTCACTGTAATCGTAATTTTTTAACACCAATATTTCTGTGACCATATGGTAACATTTCAGGTAGTCATGGAAAGCTATCAAGAATATTAGACCCAAATTTATTTTTTTACAGTTGAAGTTTGATGTCTAGAAGAATTGACAATCTTCACTGTCGTTATGAGATAATTCATACATATCACTATTGTAGTTTATTTTTACTATTTCATCGTAAGAACAAACTCCTCAGTACATCTCCGTTGTTGTATCAACTAATCGAGATAAGTGATATACTCTTAGTGCTTACGTATGTCAGAATCATAGTACATCAGCTGAATTATTAGGCTGATAGATAGTTCTGCGGTAGGCCGTAGATACTTGAACACAATTATTGATTGACAGCAAACAGAAACAAATCAAGCTTAGCTGGATAACATCAATCATGGACAAAGACAACTGTTGCTCGCGACTTGGCGCTTGGAGGGTAAGTAACGACATGGTGATGAACATCCTCCACAGGGGTTGGCTTTAGCGTAATGGAGTGAGCTGCTCCTGTCGGTCGTAGTAATCACAATTGAAATATAGATGTTTAGAGACTACACTGAATTAATACTGATCCACTTGTTATATCTGTCATGAATAATTGTGACTGTTGTTAGTTTCGTCCCAAAGTTTATTTCATCCCAAAACAGAAGCACATTACTGACGTATGCTGTAGCAACACCATCACATTATCACAGTTTGGGAGCGATGTCGCCTAATCGTCGTAAACATGACCTACCGTTTTCTGCACCTATTTTAATTTAATTGTTACTTCCGTACTTCATCAATTAGTTTTCCAGAAGTTTGCCTCTTGGTCTGTCCTCTTGTTTTATTGATATCTTTTAATTATTGTTGCCACAAAGCCGTTATGTATTTGAATTTGTCCAGTTAATTTCACTTCGTTCCTCCTTGGCGTCTTTCAGTGTAGGTTTTACTCTCCTTACCTCTTACATTTCCTAGTACAGTTTAATTTGTCTTTATATAGTTGCACCTTGACTCTGTAGTTCTTTTCGTCTTCTGCACCGTCATATATATTTTTAATTTTACAGCAGACGACTTTGTAACTGACTTAGTTTTAATCAGTCAAAATTTCCTTACAAAACACCCAAATGATTATGGAGTAGCATGTACACGCAAAGAGAGAAGGTATCTTGATAAATATAAAGATGAGGGGTGCAATTACCTATACAACAATACTTGTTTTTTTTTATAAAGAGCATCAGTCAGTCTGCTCTTCAATTAAAGGCGTTAATCAATCAAAAGTCTGCACGCAGCAAGTGCGTTATGGTAGTACATTTTCATAAAAATATTTTTAATAGCAAATATGTGTTTTTTTTAAATAAAGCAACCATAAAATTTTGTCACCAGTATAACCTGTATACCTAGGCGAAACAATGTACCTTATTTCATCAAAATAACTTTATTGATTGAAAATTTACAAACATTTCCCGAAAATAGACTTAAAATCTTCCAGAAAAAACTGGTTTCCCGGTTAATAGAAAATTGAACTATTCAAATTTAAAGCATTTAATGAAAATTCGCTACCCTGACGCACTTGCTGCGTAGAGAATTTCTTTTACAACAAACATGCATTATATTTCGAAGGAAAATGCAAAAATGCAGATATACAAGGCTGTTCGATAAAAAAATGAAAATCTGTATCACCAATGAGTTATGGGCCAGCCTTTGATCGTAGAAATGTGTTTTAAGATGTAGCTCAAGACATCCTGTAATTAACGTATACATTTTTTTTGTGTCTTGAATAATAACGAATTTATTTAACTTTGATGATTTTTTACGAAAATCCGCTGAAAATTATATACCATTAAAACGATAAACTCTATAACTAAAACTATTTGAAATGAATTTTCTGGAAACATTTTAGTAAAATGAAGGATAACGACGGTTGAAGCTGAGACTTCCGGGTTTGCAGAACACTCTTCTTGCGACATTTTCTCTACAAAACCCATATTAGTCTCATGTTCTTTGCTTAAGTATTGCCAATGTTGACGTCCAAATTGCGATTTTGACATTTTGAGGAATACCTCAAATTTTGTCTTTAGATGCCTGTATTGTTTTGTCTTTTAACTTACAGATCTATATTTTGGTTCGTAATTGACTTTTAATTATACAAACCCGCGCACTAAATTTGTTTACCCTTACTTTGTTATTCCCGGAGATTTAAAAAAAATCCCAAAAGAGAACGCCACATTTTCCAGGAAACATTTTGCCAATTTTTCTTAAGTAACGAACTTTTTCAAGCCACTTACAAAACGTAGGTACTCAAGAAATTTGATCAAAATCGACCGATAATTTTTTGAGCTATCGGTGCGATACATACATACAATCAATAAATTCATACATACAATCAATAAAAATAACAATTTAAATTAGACCCGCTAGGGTATCTTGTAGATGAAATTTACTTACAAAAACTTGTTTACTTCTTCTTTTAACTATTAACTTAAAACAGAAAATTTCCGAACTTTCGGGGTTACTTAACTTTAACATTTTTACATAGATTTATTTCAAAGCAACAGTTGAATTACCATCACCATTTGTGAAAATGCTAGGTAGTTATTTTCCAATCTTGCTTTTACTTAAGTCTAGAGAAAAGGTTTAGGAACACTATACATTAAGCAAACTTATGTCAAGTTGAAGCAATTGCCTTATTAAAGATGTGTGGGTGTGTGTGTTTTTTATTTCTTTAACGTCGGCCTATTTCCGCGACTATGGCCAATCACTGACGCCAGGGAGCAGTTTCTCCTCAATATCCTGGAAATTTTGCCGAACCGCTGCCCTTCTATAAGGAGAATAGGAATCTTTAACGTATGCACATCGCATAAACACTAGACTGACGGATTTACGCCCCCTTCGAAGGGCGGAACGTGCAGACATTCACCTTGCTCAAATACAATGCCACAACCTGGTTGATGTTTATTGTACAGTATGTACTAAATAAAGTGAAAGGAGTTCCCTGCGATCGAACCCAGTACCTTTAGGTTCAGAGGTACACGTTCTCACAACTGAACCACCGAGGCTCCTTGTTAAAGATATATGGCCACAGTCTTGACTATTATTCAATTTTATTCATATAACGAAATTAAAATTGAATCGTATCGGAAAATGCTACAATAAAAGCTTATAAAGTTATTATACTACACAGAAAAAATAACCGCACATCAGAATAAATTATTTAGCCTAATCAACTGTTTGGAACTCGAATTGAATTGGTCGCTTGCAGAGTAAGAAACCAGCGTGAAATTTACTTCTTCAGAACTGAGAATTTTGACCCACTAGAGTGCCGGTAACTTCGCGAGGCTCTACATCGGACCCAACAGTAAATATAAATGATAAGGTAGAAGTCAGGTTTCTGACTGTCTCCGAAAACCTATGCGGGATAAAAATAATTTATTGCAATGGTTGCGAGATAGAAGTTAAGTTGCTAACGACCCTGTTTGAATGGATTGTTCTAAGCTAGATTGTTCCAATCGCACACTACTTAACACTACTATAGAGCCTCGTGGTGTTAACGTTCTCGCACATTTTCTGTAACCGATTTCAATGGTGCTTCACAGCTGAGTGAATTGCGGCACGTTTGTATCAGTTCTCTTCCTCGCAACGCTAAGATCGTTCTCTAAAACAGTCTTAGCTAGCTGCGCGCGGCATAACGTCATCGTTACAGAAAAAGTAGGGTGAGCTTATCGCGAGCTATCTTAAGAAGATGATTTATGCAGCATTTGACGTCAATAATCCTTTGCGTGGATTCTGAGAAATACCGTATCATCTATACGGGTGTTTATTTCACTTTCCGCGTTAAATTATAATGCATATATTTGTTGCCCTTAACATACGACTTTTATAATAGAAGATTTTTCTATAAATATTAAACTTTGTCGAATGATGTTAAAACACAAAGTTTGTGAGAGTTGCACATCATGGTTCGAAATATTTAATTTTATTTATATATTTCTCAGAAGACACCTTACATTGGTAGGTGCTGAAAGGGATCCCACTTCCAAGAAATGCGACGATACTGAAAAAAGGTCTTAGGTTTTGAAAATCTTCAAACAAAACTATGTGGTTCGAGGAGTCTACAGAGGCGTCAAATAAGTTCCATCCAATGGAAGACCGTCATGACCTTTATTTTGTGGTCGAGGACGTCTGGTCACGAAACCGAGTAGGAGTAGGGCATGGTTCCTGGATGCCAAAATAAGGTTGAAAAAAAGGGCATTGATTTTTGTTTGGGGGAAAAATTTCTGGCGAATTCAGATGTAGTCTTGCAGGGCCACTGGTACAATGGATGAAGTTTTGGCCTATTGAACCTTTTGTATAGTTTCAATTTAAATTTTTTCAATAATTGATCAAATTTATCCATTGAAGATGACCTCTTAGAGTGTCGAAACGCGTCGGGAAGTAAATTTTAAATAAATTTGTTGTCTAGAAAGAAGCCTTTCATTCAATGTTTTAGTTATACTTATTTTGTTTTTCGTTTATCTTAAATACTTTATCGTCGTTAAATTTTTAAGTAAACCATTTATTGGAAGTCTGGCATTTACTATACATCACATTACATTTATATCCTCATCTGGATTTTACGAATTCAACCATATATTCAAATGGTCGCCATGATTGTTGGACATCATTCGTTTTCTACATATTTTACATATGTTACACTACAAACGGTAGTGTAAAATAAACAGAAATAACAACATTGCCGTAGCAAATTACTTGGCAAACCCTGGTTACGGAGATAAAATACGATCACAGACCGAAGTGCGGCCTATTTCAAGAAACATGTCCCGAATTTCGCCTATATTCGAACGGACATTTATTAAAGTTAAAAAGCAATTTTGCGACCTTGGATATGTAAGGCAGATAAAAAAAACTTGTAATGCACTGCATAATTATACCAAGTTGGATGCAATGCTTGAGTTTGAGGAAAACCTACATACATAAGTCGACAAGCAGCCACAACATTTGATGCAGCCATTCATCGATTATTCGAATATTGAAAGAACATAAAATGCATGTTTATAAATTGATACAAGCTCAGGATCTCATTGAAGAGGTCTTGATAAAAGAACCTATTTCCGTGAACAATTTATGGAAATGTTACATAACAATATAATCCAACTAGAACATGTTTTGTGTTCTGATGAGTGCAGTTTTACATTTCACGGCCATGCTAATCGTCAGAATTGTCGCTACCGGTGTAAATAAAATCCACATTAGACGATAGAAGAATATATTCAGTACCTTGAGAAGGTTCATGTTTGGCCAGGAATCGTTGGAAACTATGTCATTTGTTTCCTTGCGATTAATAGAAATTTGAATGAAGATAATTATTTAGTACTGCTCCAAAATAATTTCGTAATAGCTTTGACAAACCCATATCCTGATCTAGCAAACCCACAAATTCCAGCAAATGTGATATGATTCCAGCAGAACGAAACACCAACACATCAGCAAAGCAATGTCTGTCAGCAACTCGACTTAATATTTTCAAATCGGTGGATAAGAATGGCCTGCCAGATAACCCGATCTTACGCTATTAGACATCTTCTTATAAGCATCGATAAAAAATACGGTATACACAACTATACCATGCGATTAAACTGCCTCAAGGAGGATAGTAACGATTGCGTTAGGTCAGTCACACCTCACATCTTAATTAAGGTTAGCTGATATTTCTGTTTACAATTAGCCTGCTGCCAAGACGTTCAAGGCATGCATTTTGTACATCTCCTATATCAAGATTGAGAGTGTTTTTCTCATTATCAAGAATGAAACGCAATAAGTGATTAATTTCTTAGTTTCTTAGTGTGTTGTAGGAAAGTTCGACAATGAGATGATTTTTTTTTTACTATGAATTTTTACATCAAAGTTTAAATCCATAGCATTTTTGAATAGAGAATGAGGAGGTATTTCAGATTAGGTATCACAAGCCTCTAATCCCTATTTAAAAATCTGGGTGCTGCAACTATCACTCGAATGGGGTTTATTCTAGGGGTGAAGTTTTCAAGTTCCAGAGTGTTGTTATTTTTTTTAATCTAAAATTGACCTCTTTCGGGATTTTTAATAAATAGGCACAATAAGTAAGATACTCAATCTATTCTACTTGGCTGTTTCAGAATGTGTATTATTGTTGTTAATAACATTCAAGAGAATCCTGTTTTCTAATCAAGATTTTCCTAGCGACTCTAACAAGAAGCGGATATCATTAAAACTTGAAGGGTGCCGCAACAGAAGCCCTTCATTTGCTAGAATAAAATTGAGAATGAATATTTTTATCGTTATATAAGACACATCTTCATCAACTTCCGAGAAAATGCATTCAACATTTTATTGGGTATCAGGGCAAATCCAACCTCAGCTTCTTATTTTGACATCCTGTATTTGTTTTAATTTTAACTTTTAAACAGAGTAAGTTTAAAACACTAAGTGAGTAGCGAACGTGTCGCCACCTAGTTCGGAACCAAGTACTATGTTGTCACGCCCGCTCCAAATAATACAGAGTATTAAAAATAGAGACGGTATACAACTAACTAACAATTTAAAAATTTGTTAGCCCTGGCCCATTTCTACCCCAATATAGGGACAAAGTATGTAAGACTAGATGCATTCTCGCAACAATTAGAACCGTAGACCGGTTTCGCTCTCATTAGAGCTCTTCAGTACGGCATACTAATTGCAGCAAAAATGCACCAAAAATAACACGGCTATCGTATAGCCAGTCTTAAAACACTAAGTGAGTAGCGAACGTGTCGCCACCTAGTTCGGAACCAAGTACTATGTTGTCACGCCCGCTCCAAATAATACAGAGTATTAAAAATAGAGACGGTATACAACTAACTAACAATTTAAAAAATTGTTAGCCCTGGCCCATTTCTACCCCAATATAGGGACAAAGTATGTAAGACTAGATGCATTCTCGCAACATCTCGCGAGAATGCATCTAGTCTTACATACTTTGTCCCTATATTGGGGTAGAAATGGGCCAGGGCTAACAATTTTTTAAATTGTTAGTTAGTTGTATACCGTCTCTATTTTTAATACTCTGTATTATTTGGAGCGGGCGTGACAACATAGTACTTGGTTCCGAACTAGGTGGCGACACGTTCGCTACTCACTTAGTGTTTTAAGACTGGCTATACGATAGCCGTGTTATTTTTGGTGCATTTTTGCTGCAATTAGTATGCCGTACTGAAGAGCTCTAATGAGAGCGAAACCGGTCTACGGTTCTAATTGTTGCGAGAATGCATCTAGTCTTAGAGTAAGTTTAGCTAATTTGTAATATTTTGATGTTAAGAAGCTACTGCTGCTCTGTCCACCACTACTTTTGGACCATATTGTATATGAGAACACACACAGTACACCCTTGGAATTAATTTTTAAGATACAAAGTATACTTTCAATTAGTAGTTGTTTATAAATGACGTTATAATTCTAAATTAAGTTCAATATAATTTATAGATAAATTAGAGTGGCAATAAATTTACATGTATGTGTTCTCTAATAGTACATCTAATTTAAGCACAACTTGAATAATTAAGGCACATGCTAGCGATGCCACTCCTTTGCATGTTTAGCAGTAGTGACTCTTGCATTAACTTCTGTAAGACCCTCATCTACTGGCTGTAATTTAGTAACTATTGTCTTCCTAATTGTTTGCTCTTCAGCAAACAAGTTTTGTGGCTTTATTTGTTCAACATTTCAACTATAACTTAGGTGGTTGGTTGTATCAGTTATTTTTCTGCAAAAGACATACCTAATTAAAAACACTTTCTTTACTATACAATAAAATTTGCATATTTTTAGTGAATTTTCATTAAGAAAAGAGAGGTATCGATGGTAAGATTTTTGTAAGATTCTTATAAATGAGCGCGAAGTTCGACGTCTAGAACCCATTGTTACGGCCTGAAATTGCGGCAACAATTTTTCTTTATTTCTTTTGTATATCGAATAAATACAGAGCTCATTTTTGTATTGGTGCAAAGATATGGTTGGCTAAATTATTGACATATGAGTTTCCGTAGTTTCACATTTGCTTTAATAAACAGTGTATAAGAATTGGCAATAGAGGACTTACCTGGATAATACTAATTTATGCCTAACTTAGATTGTGCACCCCAATAATTGTTAAAACGACGAGATGAAGGCAAACAAATTTGCACATTGTATTTATTATGTTGAACAGGCACATCCATATCCGACTGTGTGTTTATCATGTTATGAATAGCGTACGTCTTTCACAGGTAAATATTTATTTTTAATGCACACACGGCAACACTTGGTCTAATACCGATTCTAAAACACTGAGAAATAACATAGCGAACCATATTAACGCTTTAGTGTTATTGTTTACATTTATTTGCCGTATTGTATTGGAGATAAGCTGAGGATAAGGAATTTGCCGTTCGTGAATATATTTGCAGTAGCGGCGCCTGCAAATAAATGAAAATTTGACTTTTAGGAACACATGGAATTTGCATAAGGTTAACAGAGAATCTAAGCTGTCAGCTGCTGCAGTCACGTATTATCGGTTAACGCTAACATTATGTGCATCAAAACGCCGAGAAATTCGAAATTAATCATACAAATATATAGGTTGAAACATTACCCGCCGCTGGGGTATTTACTGAATGATTCAGGTGTTTAAAATATAGATTCTTTAACATATTTGTGTTGGCAATATGTGACCACTGCCACCTCTACGGGTCGATTTGAATATTTTTCAAAAATGTCCAGTTCATTAAAAAGCAGTTTCTGCCTTTCATTTAATCCACTTAGGTAACACTTGAATGTGTTATATATTCTGAGTTCATCATGTCAAGTTTATAGTTTTGCACATCGTAAATTTGCGTATTTTTGAATATTTGAATCTAGAGTTTCCATCTCCCACTCTTCGAAACCCTACTTTGAACGGTTTTTTTCTATGCCGATTTTCCCGTTTTCTTACGAGAACTGTCCGTTTGCCATTTTTGATCTGCAGATCTTATTGTGAGCTGTTGTATTTTATTGTGTCTTTTTAGACAACGGTTATGTGTAAAGTCATTGTAGTTTATGGTAATTGGTCATTTTGTGACTGGCTGTTATGTTCTGCAGTTGGTAAGTTATAGTGTTTAAGTTTTCTGTTATCGCATATTCCTTACGACCGCCATTGCATTTCCACAGGAGTTGCTTGAAGTGGCTCTTTTTGATGTTTGCTTCTTAGTATTAACGTGAGGACCTTTGGCGCAGAGATCTTCCCGTCCAGAAATTAGCTAGCAGATGCTATTTGAATCCCGTGGCCTCCCCGGCACTGTCCAGGATTGGTTCCTAAGATAAGTACCTCCCAATTTTATATCGACTACGTTGTCCCGGAATTTAATGGGATTAGCAGGAGTAATGAGAATCGTTTTGTGGACTATTATGCTAGTGAATTAAATACACTTCAGACCATTCATGTTGACTATTCGGAGATACGTCACGGCTTTAATGTAAACTTCCGCATAAAATTAATTAAATGTTAGGTAGTCTTGTTTATTTAATCTATACGATTTTTTTAGCTCTTCTGTAATAATTTTTGTGAATGTTTTTGGTAGCCAATTACGGGAAAGATAATATTGTTCGATGCTTACCCTTAACTCATATTATTATAATAACTATTGATATTCCAAATTTACGAAGTTAATAGTTCTCAATACACCGTTAACCTATCAGATATAACACCTTTGTTTTGAATTGACCAGGTTTAAAAATCGATACCTTATCAAAATATTATCATACAATGTATATATATATATATATATATATATATATATATATATATATATATATATATATATATATATATATATATATATATATATATATATATATTTACCCAGTAATTTAAATATTTATACACTTACATGTTGATTTGTGCACGTATTTTATTTATATGGGCATATTATATATTTTATTATTTTCTAATAAAGAAAAACTAAAACTTTAATTTAGTAATTGAATTGTTTTGGTCAATGTTTCATTACATGTTTTACAGGTCCTATATTTTTTTTCTCCTCATTTAAAGCTTAGGCTAGTATACTGGACGTGCCTTTGACTTCATGCGTCTTGCTTTTCATCCTCTTATTGATGTTATTGTAACAAATACTTTTAGGCCAAGCATTACCCAGCACATTTATATCAATTTTTCTAATTCAGCCGTGTCGTGAATAAACACTGACCATCCATCTATAGTTTGCAGTCGACTGCGGGCATCTAAGACTGCTGGCGCCCTTATAAATTGTTTATTGAATTAATGCTCCTTCCATAAATATACAACCAGAGTTGAAAGAAAAACGTTCAACCCGAACCACCGTAAGATAGCCGGAGCATAAGCTTTGCCTGCTGTTTATTCAAGATTCACATTAACTTCATTTTTAGATTGTTTGGTATTATTTTTTTGTTAGGTTATTACAGCAGAACGGAAGATTGGTAACACCATATCCAAGGTTCTTTTTAATTTATATATATATATATATATATATATATATATATATATATATATATATATATATATACAGTGTGGCCCATTAAAGATGTAACTTGTGTATTTATAATTCGATTAGCGAACAAAAGATCAAAAGATGAAAAACTCTATAAATGCTGTAAAAATAATTCGTTATCTAACTTAACAAAGGCCTACGAATGCAGTTTTTCTATGTCAAAAATAGGCAAAAGGATTAGGGCCATTTCTAGGAAGGTAATAAGCACGCCCCTGCATTTCGAATTACTCAATTTAAATGATTAAGAAGAAAAAATGTTTCTTTTTGAATAATTTTCAGTTCTATTGTCAGTCATTAAATTTCCATCCTGTACATACAGGCTTAGTAAAGTCGCGGAAAGGTCGAATATATTTGTTATTAATGACGCAATTTTTTCGGATTTTTGTAACGACGAATGGGCATAAAAAAGCCTCTTTTATAACACATTCACTTTCTTCCCACTTCCGGTTTAAGAGGAAATGACTCCAATTTTTTTTTAATGGGACCCCTTGTTTTATATACCATTTTCGCATGCAGAATAAAAAACTACGTTCTAAAACATCAACACCTATTTAAATGTACTGGTGTCAATAAAGCAGACAATTCTGGCGCTGCATTGACATTGTCACCTGTCAATTGTGGTCGTTGTTTTGCCTTTCCTTGTGCAATTAAAAATTTTGAAAATGGCAGTGAAACTCACAAAATCTGAGCGCATTGGCATCTTGATGATGTATGGATATGACGATCGTCAACAATCGTTGGAAGAAGTTCTCACTTTATTTAATACTGTTCATTCGGATAGGCAAATTAGTAAAATTACGGTGTATCGGGTTATTAAAAAGTATGAGGAATTTCGCCAAGTAAGTAATTTGTATGAAATGGACGTCCAATAACACTAAGTGGCGAAGACACAAGGTTGAATGTTCTATTATCAGTCCAACAAAGTCCTCATGTATCTACAGCAGATTTGGGTCAAATTCATGACATCCCAAAAGACTGCTCACAAGATCCTGAAGTCTGAAAAAAATGATACCCTTTAAAAGGCATGTGGTTCATTAGTTGACCGAGGATGACCCAGATTGCACACAATTTTTTTCTGAAATAATGACAGAACTTATGCAAGCTCAAACTAACTTTGTAAATGATCCAAGCTCGGCCTAACTTTGTAAATGAACTAGTTTTTCCAGATGAAGCAACAAGCACAATTTTTGGTTCTCTTCGACGGAGAACCCTCATTGGATGGAGGAACACCATACTCAGTATTCTCAAAAAGTGAATGTGTGGGCTGGCTTGGTCGGAAACAATTAAATTGAACCTTTTTCTATTAGCGGAAATTTAAATGGCTACTTGACTTTACCGAGAAACCAAATTGTACCAGCATTTAGAGCAGTCTTCCCAAATCAAATGAGACCTAATCATCCAAGCGATAATATTTGGCTCCAACAAGATGAAGCTCCGCCACACTCTACGAGGAATTTCTATCATTATTTGGACCAAATATTTCCTGGCCGCTGGATCGGACAATTACAGGAGCGGATAACTGAAGAAATCAACCATATTACGCCAGAGATGATACAAAATCCAGTGAGGCAATTTGTTGATAGATTATATCAGTCAAGTTCTAGACGGAGCACAATGAACAATTACTTCAGTTCAAATAATATTACGAACTCTTATAGTAGATATTTTAATTTTGCCTTATGAATACTTTATTATTTTTTTGGTGGTGTTATCTTGTCAATTACAAAAACATGTTGATATTTCAGAACGTTGTTTTTTATCCTGCCTCCAAAAATGGTAAATAATACAAGGTGTCCCATTAAAAAAAAATAAGTTGGAGTCATTTCATGCTAAACCGGATGTGAGAAAAAAGGGAATGTGTTTTAATAAATAAAGGCTTACTCGTGACCATTCGTCATTACATAAGTCCCAAAAAAATTGCATGATTAATAACAGAGATATTCGACGGTTCCGGGACTTTTTACTAACCCTGTATTTACTACCACGAAATAACAGTAACGTCATAATACGTATTATTTGTAATATATATATATATATATATATATATATATATATATATATATATATATATATATATATATATATATATATATATATATATATATATATATATATATATATATATATATATATATATATATATATATATGGATGTTAATTGCACTTGTTGATATTAAATCCATACGTAAACATTTAATATACTTTATTATTTCACTAACTGAATAAACTATATGATACATTTAACTATAAAACAATCACAACAATACATGAGTACATAACAGATAACTGACCGAGCGTGGAGAGACGTGTGATCACTGTGTCGGTTGGTAGCGAGGAGAGAGAGATCCCTGGTGTCTCTTATAACGTAGTTCTTGACAGCTTGCTGTCGAATAACGTAACGCAACGTTTAACTGTATTTATGCAGAAACATAGAGTAGGGTTGACGGAAACACTGCGGTCGGAACCACCGCCACTATATATATATATATATATATATATATATATATATATATATATATATATATATATATATATATATATATATATATATATAATTGTATTCGTAGTGGTTGTTTGTTATTTTGTTTATATTGTATATAGTATTTTTGCACTGTTTAGTTTATTTATTAAATATTTAGGTGTTTATGTTGTAATTTTATATGTGTTATATAGCAAATAATGTAATTTATATTTGTGTGTATTTTATATAAAATAAATAGGTTCTCAATTGTATTTTATATTGAATAAATGTATTTTTTTTTATTATTGAATAAATGAGTTTGTAAATATTTTGTTTGTTTTATTGTGTTTTTATGTTGGGCGCCTTTTGTTTTTTACTTATATTGAATTAAATATTAACTAAAACACGAATGTCTGTTTTTTAGGACACTCGCTACTTATACCTTTATAGCTAAAGTTATACTGCTTTTGAATGTCAAAGTATAAATTGTTGATTATATGTTTATTGTTAGAAGATTTTCTACTCAAATAATATTTACCTGGTCCTTTTATGGATCCATTTCCTTTACCACAGCTAGCTATAGTTGGGTTTATCTTTTCTCTACAAGGAATGTTTTATATTTGAGTTCCCCAAAGCCGAAAATCCTTACACTTGCGGCCTCTATATTTTATTTGCTGAACTTCTTTATTTACTTGACGATTGATTAGTCAATGGACAGACGTATTTGACAGCGGTAGAAAAATGAAACAATGAGCAATATACTATTTAAATCTTTAAAAAACATTTATTCTGGTTATCAAAATTTCTTATGGACTCAAATTAATTTTTACTTTCCTTTTTTTTGTTGAAGTTTAAAATCTTATTTGGGATCCCTTATATTTCTTATTTTAAATACACGTATGCTAGCTTTTGTTAAGGATATTACTAATTTTGATTATGATTATTATTTTCAATACTAATGCTTAAAATTTGACTCTACTTTCTATAACGAATCCAATTAATTTCATTTGAAATATCTATCACCATAGCAACCTTGATTTTGTTCAATCTGGTAACCTAGGAAATTGAATTTTAAAATGGTGGAAAAGGTTTCATATTTCTTACGTGAACTTGTGCGTAGCGCTCTCCTTTGGTTCTTTCGAGTACTTCTTATATAGATTTGATTTATATTCCTATACTTGGCACAATTGCTTCAGAAATGACATATACTTCTTAAATTGACATACTATTATTGTGTTGATGAAGTTTACGATCTTATTTTGGAATTATACTGCAGTCTTTATTAATCCTTAATTAATTACCTTGATTTGAAACTGTGACGTGGGTTGATATTTTTCATTGTTCACTGTTATATACACTATATGTACTGGTATTCTTGCTTGAAGTTATTCTGATGTTGTTTACTGGTAGGTATAAGCTTTTTATTTGACTTTGACTATTGTTTACACATTTATTTCACTTTTTTGAACATTTTTATTCATCTGTAAGCTACTAGGTTGTTGTCTCGATCGACTTCCTCTTAACAATCCTCTTCATCCTCGCGGAAATTAAGATTCGTCTCGTTTTTGTTTTATATGACGAATCAAATTTGTTAATTACTATTTAACTTCGCTTATCAACCAATTACTGTTTCTGTTTCATTATAGATTTCACCAAACGAGTCAAGAGAGAGTCATTTCCTTTCGATAATTCAATAATTAAATTTTAGAGTCAGGTTAGTGTAAAATTATTTGTATTGAAAATTTCTAACCTATCATTTTCATCAACAAAAATTAATCCTTAATCATCCTTATTATTATTATTATTAACCAACTCTTTTCTTATTTACTAATTTGACAATTTACCTGTCCTTACATAATTTTTCTTACATATTCACAAATTTTCATGAAATTTATTACTAACACATTGCTTTTAAATTCACTAGTTTTTTACTTCGTCGAAGACAGTTTATAACACTTGTCTATTCACTGGCTTGTTTTATATCTGTCTACAACGTTTTGTCTCTGGGATTTATATCACTTTTATAACTTTGTACATTGTTAAGCAGTTTATTCATTGACTTGAATTGTTCAATATATGTGCAATACAATTTTTTTATGTCTTATCTGGTAACTTTAAAGTATGTCTTGATCCATTTATTGACGAATACATAAAGTTAATTATTTTAAATTTCAGGTTCAGTTAGATAATAGTCTGCAATTTACCTCCTGTATCTGAATGTAGCTCAGACAACAAAATTGATTCTTACTTCCAGGTATTTACTTGAAAACTTTTATTATTAAAAATTATCGCTAGGTCTGTGCATGGAATTATATATATATATATATATATATATATATATATATATATATATATATATATATATATATATATATATATATATATATATATACGTAACAAAAAGTATAGATAATTCTTATGAAAATTCTCAACGAAAACGCACTTACTGCGTCCAGACTTTTTGTTATCATCGCTGCTCCTCCTCTTCCTCCTGTGCATTTCTCAATCAAGTTGAGTTTGGTTATAATGTATATGCAACCTCCACATGATTTCTTAATTTTCTAATACGAATTTTCTGTAAATCTCTTAATACGACTGAATACAAATCTAACAGTATTTTTTAGAGCTGCAAAAGCTGAATTAATGTCCTGCGTTATGACGGAGATTATGTTAATATTATTCATATTTTTTAAACCTTTAAAATATACCTACGTTAATATAAAACCAAATCCATATTACATCGTATTTTACACGCGGCTTCTAAATCAAGATGTTGGTAGATACTAAAGGGTGAGATATTGACTCGAAAGGACCCTGAAATTGAAAGCGACAAATGACGGCAATTCGTAACTTAAATAACTGTTTTAATTCCTCCAGGTGATTTCGAATATATATATATATATATATATATATATATATATATATATATATATATATATATATATATATATATATATATAGCTACAAACAAGTATCCGCTAAAAGCAAATACTTTAAACACTAAAATCCGTAAAGAGATTTACTGGAACAACAAAAACCCTAATAGGATGACACAGTTACTAGCAAAATAGGGTCAGCTTCCCTAAGCTTTGCCCTCTAAGCGGCAAATTAAATCCGCTATGAACATTTTTTAACATGTCAAAAGCGTTTTTCTTGCGTGTCAGGAGGACGCCTTTAAATCCCCGAAACACATCAAAGTTTTATTCCATCTAAAATGGAAATTCTCCAGCACGTCAATGTGTAAGTCACATTCGCGAACGAATTTCTTTATGGGGACGTTATCTGAATGTATTAGGGACATTTCGTAATAGAGCTATTCTTGGTATATATGGCAAGATTGATTAGTTAAGTGGATATCGGAAAGCCTCATAAAAGGCACTATTACATGTTCACTTTACTTTCCACAAAGTAGTCCGATAAGAAATGATTTGACGCAAAATTAATATGGAAAGATTGATTTTAGACCGAGCATCGCATTTTGTCGGATGATAAAAGTGTTTGGCTTGTCAAACCGCACAATAGGCTAATATGTTACAAAGGAGGTTTCCATTTAGGAAGAGCTTTCTCCAACATTGACCCACTTCTGCTTTTCAGCATACAAAAATCGAGAATGTTTGTAAACTTAACCACATCACATGGTAAATAAAGTAAGTATCTGCAGTTTGTTGGCTGGTAATTTAAAAAACTCTACCTTGTGATCTTTCACTAGACAATGTTATTTCATTGTATTTTTCCAAGTACCAACATGAGTTCTGACATTTTTTTTTTCAAATTAGGCGTTTATTTATATATCAACGTGAAGGGGAATAGTTGCAATTAAACATAAAATAGGACATAAGATGGCCATCACGAAACCTCTATCACAGGGCCACTTTTCTCTTAAAATTCTGAATAACGTTGTTGCATAACTGTGGCTGAATTTCTCCAATAACGTGCCGTATCTCTTTTTAGGTAACTGTTTGTGGCTTGTTTGTGTACAACTTTCCTTTCACGTAGTCCCATAGAAAGAAGTTCACCGGCGTTAGATTGCACGATCTTGGTGGCCAATTTGCATCGTGTAACCGTCCTTAAACAAAAAAACTACTGGAGACGTGATATATGATGATTGACCTCAAGTGGATTTGAATCTGCTTGATAGTGAGGTCACTTTTGCCTATTAGCCCTACCCTAAAAGCATCTATCAGATTATTATTATTATTATTATTATTATTATTATTATTATTATTATTATTATTATTATTATTATTATTATTATTATTATTATTATTATTATTATTATTATTATTAAGACTAGAAACACTTTAGGAAGTTGGCAGATCTTGATATGGTTTGATACTCACGCTCTTTTTGTGTTGCTCTGCCTGAAGTCTTATATTTGTGAGCGCCACAGGCTAGGACCTGGTTATATAAAATTTGAGGAATCTAGATAAACGATAATTAGAATTTAATAATTGTGTTGCTGCCAAACAGGGGAGATATTAGGGAGGAATTTATCTTCAATTTAACAGATATGTTAATGTAACAATATTATTAAATTTATTCATATAAATAAATTTGGGATAGTAAACAAAATTAAATTGACATGGTTTGTAAATTTCAAATAAAAATAACTCATACACAAATAAATATCAAATAAGCAGCAAGAGTTTCAAGAAAAAGAAATTATCATTTCATATAGCATATGACAAAATAATAAAACAAAATCCTTCTAGTTTATAAAAATATTAACATTACATATTTGAGGTATATAAAGGATCAAATGCTGTATTTTACAGCTCAAAAGCAAATACAAATTATTATCTAAATTGCTTGACGCTCGTCGATTAGTTAGGTTGATTTTTCAATGAATTAACTGGCCTTTGAGTGAGGCTCCATTTAAGAAAAATATTACTATGTGAAATTTTTCACGTTAATGATTGTCAAGAAAAATATTAAGAAATGTACAAGTTAAATATTTTACAAACAAAAATCTCCTAATTACAATTTCAAGTACTATGTATTTAAATTCACAATATTGACAGAATTGTCATGAATAAACAGGAAATTTACAGTTGCCCTTTTTCAGACACCTCACTGACACTATTGAAGTTCAAACTTGATCATGTGACTTTTAAAATTCAAATTGTAAAGGTTCAAATAATGGACTGCTGCATGAAAGGTTTTGATTGTTCTACACAAACATATAAAGTTTCATCGACTCACCAAGTCCTGACACCTGGGGTTACCTGTTGAACCTTTGAAGATGCTCTCCAAGTAGAGTCAACCATGAGGGCTTATGTAGGCTCACCAATTCCAATACGAGAGGGAAGTTTGGAGAGAACAAGTGGTACTTTCCATGAACGTTTACTAGGCAGGTGGATCTTGTTGCTCCGATACTGGGGGAGACAATTTGGTCCCTAACATCAAATGAACAACCGTCTTATATCGATGTTCGGAATTAATTATACTGAAATCTCTCTACAACAAGTAAAATGTAAATTGGCTCAAGTGAAATTTATAATGCCAACTGATTCAGAGCTCAGTAATAATCGGAAACTTTGTGTGATTAACTTGAGGGATTCACCAGGTCGGTGAACAAAGGCTCACTGCTTAATTCGCGTTTTCCTGCTAAACAAGTTGTTAATTTAAATTCAAAAACGGATCAAATGATATCAAACAATCACTGCTGCTGGATATTATCGACAACGAAAAGGAATTTTATCACCCATTCTAAGATAATTATGAACCACGCTAATTAGAACTACGTTAACTTGTCAATCTCCTAGCTAACTCTCTTTATGGTGGCAAGTCAATCTTCCTCTTGCCAGAGCTGCACGAAAAATTCTTACCGTGACCTGTTAGTGGCTGTGCGCGAGCTCTCTCTAGCTTCCTCTCTTCTAATGAATTCTTCTATACACACCTCAAACAATAATGGACTTGGTCCACCGTTCTCTAACCGTTTTCTAGATTTCATCATAATTACCTCAGCTTCTGTTATTTAGCTAGAATTTCAGGACAATAGAGATATTGATTTTCCCCAACAAAGATGCAACGTCTTTCAATATTTGGTTTTCGACGTATATTATAGGGAATTCAGTACGGGTGTTACGATATAAAATTTCTTAGCGAATTTTCAATGAAAAATTTTGAAATCAAAACATAAATTGCCTTACAGATATTGGATTGTCGGCTATTAATTAAGTCTCGTACGGGTTCATTTTTAATATTTAAAGTAGTAACGAAACGCAATCGTTACAATCGCCAAAACGAGAAATGACACGGTCTGGAAACTTGGTCCGCAGTAACTCTCATTGCTTCGCGTGCTCTATGAGAGGTCGCACCCTCTTATTGGTAAAACAATGCTCCACATCAGTTCAATCGAATTCGTGTGACAAAAACTCAGTTAAAATTTCGCGATAACGCTCACCGTTAACGCTTGCCGCACTTGCAGCCACATTTTTGAACAAATACGGACCAATCACACCCAAAATGCGCACCAACCATTTATTCGCGGCGGATACATTGGTTGTTCGAGTACTCCGCGAGAATTTGCAGCACCCCAAATTCGACAGTTTTGCTTATCTACGTACCCGTTGAGTTGAAAATGTGCCTCATCAGGAAAAATGATGTTTTCCAAATTTTGCATCAATTTGGTAGTGCTCCAATACCCAATCAACGGATCCGAGGCGCTGCACATGGTCCCTTGGCTTGATTTCTTGCGTCAATTGAACTTCGTTCGCGTGCAAGCACAGATCGTTTGTGAAAGTTCGTTACAAAGTGGGCCTGGCAATCTTTAATTTTTGATCACGATGTCCAATGGAAGTGCCTGGATTATCAGCCACACTTTCGCTACGGTTATGTTTTCAACGAACCGACCAGGATGGCCACGAGTCTTCTAATCAATCAACCTGAATGTTGTCTTAAATTATTTGATTAAACGGCAAACTGTCGACTCATTTGGTGCATTATTGAGACCGAAAATTGTACGTAATTTGCAAAATGTTTCCGCGAAACATTCCTCATTTCTGTAGTGACTTTTCGCAATAATGAAACGTTGCTCGTTTGAATACTGCTCCGTAACTTCTAATCGCGTGGTCTGTAGATGACAGCTTTCAACAAATGAATACCCCACTACTCGCACAAGAGCAAGATAGCGAAAAATTAAAATCCGGCGCTCTTGTTGAGACGCCCTCAATGAATCGATTATTGCATGCAGCACTTTTCAAATGACTTTCATCATACGCATTGCCTCTGAAATTATGTTTATGGACATCCAGTTTTCTGAAGGCGCACTCCTTGCATGGTGTTGTCGTTGGAGTTTCAAAATTAATGCGAATGTTTCACAGGGTTTCGTTTTGGCTCCCACGCTTTTTATTTTGCCTATAATAACCTCTTTTTGCACGACAAAAAATCCGATCCACAGCTTCGATGATACTACTGCTTTTCACGGCACGTTCACATCGACTCGCCTGGTATTTTTTTCTAGCCCCTTATCTCTAAATGATAATTTTTCTACAATTGTTAGCTAGGAACGTGATTATCTGGTTACGTTTAAATCCTTAAAAATTCAGAATTGTCTATTCCCTAGAAAGAGTGACCTGCAAGACATAAACGTTAAGATGTCTGGCAGAATAGTATCAAAAAATCCACAATCTTTAAATTGCGCACAACTGTTGCATATAATCTTTGCTGGCAAGGACCGCTTTCCAATATTGCTAAAACAGCAGACAAAAATCCCACGTCAAAAGTTTGTTTTCATCGCAGCAAAACTTGACGCTGTAGAATGCATAGATGCGTCCACAATTTAAATATTTACTGGCTGTCTGGGGTTCTGCCCCAAAAACAACCTTATCTCTCCTAGGTTCTATACAGAAATGAACTATATGCGTTATATATTCATCTATCACAGATCTCTGCTTCTTCTATCGATTTTTTGTCAAACTGCCAATTTGTGGAACAGTTCGTTGCGAATCCTCGTTCATTCCTAGAGCATCTAACCTCTGGAATACCCTCAGTCAGGCATATTTCCAAAGGCATATAATGTAGAACTACTGAAAAGGCGAGTAAACACCCATCTTGTAGCACAAAAATCAATATACATTGAGCGGCAAAATTATGTAATAAATTCATTAAAACTTCAGCGATTTGTGTTTTGACGAAATGCTCGGACACGTCAACTCTAATCCACAAAAATATACATTTGTTCATAACATTTACGTTTCTCCCACTTCTGCTTTTCAAATATGACGTCATCGACATCTTTTAATGACAACCCACCTTTTTTGATAGATTACTGAACTGTATACACGACACCATCAAAATTGTGATACATCACATTGTTAAATTTTCTAACGAAAGTCATTTAAAGATTGGAAAACATAAGCTCTGTTCATAACAAAAATCAAAAGGCTCCTAATCAACAAATTAAAGTAATATTTCCTTTAAATATAATGTTCGAAATGCAATCCACCGATTCTTCGACAATAAGCAAATTTGCTGACACATTCCTCTTGTACATTGCGAATGACGTCAGGGCCAATGCGACTGGTTCCATACCTAATTCAGTTTTTAAAACTTCTAGGTTTGTTAACATAATTTTTTTACTTTAAATACTCCTATAAAAAATCCAGGGGCTTAAGATCTGGGAACCTAGGGGGAAAATTAAAATTTCTATATTCTGGGTTTCAGTTCAATGTGCCATACTTGCTATAATAGGTTCAAAAGATATGATGTCATTAAGAATAACGTTCATTTTACAATGACGTACACCTAATTCTTCGGTATTATTGATTAGTACTTACTTGTGGATACAATTTTCAACATTTTATTTATGGGAAATAATCTTGTCTTACTCGTTATCTTTTCATTTTTGTTTTGAGTAGGGTTTACGTTTTCACCTTTCAAAATGACTTTTATTCAAAAACTTAGCAATATGAAGTATCAAACTTTTGATTGTTATATAGTAGATTACATTATATTAGATTTATTTTGAGTGGGTGTTCGACTAAACCCGACATCCAACAGTGCTAGGCTCAACGCAAAATCCTGTTGAGTCCCGCTCACGAGTATCACCCAAGCGAGGCCGTCCGTCCATTTCGTAGCACACAGTGGGGGCCTCAAACTCCAGGTGTATACCACTCATCAGAGATCTCCGGGTTCATCTAGAGCCGATAGCCGCCACCGTTTGCATAAATTTCACCCAACAAAGCGAGGTTCCTGCAGGAGACGATATATATTTGTGAGGTGAAGCTTTGCTTGACAGATGTACTGCCATCTGAGCGAAGTCTTTTGCCCGTTTCGAAGCTCTAAGAAAGATAACATCTTTCCAAGTTCGTCTAGACCAGACATCAGTCAGTGTTTCACTCGAGGCAGTATTATGAGGTCCCGCATCCGAGCAGCATCCAAGTGAGGTCGTTTGCCGTTTCGAAGCTCACAGAAGAGGTGTCAATTTCCAGTTGTGATCCACCACTAAAGATCTCAGATCTCCTCTGGGTTCGTCTAGACTCCACACCCACCAGTGCTAGACCCATCGAGTCCCGCTCCCAATCATCACCCAAGCGAGTCTGTCCGTCCGTTTCGAAGCACACAGTTGGGCCTCAAACTCCGGGTGTATACCACTCATCAGTGATCTCCACCCCCTCCGGGTCGTCTGGACACACGACACCCGCTAGCACTCAACCAAAGGCGGTATCATCTGAAACCCCGCTCCCGAGTAACAATTACGCCCAGTCAATAATCAATTTCTAAGCACAGAGAAGAGGCCTCAAAATCCGGGTGCACATCACTCCCCAGAGATATACGCCTCCCTCCAGGCAAACCTGGACAAGACCCCCGCCAGTGATTGAATCCGATTGGTCGCCTCTTACGACAGGCAGGAGTTACCTTGTGCATATCCTTTTAGTTAGTCCCCGGACCAACAGGGGACACTTCCATGGTAAGCAATGGGGGATGGCGCTAAGTGCCGTTTCTGTGTTTATGATGGTTATAGGGCTTCTAGTGCAGATTACACTATATATAGTACATATAGTACTTGCCACCATTACTTCAGTCATCTCAGGACTTGCCGTATAATGCATAACAAGAGACAGAGACCGGTTTAGTTTTTGTCTTATCAGTGTGTCATACATATGCTCCACAAAGGCAGCCTTAAGGTAGATACTGCCATATAATGCAGTGAAAGGTGACTCGAAGCGCTATCTCTGGTTCCGTGACAGTTCAAGACTTCCATGTAACCATAGTTCACCAGAGAGGAAATCGTGAAACCAAGCAAGCAAAAACAACTACTCCCCTGGCTAGTACCACGACGGGCGTTAAATCACGTCACTCCCTAGTCATCATCACTCCAGTGCTACCGGGATTTGCGGTGTGAGCTATAACATGAGACCTAGAACGATTGCGTAGAAGGTGCTGTGAAAGCATCGAACCAGAGCTCGCGCTTTTCGTTATTCTTCACTGCATAATAAGGCAGCGCTTGTCTTAAGACCGACTAGTTATAGGTATGGCATAATACAGAGTTCAAACAAAAACAAAACCGGTGTATACTTTCTCTTATACTGACGTGATGGTGGCTACCAAAAGGTGTGATTGAACGCCTGTCTTGGTATTGGCCAGTAAAGTTGTTCTTTTCTTCTCTTCGGTCGCTAGTTTCTTCACGCAACGTACTCTCTTTGATTCTTGCTGTACCGTGTGTACAGTCATACGGAAGCTGCTGTCGAAGCCTGGAAGTAGCACAAAGCTTGAGATGACACTTTTTGCCGTTCTCCACAGCAATATATATATATATATATATATATATATATATATATATATATATATATATATATATATATATATATATATATATATATATATATATATATATATATATATATATATATATATATATATATATATATATATATATATATATATATATATATATATATATATATATATATATATATATATATATATATATATATATATATATATATATATATATATATATATGTGTGTGTGTGTGTGTGTGTGTGTGTGTGTGTGCGGGTGTGTGTGTAGCTGGCACGAAGTGATCCAAAATATTGTTCCTTTTCTTGTAATTTCACTCTCAATTTTTTGGTCGTATAGCTCACAGGCGTAATGTGTGCTCACCTAAACAAAGTTCCCACTACCAATCTAAACGCGATTTTTTGCAAGTACAATTCTCTAAAAACAGCAAGTAGCAGAATTACATTTTTTTGCGAAATTTGTTACCCACTGTGGAAGCGTTACGCGAGATAACAATAGCCAACTCATACAATGTATATAAGAAGTACAGATCCCGATTCAACACCCAAGGTCGCTGACGAATGGGTTAATTAAAAGCAGCGCAATTAGAAGAATAAACTATTCATAGATGGGTAAACAACTAGACCTTCAAATCAGCAACCAGCCACCTGCTAGGATCACCTTCAAGAATGCAACTTAGGTGGAAACCGCGTCTCGGTCCACGCCCCACCAGAGACTATATATGGAAGTTACCAGACCACGGACGACATTCCTACATTGTTATTGCTTGAGTCTCTTTTAACTTGTCATAATTTATATTTATCATTTTTTTTTATTATTCATAAGTATTTTATGTAACTATAATCAATAAATTCTTTTAAAAAGTCAAGTGTGTTAACAAGAAAGTTAACTGGCGCAGTGGCAACGGATAGTGCTGAAGAACCAAAAGTATATTGATTCTTTGCGTTTCAACGCTTAACCGCTTAACAGCCAAAGAACCGATCAAGAGAGACGTCATGAAGACAGCAGCAATAGCATCGATTCTGTAAGTTGTTTGCTTCCTTTATTTCCTATATATATATATATATATATATATATATATATATATATATATATATATATATATATATATATATATATATATATATATATACTGTATTTCCTCATATATTGATAATATTATATGTCTGATAGCGATATTGATAATTTAGAACATTTGGAATATAGATTAAGAAATATTAGTATTGGCGAAATTGATATTGTAGAACAACCCGATATAAATTATTCTAGAAACAATTTAAATATGGCAAATCAATTCCAAGAGTTTTACCTTAAAGCAATCCCCGAATTTAACGGACAACCTGAAAATGTAGGGAACTTCTTAAAAGCTTGTGATCTAGTAATGAACCAATTCTATGATGCAGATAATCCAAATTTATATCTTAACCATTTTCTATTAAATTACATTCAAACGAAACTAATTGCACAAGCCAGGTTAATTATTAACACTAAAATTATAAACACATGGGTAGACTTAAGACGGGCAATTGTTGAGAACTTCACTGACCAGCGTGATGAAATCAGCTTACTAGGCGAATTATTGACACTGAAACAAAGACATAACGAGGATGCCTTAGCGTTCAGTAATCGTTGCAGACACATTGAACAATTACTCATCTCTAATTTAATATCTAATGAACGTAACGAGGGAATTTTAGTATTAAAACAAAACATGTACAGACAACAGACACTGAAAGCGTTTATCAGTGGGTTAAAAAATCCCCTTGGTATGGTGGTCAGATCCACTCGACCAGACAGCATAGAACAAGCTTTAAAATTTATATTTTCCGAGGAAAATTATGAATATAGGGACAGATTATTACAACGGTCAAATTTCAACAATAATAACAATAACAGGCACGACAAACAACAAAAACCAGTTTTCCAAAGAAATACCCCAAATTTTAACAATATTCAATTTCAAAAACCTTTTCAACAACAAAATTATCGTGCACCTTTTAACTATAATTCAAACAGACCCCAAATGTCTAGCCCACAATTTCAGGGCAGCCCTTCAAATCAATATTCAATGAGAAGACCGACGTACAACCATAATGACAATACTAGAAGATATCCACAGGCTATGGATGTCGGCAGCAACAACACGAGACATACTAATTTCAGCCGACAACAACCCTCACAAAATAGACGAAACAATTTTCCTTCCAACAATTTTCAAAAAAGACAAAATTTCATACCAGAAGAAGTAAACTATAACGAAACGAATAATTCTTTTCCTTTCAATGAATTAGAAAGAAGACAACATTTCTTACCAGAAGAATTAAATTATGACGCAACATATAATGAACAATCGCCCTCCGAATTATACGATGCACAGCATCAAAATTTTCCGATAGCAGGGAGCTCAAAAACAGAACCGTAATAGATATTAATAATTTTAACACAGTATCCCAATTACCCTACGTAATAATAAAAGAACTACCCGGAAAAATACTGCTCGACTCCGGTAGTACTAAGAGCCTTTTAAACCCGTCCATAGCATATAACAACTTTTATAATAAGATTTACAATCACCCGTTTTTAATAAAAAGTGCGCACGGCTACTCCAGTCATAATAATCGATCTAAAATAATTTTAAACTCACTAACGGACAGTGAACAAGAGTTTTGCCTATTTGAATTTAACAAAAATTTCATAGCTCTTATTGGAATTGACTTCTTGATAAAAAATCAAGCGAACATTGATTTTAAAAACCAGAGACTCAATTTAAAAAATCGAAGCATTAAGATAAACTTCCCTTATACAAGGGATCATGAAGACAAAATGGGTAGTAATAGTAGTAGCAATAACAATCGGATAAGTAGAAACATCAAAGCAAATGATGAAATGAATCACCTTAACGTAAGTAATACAATAGACAGAAGCATTATTGCACTTGAACTCGAACTAGGAAAGCGTAATCAGCCATTAAACGATGACGATGGAAGGTTACAACGAGCAAATGACATAGGAGAAATCTTCACCCACAATAAATGTAAACGGGATCAAGTTTCATTAAACACATATGAATATCGTCGAAATAAAAATGTGAGTGATACGAGGACGATACAAAAAGATATAACGGATCAAATTCAAAATAAAGCGAATAGGATATTAAATAATTCTTACTATCACCAGAAGTATAATAATAATTATACGGGGAGTATACAAAAAAATATGGCAGATAAAATTAGGTTAGATTTCTTGCACACGCCTCGACAAGAAGCGAGCAATGCAGACAGTATAATGAAATATGTATATTCAGTGTGTAAAGAACACAATAAAATAGACAAAACCGTTAAAATCGAAGAGTTTATCCCAAATACAAAAGCACATTGTTACAGGGCGGTTATTCCGAACAAAATAAAATATACAGGCACCACGAAAAAGGATAAGTTAAGTAATAATTTAATTCAGGTACAAGGCGACCATCGGCAAATTTCACAAATAATAAAATCAAAAATCAATAACGAAAGGAAATTCTCACACGATAAGGTTTACAAGTCGGAAATAAATCCCGTAAATATTCAAACTCAATCAAAATTAAATAATATAAATAAACCAGAGACAATCATAAATATAATTGACAATGAAATTAACGACGCAATAGTTTTATATCACGAAAGTAAAAGAGATCACAGAAATGCAAAGGAGACATATTTAAAAAGGAAAACTAAATTTCTTTTTCCAAAAATGAAACAAAAAATCAAAGCTTTTATTAGAGCTTGCCAATATTGCAACAACAACAAAAATAACTCGTTCCAACTAAATAGATAAAACAAACAGTCACACAATTAGAAGACCTAACAGACAATCCAGGCATACTGCCACGCAAACTGGGACAAGCCTTTTCAGAAAACGATAAATGGAGAATGATTCATATACATGACCTAAGACAACTATACGACGACTTTAACAGACTAAAAACTTACTTTGACAACATAATAAGCGTAATGAATGCAGAATACAAGTTAGAATACAAAAATTTTATTTTAACAATCAATTTCACCATCAGCAATATTGATGACACATTTTATCGAATATTTCCAAGAACGATTAGGAACAAAAGAGGTATAATAAACGGACTGGGATCGATATTCAAATCAATAGCTGGGAACTTAGATGCGGATGACGGCGACAGAATATATAAAGCTCTTGAAATTTTGAGGAAAGATCAAAATCAAGTACATCAACTTTTTAGTTCACAGACATCCCTAATGATAGATGCTATAACAGAGTTCAATAAAACAATAGACAACCTGAACCATAACCAAGAAGCCATAGTAGCGAGAATAAACGATTTGGAATATACAATAGATAGTCTAAAAAGCGACTAACTAACAAATTTTCATAGAGTGAAACATTTGGAATTACTCACTCAAATCAGTTATTTGTTAAATAATGTACTAAACATGATATTAACAACAGAAAATGCAATTACTTTTTCAAAATTGAACACGTATCATACGTCAATAGTGAAACCGAAATTTATATCAAAAGAATTAGAAAATATTGAAAACCATATCTCAAAATCAAGATTAATAACAAAATCCGACATTTCACTTTATGAAAAAATATTTAACATAAAAACCGTTCAAATTGATTTTAAAATTATATTCCAAATAGATATACCCTTGGTAGACAAATCAGATTATATTTATTATCAATTGTATGCATTACCAGTCCCTAAAAATCCGTATACCTTCAGAATGATTGTCCCTAGAACCAAGTACCTAATCCTTAGCAGCAAACACTACGCTTACAGAAACGAAAAGTGTAGGAATCTAAAAGACCAGACATACTTTTGTGAAAATGACAACCTGACAGCACTTAACGAAAACAACCCATGCGAAATTAAACTGATCAACTTCCAGAAACCGATAAACAATTGCAAGCAAGAACTTGTCAAAATAACAAAAACAACAGTCTATAAATATGGCAATACCCAATACATAATAGTGGCACCCGAAGAAACGAAAATCAAACTTAGCTGCGAAGAAAATGAAGAAACCAAAATAATCAGCGGAACAAAACTGGCGACTCTGAAACCCAAATGCCAACTTATCATCAATAACGAAAGATTTAGTTCAGTACAAATGGCATCGGAAACACAACAATCATTCAATCTCCCAAACATCGAATTGGTAACAAATAAAGCACCATATTCCCAGACAAATTACCAGAACTAAAATTAGAAAATGTCCAACTGCACGACTTGAACAATATCAAATCCCAGTTACAATCCATCAATGGCAAAATTCCAGGAACCATCGATTTGCCCATATACCACCCTAGTGTATGGACAATTATACTATACATTGTGATAATAATAACAATAATCACAATAACTTCAAGATACTTCTGGCAGAAATCAAAAACGAAAACTGCTGACTCCAAACCAATTACTGGATTCCCGATGACTATTCGGAACGAACCATAGGCTTCGTTCTCTAAAGGATGGAGGAGATAACAATAGCCAACTCATACAATGTATATAAGAAGTACAGATCCCGATTCAACACCCAAGGTCGCTGACGAATGGGTTAATTAAAAGCAGCGCAATTAGAAGAATAAACTATTCATAGATGGGTAAACAACTAGACCTTCAAATCAGCAACCAGCCACCTGCTAGGATCACCTTCAAGAATGCAACTTAGGTGGAAACCGCCTCTCGGTCCACGCCCCACCAGAGACTATATATGGAAGTTACCAGACCACGGACGACATTCCTACATTGTTATTGCTTGAGTCTCTTTTAACTTGTCATAATTTATATTTATCTTTTTTTATTATTATTCATAAGTATTTTATGTAACTATAATCAATAAATTCTTTTAAAAAGTCAAGTGTGTTAACAAGAAAGTTAACTCGCGATAGGTAAAGGGCGTATATACAGCATCGCCTTCAGCCAAACAGATATTTGGCCTCTAATTTTATAAGTCAATGTTTTCCAAATGGTTTCTAGGACAGTTTTTTACCGCATACAAATAATGAGAAATTTGTCTCCTATACGACGCCCTGTGAAATATAATTTTAGATATTGCCATAATATAGTGTTCTGATACAGACTAACAACGAGCTTATACAGCTTCCAGCTTCTCAAGCATAGAGCCGTAGCAGATATACTATAACATAATTTACGCGGTTCGGTTACATCACTGATGTGTTTTTGTGTTAACCTTATCTTAAACTTGTTATGTAATGTTGATACTAGATATAAATCATTTAATATCACAATTCCCTATGGAAATGTTGAATATCTTACGACTTCTAACTTTTCACTTTCGAGATAATGGTGTATGGAAGATGATTCGATACACATAGAAAATTTAATTGTAAAATCTTTCTTTCCAGTCACGTGTTATCATTCCCATGAGTATAAATCTGAAAGTGGCAAAGTTTGGAATCCGGCACTACATAGGTCACAGGAAGCCGTGCCCTCTTTCGGAATCCGCTAAAGAAGGATTCCAGTTATTGCACTACAGGAACGTAATCTTCTATACCGGCTATTTCGCCAACACGAACTTCACAAGAAAAACGATTTATCAGTTATAATGTTCCAACTCACATAGTTTTTTTACCATTAATCAGTAACGACAGTGAAGATTGGAACGAGGGAATGACTTATGTTGTCGTTTAAAGAAAAGAAAACTGTTTTAGGAGTGTAAATGCGAGAAGTTTAAGGGTACTTTTTTGAATTGGCATAATAATTAAAGGTATGTAATAGTAGCAAATTTTCATTAAAACCCCAATAAATTGTCTTATAGCTCAGACAAAACTTAACTGTTGCACATGGTCACAACTCTGTTAACTTACGTACTAGATTTCAATGAAATGTGCTATTTTTTAGTTTTTAAATACACAAACCCATAGAGGGTTCGCTACTTAACACCATGCAAGTGTATTTGCATGTAGGACGGATAGAAAAACGTGACCAAATTGAATGAGCCTCGAGAGCACCGGACTTAGCACCATTTAAATTTTTTACAGGGACGTCTAAAGAGCAAAAGCATTCCAGCTCTGCCTAGGAACCTGCAGGTTTGCCGCCAGCGCATTCTTGTTGAATGGCATCTAATGATACTCCAAATGCTTCAGAACATGTGAAATCGATTTAAGCAAAAGTTGTAATTTTACTTGGAGGCTGGTGGAAGCTATTTTCAACATTTTCCGCAGTTATGTTTTAGCTCGTAGACAAACCTATGCTTTTGTGTTACACTCTTCAATAAAACCTTTTTGTACTTTTCGATGAATCCCCGTTGTCTATCTCTTGGCCTCTTTTTCTCGCTTTATACTCTCCCAGGCAGACGTATTCTCAGTGGACTCTACGAACACACCCTCGCAGTTACAAGGCATGATATTTTCTCAGTACTGACCATGCATATTACTCAAAGAAGACACAAAATAGACTGAGACAATGCCAATTCTGTAGCCTCGGTCTGCAACCTCAAACCTTCAGCTATCTGGAAAGTCATCGAAATCAAAAACCTTCCCGAGTGTGTAGCGTATTTTTACTAACCATAGAGGTAAATGGCACCGTCATGCTACCTCAGCTTACTCTACTTTTGAATTTACCATAGAACAGTTATACCTAATGACGCAGAGTATCCCAGCCTTGATATGTGCATAGTTTTCATATCAGTTGCAACGGATGTATTAAATTCTCAATTACCCGTATTTGGATATAAGACTTTAATGCCTTGTGTTTCAACATGTGCGACTTATGGAGCTGGCAAGAAATAAATTCCATTGAATGCCATCCCTATGATTTTCAGGGGGAAAGATGTAAGGCTGATAGGGAGGAAGGACTTTGCTTTGTCCATAGGGCGACGTCATGCTTCTGGTATAAACACCACATTTACTTCTTGGAAGATGGACTATGGGTCTGAAAGATGGATTATACTCATAAGCAAGTTTGATACAACTTTCGTATTTAAGATTTTGATAAACCCAATAATGAAAAGGTTAAGGGGCGTAAAATGTTACGTAAATCGACTGTCCAATAATAATAGTAAACAGGTTCAGTTCTCGACGACATGTTCGTTTACCCGAAACTCCCAATATGTTTCAAAACATGGTCAAATTACTTTCTAAAGCCACTCCCATGCCGGGATAGCTCTTCTTAGTAAAAACTTTATAATAAGTAAGAAAACGCGTCCTTATTAAACGCAAATAATAAATACATTTCTTTTAATCCTCATAATTCTATGTTAAGTTATGATCACTTTAGAAGGCTTAGTTATTTGGTTTTATTTTTAGGTATTTGTGGAAGGGATTTTATTTTAGACGCAGAAGGCAACCCGGAGTACTCAAATTATCCAGAAAAATATCAACCAAATAAATAATGTATCTGGAGGATAACTGTGCCAGCTGACTACCAAGTTGCTTTCATTTTTCATTGGTTTGACGTTGAGAATCACGAAGGCTCTCTGCACGATAATGTTAAAATAAGAAATGGTTTAGCTGCAGACAGTCCACTAATTGCAGTAAACTGTGGCAACAAAAAGCCAGCTGATATAATTTACAGCTCAAAGTTCCTTTCAGACCGTTCAGGTCAGAAAGGTGAGTTTTCAGCTACAATTATGAAACAGTACAATGAATGTAATAGAATAAACGATGATTGTGAACAAATCTGTGTCAATACTCAGAGAGGTTATGAATGTGGATGCAAACTAGGACACTTCCGCTCTTGACAGAAGTCAACTTACTGGGGCTGCAACATCTTAGGAGGGACCTCAAGGCCCACAATACCCAACAGCCTGGCGAAAGCTAGATTTTTAGGGGTGGCTCTTAATGGGACCTACAGCAACGCCATTACCAGCTATGAGCCTCCGCTCTCCCACAATGATACCAACGTTAAGTAAAGCCTTAGATTGTAGAGTGAAGTGGCCTTTTAGCATTGAGTCCCCGGCGAGCCTTTTATGAATAACTCCTTTTCTAGTACTTGACCAAAATATTTAGACCTTTCATATAGCTTGCTATCTTTTTGGGTGTTGCTACACCTATTTCCTGCGGTTTTAAATTCACCATCCCAAGGGATTTGAGCCTTTTTCAAAGCTGACCCACCTAATCGCGTAGCAAATGTCATGCTGTTTCTGCTGCTTCAGTGCAGTATCTGCAATTTTCACTGTCCACCTTACCTATCTTCAAAAGGTGATACTTTATTAAGAATTTCCCCATGAAGAGTCCTATGATTATTCTCTGCCCTGTGAAAAGTCATATGATTTTTCTCAAGCCGTTCCTGTTCAATTCGGGAAACAGTTCAGACCGCCCTGTTGCTCTGCTGGTGGACACTTTTGCCTGCCTTAGGCCTGGAGTGCTCCTTCAGAATGCAGTATTTGGTTCCTATCCCATTACATTTTCTATATGATCATAATTTCGTAAGAATTTTATTCAAATAATATATATATATATATATATATATATATATATATATATATATATATATATATATATATATATATATATATATATATATATATGTATATATATATATATATATATATATATATATATATATATATATATATGTATATATATATATATATATATATATATATATATATATATATATATATATATATATATATATATATATATATTTGTTAAACAACAAGTATTACTTCCACATCGTCACAACGTGTGCAAGTATCGTAACGGCGACAAAAACTTAAAAAAAAATTTTCGCTTAAACTTCGCAAAAAAGTATCAAAACATATAGAAAACATGATTTCAGAACGACATTTTTTTGTCTGTCGATCTGTCGGTCTGATGGCCTGTCGGTCTGTCGGTCTGTCGGTCAGTATGTCTATCTGATTGTAGCCAAGATAACATTAGAACGAATTGAGATATATTCTTCAAATTTGGTATACAGGTAGCACTCGACAAACGAACGTATTGTTTTTGGGTAAAATCGCTCTTGGTGTAGGGGATGAATGGGGGGTGTGCTGAAATTAAATTAGAGGTTGAATGTGTGGGGATGTAAAATTTTTGACAAAAATTTTGAATTTTTGTTGCCAAAACGGCGTAGAAAGTATCAAAACATATAGAAAAATTGATTCGGCAACGAAATTTTTTTGTCGTTTGTCGATCTGTCGTCTCTCTATTAATAGGCGCAATAACTTTAGAACGAATTGAAATATCATCTTTACATTTGGTATCCAGTTAGCTCTCGACAAAGGAACGCTTAGAATTGTTTTTGGGTAAGATCGCTTCAGAGGGTAGCGGATACGTACGGGGTGATTTAGTGGAAATGGAAATTTTTTTCAATAAAACTCGCATAATATAACGTTTCAAAACTTTATGGGTACAGGAATGCCATTATTTTCTTTGTGGTCAAGTCTTGGACCCTAAATTCATTCCATAAGATTGTATTTCTGAAGAGAATAAATTACCACATTTATGTGGAACTTATAATTCAATCTGCAGCATTATTTTTATTGGTAGAAAAGATACATATCAATATCAGCTTACTGTAAGCACTTTGAAGTTTCATTGATTTAAAAATTTGCAACAAAGTTCGGTTAAAATCACAATAACGATAAATCATATACTAAGTTTATGATAATATCGATTTTTGTTCTTCTGCTCTCAACGATTTTTTACTGAATATTAATTTCGGAAAGGATTTCAAAAGTATATATTTTTTCTAAGCAAGTAGACTTAACTAGGTAAAGGTATTAACAAACTTGACATGAAGTCGTGTATATATATATATATATATATATATATATATATATATATATATATATATATATACTCACATAGATTTCCGCGGTCTTTAATGTGAGACATACTTGGTTCTCGGGTTGAACCGCGTCCAGAATTAATGAAAACTCGACGTTTAGGCTCCTGTTTTGGAGCCATTTCAAGAGGTAAAGATGTAAGGACACTCTAAGGCCTCAATCTGCCTACTCGTTAGAGCGATGGACAAAGGTAGGTTGGGTTGTTGTAGCTCGATTACGGGGCCTCAATCTGCCTACTCCCCAAATCTCGCCGGAGATCGTCTGTGAGGTCTCAGTTTGTTCACCTTTAGGCCTCAGAGAGATCTGGCAGTTCGTTGCAAGTCTTGTATTATATATGTTGCAAGTCTTGTATTGTATATGTCGTTCCGTCTACCTGGTTCGTTATCAGTGAACGTAGTGGGGTCACGGTCAATTAAGTGGGGGGACTTCGGTCACGGTACTTAGAGGATGAGGAGGATTAAGAGGGTCACCGGCATTGGTTGTGACAGATGATGGGGAAATCAAATTGTCTGTAGAATTTATTTTCTTTTTTGTGTTTGTAATGAAGATATAATAGGTTTCCAAGTAGTCGGAAGGCGAAGACCATCATCTCTCTTATTTAAACAAGCGGGAAGTTTTTAAATCTCGATAGCTTCGCGGATGATTCTCGTTTTGAAGTTGTCAACCGGTGCTATTGTTTTGGCATTATCGAAGTCTATTTTGTGTCCTGTATGAATATGATGCATGGCCAGCGCCGATGAGGGGTCAGATTTTCTAACTGCTAGGGTGTGTTCATATATTCTATTGTGGATGCATCTATTTGTTTATCCTTCATAAGTTCGGAAACAGTCGGAACAAGGAATTTCGTAAACTCCGTGGGATTAGTTTGGAATCGTATCCTTGGGATTTTTTATCAGATTTGACAGTTTTTACTCTGTTGTGAATACGGTTTTGATATCATGGGTTCTAAAAATTCGGCTGATTTTGTCGGTGACACCCTTAATGTATGGTAAAAGCGTTGTGTTGTTGTGTGGGCTCTGTTTGTTCTTGTTGTGGTGTAGTGGTTTGTTGTTGTGCGTTTCTAAGGTTTCGTAGTATGTAATTGTTGTCGTGGATTCGAGTTTAAGGCTTTGTCGTGTAAACATCGTTCATCTCGGATCGTAGTTTTCGCGATATTACGAGTTATTTAAGCTCATTTCTTGGCAGTTTTTTAGTGCAAATTAATTCCATAGTGTCAGATAGTGACTATAGTAAATAATCTTATATTAAAAGTGCACTCTTGAACAATTAAGTGACAGATTACAAATTAACGGTAATATAAATCAAGTAAATATTTGCATATTTTTATCACTACACAGAGATAGTATTATCGCAAATATATTCTCATACATAATCTCCGTTCTTAAAAATAATAATTGGCAACCAGTTATACACTGATGGAGTGCGACTTGTGGCCTGCATATTAAGGCTACAAAATAAGCCTACAAAACGAGGCTGCCTCTATGTATTGGAGCAGCCAAACACCCAACAATGAAGAAATAGTTAACCAACCTACTGTATCCACAAATATAATGACCACTAGATCAGAAAACCCAAACGCTTCAACACTCAGATCCTATGCTCAGGCTATTGCATCACGTCCAGTTCAAGTAATACCCAAGAAAGAACAAGCTATTATCATTAATGCAGTTGACGGCCCAAAACTTATTGAGTATGTAAAAGCAGTCAGCAAAATTACTAGTGCGAGAAATATTTTATTTGCTTCTAGAATGTCACACAATCGTGTGTGCATCTATTTATCCACAACCACCTTAGTCGATTTAGTAATAAACGAGCATAGCACGATAAAAATAGGTGAACATGATACTAGTGTCAGACGTTTAGTTACACCAGCTAAACGAATTATAATTTCAAACGCAAGCCCATATATACCGCCCGAAATCATTGCTGACGCACTTAGAGAGTGTGGGTTAAATTTAGTTAGCCAGCCATCTTTCTTGAGAGCGGGAATGGTCGGGGACGAGTTCGCGCACATCTTAAGCTTTAGAAGACAGGTTTATATAACACCGCTTCCAGCAGATCAAACCTTACCATCGACATTATGCATTGTTTTTGAGGGCATGGAGCACAGAATTTTTATAAATTCGGACGATATGGCCTGCTTTCTATGTAAACAGACAGACCATATTGCTGCTAATTGTAAAAACAGCGAGAAATTAAACACAAATCTGCCAACTCGTTTAGAAAACGACGGTATAGAAACTCGCGCTGCAAATGACAAAGCTATTCTTGAAAGCATATCACCTCCACTAGAAAACACAATCAGTTCTCAAGATCTTGTGAGCGATGCTGATGCTCAAGAGGCACAACCTCTTGCATGTCCGGAAAATCAAATACAATCTGTTAAAAGACCAGCACCATCTAGTAGCACTGGTTCACTTATTGATCTTGCAACATCTGTTGACTATCAGCCAGCAACTAAAGTAGTTGATACCGAATTTGTGATACCTAAGCAACCGGAAACTCAACCAAAGAAGAAAAAGAAGAAATCTAACATCGATCTGGACACTGCACTAAGCAACGTTAGAGAGATAATCGCATCCAACCAACCACAATACATTTTAAACTTTGCTCAGCTGAAAAGTTTCCTGGAAAATACCTTCGGTTCTTGTGATCCCATAGAAGAGGCCCTTAGATTTGTAAGCAGATCTAATATACCTGCGCTACTACAAATGATGTACGAAATTTACCCAAACATAACAAACAAGGCGATCAAGAATCGAATATCTAGATTAAACACAAAGTTTCGTAAGAACCTTGAGCAAAGCGCCGAAACAGAGAGTATCTCATCTATGGAAGTAGACGACTCTGACTCAAATAATTAATTTTACAGAATTCATAGATCAAATTAATATACTTCAATGGAACTGCTCTGGGTACTTTAAACGTCTTCCATTCTTACAAACACTGATTGCATACTCAAAACCACATATCATTTGCCTACAAGAGACCAATCTAAAAGACGAACAGTCAGTGAATTTGAAAAACTACAATTCCTTTCTATTTAATCGAAAATCGTCTCTTAGAGCCAGTGGAGGAACTGCTATATTTACCTCCACAGAGATTATGGTTAAAAGCATAGCTTTGAACACCCACCTCGAAGCAGTTGCAGTAGAGGTATTGACTCCCACGAGGTTCTCTATATGCAGTATATATTGTCCAGATAGCCAACCACTAAATGAGCGTGACATTTATGAGCTTATAAAACAACTACCTTCGCCGTTTTACCTTTTAGGCGATTTTAACTCTAGAAGCAGTGCGTGGGGCAACATCAAAACGGATCAAAGAGGTAGAGAAATTGAGAAACTCCTACAATCCTCAAATCTAATACTTCTAAACACAGGCGAACCTACACATTTTTGTGCAAGATCTGGAAGTTTAACTTGCATTGACCTCAGTTTTTGCAGTCCTAGCTTGTCAATGTCCACAGAATGGAAACCCCACGATGACCTATATGACAGTGACCACTTTCCTATTTGCATTAAAAAGTCTGTTGCTGGTACCCAACCAACATTCCTCATCAGTAAATGGAATATTTTTTCAGCTAACTGGGTATGTTACAGAGAAGAAATAATTGAAAAGATGGAAGAATTCAACATCGATACGAATGCAGAGGCGTGTTTAAACCATTTCAACAAAATAATCATTAGATCAGCAACCAATCACATAGGAAAGCGTACTACTAACAGCAGACGACCGCAAGTACCTTGGTGGAACAACAGTTGCAAAATTGCTGTCCAAGAAGCAAAACGAGCTCTCAATAAGTTTAGAAAACACAGAACACAACACCATTTTCTGGACTTGAAGAGACTTAAGGCATTGGCTCGGAAAATAATTAGAGAAAGCAAACAAAAATCATGGGAAGAATATGTGGGAACTCTATCTATAAACACCCCTTCCTCTGCAGTATGGAACAAAATTAATAGGATTAAAGGAAAGCAAAATTTTCACCATATACCGGGTTTATATGATAGTCAAGACAACCTGGTCACTTCAAACGTCGATATGGCAAATCTAATGGCAAAAAGTTTTTACGACATCTCTGCCAATGAAAACTACTCTTCAGATTTTCTCAAAATAAAACAGGAAACTGAATCAAACATTCGTATAGATCCTGGTGATGATAACGCAGCTCCAATCAATTCACCCATTAGAATGGAAGAGCTTAGTGGAGTACTCGCCAACGCAAATAGCTCGGCAGCAGGTCCAGACGATATTCCTATGGTATTTTTAAAAGAATTACCTTTAATTGCGTTAAGTAAACTACTTGATATTTACAACCTGATTTGGGCGAGTCATCAATTTCCCTCCATCTGGCAAGAAGCTGATGTGCTACCGCTTCACAAAATAGGCAAGCCAAAAGATAGAACCTCTGGATATAGATCAATATCTCTCACATGCACTTCCTGCAAGGTTTTAGAAAAAATAATTAATAACAGATTAATTTGGACTCTTGAGAGCAAAAGTATGTTAAGCCAACATCAAAATGGATTTAGACCAAACAGGTCTACCATGGATAGCTTGATAACACTAAACTTCGAAATAATAGAAGCATTTGCATGCAAACAAGAAGTACTTGCAGTATTCTTAGATATAAACAGAGCGTTCGATACAACGTGGAGACACAAGGTTGTTCGTGATCTACACGATAATTATATAAAGGGAAACATTCTTCACTTTATACAACACTTCCTAGAAAATAGGCGATTTAGAGTCAAATTGAACGGAGCCATCTCATCCCAGTATGAACTAGAGAATGGAGTTCCTCAAGGTTCTGTATTGAGTACCACTCTTTTCCTAATAGCCATAAACAGTGTCACTAAATACATAGCACAACCAGTTAAGATATCCCTTTTTGCCGACGACATAGTACTTTTTTGTAGAGGAAATAATGCAGATTCAACCAGAATACTACTACAAGATTCCATACTCTTAATTCAGAAATGCTCAGAAGAACTTGGTTTTACCTTTTCCGTAGAGAAATCAGAAGTGATGCTCTTCTCTCAAAGAAGGCACGTCAGCACCATCACTCCTCTACAACTATACAACAGTGATTTAGCCATGAAAGATGAACATAGATTCCTTGGGATGATATTAGATACCAAAGTAACGTGGAAATCTCATATTAATTATATTAAAATGGAATGTCTTAAGAAAATTAATATCCTAAAAGTACTGGCAAATCAAAATTGGGGAGCTAGCGAAACTGTGCTCCTTACAATATACCGATGCCTTATTAGATCAAGACTTGACTATGGTTCTATTTTATATTCATCAGCTAGTAAGTCAACTCTTAAGCAACTAAATGTTATCCAAAATACAGCATTAAGACTAGCAACAGGAGCTTTTAGGACCAGTCCTACTTTAAGTATACTAAGGGAAACTGGAGAGATACCTTTGTGGCTAAGGAGGAAACATTTATCGCTGTCATATGCTGCGAAGATTACATCGGATACATGCAACCCTGCACACTCGATTGTTATGAACAGGGTATTTCAAAACTATTCACGCCTTGCTAACATATATTTAGATATACACAATAATTTAAGCTCAAGAGATATCCACTACGTCAGAAAGAATGTTGTCCAAGATCCTCCATGGTTGGAAAACCACCTCATTATCAACACAACCTTGAGTATTTACAACAAACGAACAACACCTGCCCCCTCTCTAAGAGCAGATTTCTATGGGGTTCTCAGCCAGTACCCATATGACGCAATATATTACACTGATGCATCTAGATGCGGCTTCACCACTGGTTGCTCCGTTTTCGGAGCGGATATAAAACTGAGTCTACGACTCTCGGATGTTTGCAGTGTGTATACAGCAGAGCTCACAGCCGTACACTTCTGTCTAGAAACTTTCCTTAAATCTTCCCATACCAGATCGATTATTTGCTGCGACTCATTATCAGCTGTCAATGCCATAGGAACACTTTACAACAAGCATCCTATTGTTGCAGACATACATAAAACGGCAAGGGAAATATCCCAGTGTGGAAAATCGACAGTAATAATATGGGTGCCATCTCACTCTGGTATAGGAGGCAACATTCAGGCAGACAACTTAGCTAGGAAGGCTTGTGGAAAAATTAATCCAGATCATGAGTTTATTATACATACAGACCTTCAAACTCACTTAAAACACACTGTTCACGAGGAATGGCAACATTTATGGTTTAGTGCTCAAACTAAACTCAGAAACATAGAATCCACCACTCAGATAACAAAAATAACAAACCTAAACAGACGAGAACTTATCATTATCAGAAGGTTAAGGATTGGTCATACTATGCTTACACACAAACACCTACTAGAAAAAAGTGAACCTCCTTTATGCAGCCATTGTAGTACTCAACTCACAGTAAACCACATTTTGACTGAGTGCCCGGGATATAGTGAACAACGGTCGTATCTGGATCTTAAGGAAAACATCAGTGACATCCTTAGTTTGTCCGGAACCAATGATCTATCGAGACTAATTTATTTCTTGAAAACTACTAATGTTTACAACACATTGTAACTTAAGATTCCACATTTATGTTATACTAAGTTAGACGAGTGTTTATGTTTATAACTTCTGTTTCAGATTTATTTTTATTTTTTGTCTGTGCCAATGGCTTATATTGTCGAGGCACCTATTATTAATTAAAAAAAAAAAAAAATTTTGTCGTATCCGTTTTCTAGCAATGTCTGTCTTAAAAAGTTTAATTCTGTCTGTTTGTTGTTGTTGTCCGTTAGTCTAAGGGATCGTATTACTAGTGTTTGAACAACGGAATTTAATTGCCATGGGTGATGGTGAGATTGGGCGTTAAGATAACGATTAGTGTGGGTTGGTTTCCGGTAGACAGTGTAAAAAAATCCTTTGACTGGGTTTTTACTGATCTAAGAAAGGCAAAAAAAAATTATTTTCTATTTCCATGGTGAACTGGTTGATGTTATTTAGGTAAGAAAGTAATTCGTCTAGAAATTCTTTACCGTGTAAACAGAGAGAGAAAATGTCGTCAACGTATCTTAACCAACAGGTTGGTTTAAGTTGAGATGAATTATGTCTCGAAGTTTTCCATAAGGAGAGAGTTGTGAATCCTTCGGAGCACCTCGAACTTGTTTGTGAAATTTGTTTTGAAAAAGGAAAGAAGTGTTAGATGTGCAGTGTTCTAGAAGAGCTAAGGTATCGTGGGAAATATTGTGTTTATCTTGGAGAATGTCAAAGGTTTCAGATAGAGGTATATTAGTGAATAAGAAAACTATATCAAAGCTAACTACGATGTCGTTTTGAAAAATGGCGTTGTTTTGAGTGCCAAATCAGTCAAGTATTTTTTGAGTTATCGGTTGGATACATACATATATATATATATATATATATATATATATATATATATATATATATATATATATATATATATATATATATATATATATATATATATATATATATATATATATATTAATTGGCCATGGAAATGGGTTCCAGAGGCCCTAATTTGCGCTCATTTTGAAGAAAATTTCCGAAAGTCTCACCGACGATACCTCTCTGGTAGTTAATTTTCTTAGTGAAAATTCACTAAAAAGCAAGCAGAAAAATCTTTAGATTTCTGACAGAGGTCGTGATGATAATTCACATTTAATTAATAGTCAAATAATAGGCAATTTTATTTTAAATATAATGCATTTAATCATCTTAATAAAGACAGAATAGCAATAGACCAATTACAATTAACAGTTATGTCGATTGTCCATCGATTTTGTCGTAAAGTAAAATAACAAGAGCAATCTAATGAAAACTGTTAAATAATTTTATCTGATTTTGCACAATACTTTTGACAAATAAAGAAAAAAGAAAATTCAATTGCATAACCAAATCAGAACTCAGGAACGTTAGAATATCTGATAAAAACTTATCTGTCCTACTTGCTTTTTCTTTCCCTATAACCAACCCTTGAGATATAAAAGGGAGGCATTTCATTCAATTTATAAATCAAACAGTTACATAAAAGAGCAATTCCATTTTAGATGTGCTTTAAATCATTCCATTATTCGTAGGTATGACATGGTTGATGTTCATGAGATATCGTATTTGGTGCCTGACACTGGCATTCTACAGAAGTTGTACGTATCGATCGATTCGGTTACAAAAGTAAGCTAACTTTATAAGAACACTGTTCCCATGACCTCAGATTATTTAGAGCGTTTCACCTAAGCCGTAGCATTTACATTTCGTATTAATTATATACATAAATATGCCAATTACAACAGTCGATAAGGCACGTGCGTAATTAGGGCTTAAACTTATGTCGCATGTAGCTTAAATAAAAGTTCTGGACGCAGCAAGTACGTTATGGTAGTGAATTTTCATAAAAATGTTTTTAATACCAAATATGTGTGTTTTTGTTTGTCGAGAAAGCAGGCATCAAAATTGATTACCAGTATAACATATATAGTAAAAACAATGTACCACGTTTCATCAAAATAACTTTATTGTTTGAAAACCTACAAAAATTTCCGAAAGTAAACTTAAAGTGTAACCGAAAAAATCCGTTTCTTGGTCAACCTTATAGGTTAATAGAAAATTGAGCATTTCAAATATGAAGCATTTAATCAAAATTCGCTACCATAATGCACTTGCTGCGTCCAGAATTTTTTTACCTACAAACATGCATTATATTTCGATGGAAAATGCGTTTTCGACTAAAAAAAATATTTTTATCACCAACGACTTATGGGCCAGCCTGTGATTGTAAAAATAGTTTTTTAAGATGTAGCTCAAGACACCCTATAATTAATGTATACAATTTTTTTTCATGTCTTGTAGAATAACGTTTATATTGGGCTTTATTGATTTTTTACGAAAATTCGACAAAAGTTATATGCCATCAAACGATAAACTCTATAGCTAAGACTACTGCCAAGCATCAGGGAAATGGTCTATTTGAAATGAATTTTCTGGAAACATTTTTTGTAAAATGAACGACAGTGACGGTTGAAACTAAGACTTCAGGGTTTGTAAAACATTCTTCTTGAGACATTTTCTTTCCATAGCCCGTATTAGATTCAAGTTCTTTGCCTAAATGTTGCGAATTTTGAGATTTGTCACTTTGACGTTTTGAGGAAAACCCCAATTTTCTTTTCTTTAAATGCCCATAACTTTTTTGTCTTTTGACCTACAGCGCTAAATTTTGGTAGGTAATTTACCTATGGCGATATGCCAAATTTAATTGCCCTTACTTTGTTATTTCCGGAGATATGAATTTTTTTCTAATGAATGGTTGTTCACTATCAGTTGTATGTTAGGGTTTGGAGTTTAAGTAAGCACAAGGAATTTGGCTTAGATTCATATTTAAGCCGTATCGAACACTGGCATCATGTAGTTCTGGTACTATTTTCTCTAAGTCGTTAGCCTTTTCGGCGAACAACACCGTGTCGTCTGCGGAACTTTGGTGTGAAACAGGTATCCCGTTAACCAGCACTCCAGCTTTTTCCTCGTGTTGTGCCTATCTCATGATCACTTATGAATAAATATTAAATAATAAGGGTACTCTTCGTATGATCTTTATACCTTTCATCTGTACATTGTCTATTCTAATGTTTGCTGTCTGGTTGTAATATAAGTTTCCTATAAATATTATTTCTTTAGTCTGGAATTGTTTTTCTCTTAGGATTTTTATTCGTTGGTCATGCCAGACTCTGTCAAATGCCTTTTCGTAGTCTACTAGACAATCGTATACATCCCTGTTGACGTCTTCTAGTTGACGTCCAACAGCGCTGGGTCAGTACGAGTACGTTTACAGCAAATAGTGGCTCCCTCGTGCCCACTCTGTTACGAAATGCGAACTGAGAGTCAATTAGGTCGTCGTTTATCTTTTTATTTATCCGATTATGTATGAATTTTAAGCACACTTTTTGTGTGTGGCTCATTAAGCTTATGGTCCTGTGATCTTTACATTTTTTCGCATTGTTCTTCTTGGGTATGGCAACAAATGTGGATATTAACCATTACCTGGATAATACTCCGCTTTTGAAGATCGTATTGGAGAGTTCTGTAAGTATTTATTTGTTATTTTCTTTGAGCCTTTTGAGCGTCTCCACAGGTAATTCGTCCACACCAGGCAATTTCCCATTTTTTGTGTTTTTAAGTGCGTATATGTTACTTCTTCATTTGTTATCTCGGGGTTATCCATTTTTACATTCTCCACTAACTGAGGTCTGTTTCGGTCATCTTAAAATAGTCTTTTAGAATATTCATTTCATGTTCTGAGTTCATATTTTATTATTTTACTTGGTATAAATTGAATGAATCTGCATCTACCTCTAAACCCAAAGAGTTGTTCATCTCTGGTTGCACTAGTATCCGGTGTGACGCACGTTTTTCATTTTCGAATGAGTAAATTCCAAACGTAGAATTCCATTGTAATTTATCGGTTTTCAAACGTGTATTCCGAGTTTTATTTTCGCCAAATCTGACGAAACTTGGTATATTTACATTGAGGTTCGGTATACAGGATTGGCAAATTAAAAAAAAATAGTTATCTTCCAGGAACGTTCCAGCTTCTGTCATCTCCCGCATAAATAAATAAACCACAAAATGCGAGAAGCTCATCAACGGTTACATTATTCCATTGTTTTCATTTTGCCCCATTGACATTTTTTTTTCAGGATTACCACAGTTCACAATTTCTTGTCAAAGAACTGGAGTTACAAATCACTGAAATGCTTATTTTGGTGTTGTAGCCACATCCTTTTTTGCCAGTCGTGGTAACGCCGAATGATGTTATCTGGCTGACTTTTATTTTCTGATGGAGCTTCCAGACTCTAATCCAGACTACTTTGAGCTGTGAACCATTCGTTGAAGCAAAAGTGAGATTACCAATATTGTCAACATATCCTCTGAATTTCGTCACTATCATCACTACTTGATCCAGAATACTTATCAGACACCAAATCGAAACTTGTGTCTTATGTGTCATCATCTTCTGCTTCTTATACATTACTTTCTCCAGAAGGCAGATCATCACATTCAGCTGCCCACTGCAACAGTATTTCTTCATAGCCAACGTCACCAACTCTTACCTTACGCTTTTCACATTCTTTTTTTATGCCATTATCATATGTGTCTCACAAGTTCACTCAGTGCACCTTATTTTCTTAACCGAATGACAATCAGCTACATGTGACTTTTATAGATTTGGCAGTAATGCAGGTTTCAGCTTTCACAGGAACGCAAAATCCAATGCATCAGTGTGTCAGAAATTATAGTAACTCTCAGCCGTGCTATGAACAAGTCGATACTTTATGCCCAATTCCCAACAATGCCCAACAGAAGTAATTTCCTTTTACAGGGCATAAAAAAATAGTACTATATCTTCAGAATACCATCTACAATAATTGAGCATAATCAACAAAAAATACAACAACAAAAATAACTCTGGTTTTATACAATATATGTAGAGACAAAATAACAAAATATAATGTTTACTCCCAAAAACCCTAACCAAATGTCAGTGATACAAAAGAGAAGATGTGATTTAAGGAGTCTGCGTATATGTCACAGCTTTGAAATATCATATTAAAGTTTGTTAAAATGAAATACAGGGGATACCCTATCGAATGGACATATCCTGAGGAGAGTAAAATAAACAAGAAGAACGAGTATTTTACCGAAGCACCAGAAAGTTAATCTGGGATAAAATATTTGGAGAATCTACCCTGTTATGTAGCAGACTATGTTATAACTTTAGTGATAGAGTTACTCTGCGACCAAGTGATGACATCTCATTAAAATACACTAGTTTTAGTGCTCGATACGTCTAGGCGGGTATGAACCACTTACTTTGAAATATAAGTACTTGAGAAACTTTCATTGAACTGTCTCCAGACTGGATCCATACATAACGATTGTAATGTGGCCTCCACACCAGACGACAGTCCTACAGCCTCGAAAGGGTGAACCATTTCTTAACATTTTTTTGTAGGAAAAATTTGACGCATGGCACCCATGGCACGAACTCATTCAAGTCATTAACAAAATCAAGGTAATTCCCAAATTTGGTCGGAATCGGTCAAGTATTTTTTGAGTTAGCGGTTGGATATATATATATATATATATATATATATATATATATATATATATATATATATATATATATATATATATATATATATATATATATATAATTGAAACTGACCCCGGATATGGGTTCTAGAGGCCCTAATTCGCGCTCATTTGAAAATTTTTTCCAAAAGTCTTACCATCCATACCTCTCTATTAGTGAATTTTCTTGATGAAAATTCACTAATAAACGTGACATTCCGAACAAAATGAAAGCCTCAAAAGATCGTGTAGTCTGCTCTTTATTGTTTTGCTTTCCAAATAACGGACCCATGGTATAAGTTACGCACGTAAAAAGAACAAATGCGTAGTTTTTAGTTTTACTAATACGAAATGTAAGGAATTTAAATGTTTATTATGTAAAAGCATAACGACGTTATTTTGAAAGCACTGGTTTCCATCTACTACAATATTCAACTTTATTACTGAAAACAGCATTTTCCTTGATAACCCTTGTTTATCATCTATATTATTTATATGCATATAATATAACACGAGGTCTACCATATCACGTTATACATGTGGCAAACTATTTCGTTACAAACACCGAACCCAGCCACCTTTGATATTAATTAATAACAATTTAAAATCAAAATTAAATTCCAGCGGCTTGCGTGAAACCCAACATCCACACGAAATTAATTCGCAGGCCGTTATCCGTCATGCGTTTATACAGAAATTCGCCCAGTAAATTCCGGGAACCTGTAATTTTATTACTTTATAACCAGGACGTTGTTAGTTGTGGGGGATGGGTTAGAAATATGTGACCCTTCATCGAATTCAATTTCGGGTTGCCAATTTAAAACAATAAGCCCCTTGTTAAGCCTGCACAATAATTGTGTTTTATAGACCCTTGTTGCTAGACGGGATTCTTTAATTTATTCTTCGTTTAGAGTTTTACAAACACCTGGTGTCCATTCTAAGACTCCAGTATCTAGCAGTGCGGTTTTGTTCATTCAGATTTTTATGTGGCAATTGAACAACCTTTTATCGCAGTCCTTTTTCCCTTAAATTCAGTACCTTAAGTGAATTATTTACGGAAATAATGGGAATCGGATGAACATGAGATGAGATTTAAAAATATCCCTCTCTTCTCACAAAAAAAAATAACCTTCATTACTTAGTGTATTACATTACATCGATAACAGTCTATTTTCACGCACAGTTTTAATAGTTACTATAATGTTTTCATCAGTTTAATTTCGTCAATAATTTAGTGCTTAAACATACCGACCGACCGACGCAAAAAAAATTCGTTCCAGAATCAAGTTATCTATATCTTTTGAGACTTTTGCGCACTTTTGATTTGGTGAAATTATTTTTTTCCTAAAGCGTGAGTAATATAACGTTTTAAGGTTTGTTTATTAGAAAACTTTCAATTTCACGAAACATCTGGTATCCTGTGCTGAAATTAATTTAGGCGTTTGATGTGTGGGGGTAAAATATCGGTGACAGAAGTTTCCAATTTTCTTTTTGTAAAAACGCCACAGAATGTCTCAAAACACATAAAAACGTGATTCTAGAACGAAAGTTTGTCTGTCTGTCAGTTTGTAAGTCTGTCGGCCTGTACGTCTGTCTACTAGTAGGCGAAATAACTTTTGAAGGAATTGAGATATCACCTTCGAATTTGGTATCCATTTAGCACCTGATAACGGAACGTTTCGAGTTGTTTGTGGGTAAGATCGCTTCAGGGGGTAGGGGATAAATTAGGGGTGATTTGGTGAAAATTTAATTTATTTCTTTAAAACTCGAGCAATATAACGTTTCAGAAGTTTATGTGTACAGGAATACGAATATTTTCTTCGTGGTCAAGTCATTAACCCTAAGTTCATCTTGGCTGGATAGCTTAAATCGCGAGGTGAGTAACCAATCGAATTGGGCTAGGAGGTCGCGGGTTCGAGTCCTGAATTCGGACAGTCGGTCTTTTTCACTCTCATGTGGAAAGGCCGGCTTCTGATGAGTTATGGGTGGTGTCGTTTGTCTATATGTGTATGTAAGCTTCCCCTGCATAAGTGAAAGACTTCTGGGTGCGGAGTTTGTCTACTGTGGTGTTATTATTACTATTACTATTATTATTATTATTATTATTATTATTATTATTATTATTATTATTATTATTATTATTATTATTATTATTATTATTATTATTATTATTATTATTATTATTATTATTATTATTATTATTATTATTATTATTATTATTATTATTATTATTATTATTATTATTATTATTATTATTGTTGTTGTTGTTATTATTATTTCATCAGAGTTTCTTTTTGAGGATAGTAGATTATCACAGCTATGTGGAAGAAATCAAAATTGATAGAACGGTCTTTCAAGTTACCAAACTTTAATCAAACATCACTGGTCCAAAATTGTAAAATAAAATTTATAAGGTGTCAAAATTTATAAAATATGGAACAATTAAAAAAATATGTTAAAAAAAACAAAATATGTTGAAAAAATGCATTGCAAGACATTGTAAAATGGACAACTCTTGGTTATAGAATGTTACAAGAACAAGGTTATGGTTAAAAACAGTTGTGATTTACACAAATTCACAGATATACATGGTATTCGGCGAGTCGAGTTCACAGTTTATGACCTTCTAGTCCGAAGGCGTGGGAGAAAATTTGACTTTACTCATAAGCAATTATGTGGAAACTAGTGCATTACTTAAAATCAAGCATCTTCAGTCTCCTTCCTCACCAAGGCAGAATTTACGACCTTGATTAATATACGTCGTATCAAACACAGTAGTGACATTTTAAAAATTTTGGAGAAAATCTAAGTAACTCGAAAACGACGCATTTGGTGCTTTTATTAAATTTGATCTAAAATTCGAGGCGGAATCTAAACTTTAATAATATATAGGGTATTCTATATAAAGTAACGAAGTATATGATACTTCCAGTTTAACCGGAAGCGCAATATGCTTGAAAGTAGTTTCGCTTGATTCCACATGAGCGCTTATGAGCAAACCCAAATTGTCTTCGTCAAATTCGGACTAGAAGGTCCTAAACTTCTAAGGAACACGACTTGCCAAATACCATATATATGATACATATAAAACAGGACAATAAGAACAATAAAAACACCTAACACTATTACAAAACCCAAGCAGCGAAACTCACGCTGAGTTTGTATCAGAAAGGAACATAGACAAGCAAACAATAGATCAAGCCTAAAAGAATTTTGGCCAGTCAATAGGTTTCAAAATCATCTCTTGTCTAGCCGACTTTTCTAGTCTATGCAAAAATTATAGGTAGAAATTTCACAGTTCTTTTCCTCCCCCGGATTCGAATGACAGAAGTATTTGCTGTACCGACAAAAGAAAAATGTATTCCCCAGTATATTTTCTTTAAATTCTTTATTTTTATATTTTCTTTAAATTCCACGTTTCGTTTACAGAAAAAGAGGCCACCAACTATTCCAGATGTAAAGTCACGAACGTGAAAAATATTTTTAAGCACTGTATTGTTAAGTACACATTGAACAGACACCAAAAAGGCATCAGGAACCGACAGACTATCCTTCCAAACTCTGTTCGATTTTTTATTTCTAGATGTTTTTTTTTATTTCAACAACTCAATACGAGGGCTCATAGCCTAAATACTATCGTACCGTGGGTGTCGACAAGGAGGAAAGAGGCAACTTGTTAATTATGGACTTGAAGGTTTGGAGGTTCGGGGGAGAAGGAAAAACATGTGCCGGCAAGGAATTCCAGAACTTGGAAGTCCTCAGGACAAAAGAGTGGGCAGAACAAGATGTTGTATGTGTGGTGACCTTAGCAGGTGGAGGAACTATGGAAGAGAGCTCCTCTGAGCAGTCCCTGTGCAGATATCTATAAAAGAGAGAGAGAGAGGTCACCAACGGCACGTCAGTGAACAAGGGATGGCAGCCTTTGAGTGAGGGTAGGGTCACCGATGAGACACATAGCTTTCTTCTGAATGGAGTCCAGGTTAGCGAGTGTAGAAGCGGCAGCAGCACCCCAGATGTGATAGCAATATTCGAGGTTTGGTCTTATTTGTGAAGGATAATATAAGGTATAGAGATTAGCTGGTGAAAAGTATTTGCAAGCCCGGAAGAGGAAACCTAATTTCTTAGCAGCTGCTTCTGCAATTGATGTGACATGTTGGTGCCAATTGAGATTTCGATCCACAGAAATGCCAACAAGTGAAAAGGACTCATTACTTTGAATAACTTGGTTGTTTATTGTGATGGGTCTAAGGCTGGTGTATCTCTTATGAGAAAGAAAGCAAGACTGTGATTTGGTGGGGTTGAATTGTACAAGACTTCTACTTCACTAGTCCAATATTTTTTGGAGATCCACAGAGACAGAACCCTCCATGAGTCTGGGATCCTCATCTAATTGGGCTAAAGAGACAGGCTTAGAATATTGTATATTTGAGTGGAGGGTGCTGTCGTCCGCGTAACTAGGAACTGGGTTGGATGTGCTAGGGAGGAGGTCATTTATGTGGAGGAGAAACAGAGTAGGGGCTAAAGCTGAACCTTGAGGAACTCCTGCATTAATTGGATACAGTTTAGAGGAATGGCCATCCACGACAACAGAAATGCTCCGGTTGGAGAGGAAATTTGCTGTCCACGTACAGAGTTTTGGTGGTAGGCCATAGGCCGGTAGTTTATTAAGCAGCGCTGCGACAATCTGGGATTCGCCGTGTAGTTTCCATAGACTTGTTCCAAGAATCAATGACAAAGGAAAGGAGGTCGGCTGTTGATCTGCGCTGACGGAATCCATACTGCTTTTCGTGGATTAGACTGTGTTTTTCAAGAAATTTTAGTAGTTCGGTGTTTATATACTTTTCCATAACTTTGGAGACGACTGAAAGTAGAGAAATAGGCCTGTATTTGCATGGAAGCGCTTTGGATCATTTCTTGGGGACAGGTTGTACTCGAACAGTTTTCCAGTTATTAGGGAATATGCCTCTATTGTAAGATGTCTGAAGCAGACGAGTCAGGACAGGAGCAAGTTCTGGTGCGCATTTTTTGAGAACAATCTCGTCAAGGCCATAGGCTTTCCTGGTATTAAGAGAAGAGAGCATCTTTCGTACCTTTTTAGGTTTGAAAGTGATATCCATCTTTTTATGCGCGACATTGGGGACTGTTGGTGGTTGAACATTTGGAGGTGGGTTGAGAGTAGAATTGCCGGCGAACAACGAGGCAAAACAGGGCTTTTGAGTGACTGCAGAGGTTTTCTGTGTACGTGGAATAAATAATTCCCTACCAGCTTGGATAATTTCGGTGACGTTTTGTGATATATCAGAGGGGTAAGGATGAGAAAAGCAGACAGACGCCCATGGGAATGAGGAAAAATAATCTCGAATTTCGTCCCAGTTCGCGGAGTTGTAGTGCCAAACTATACGTGGGTGTGATGACTGTGTGACCTCGAGTTGCATTGCGCACGAAGCAGTGATCATGCCGTGGTCTGAGCGACCCAGGGGGGCAGTGACTGATATCTTATAGCAGTCAGGATTTGTAGTAAGAAGGGAATCCAAGGCATTTGAGGTGTGTGTTGGAATGCGAGGAAAGTAGGTAGGTTGCTGAACCATATTGGCTAAACAATTGCTGACTGCAAAGGCCTCCGCTACTCTTCCTTGTGGATCGGTTTTTGAAGATCCTAGCCATTCCTTATTATGGACATTGAAGTCACCAAGAATGGTGATCTTGGAGGAAGGATATTCAGAAATCAGATGGTCGGTTTCTTCAGAAAGGTAATCAAAGAGCTGGACAAAGTTGTTGTCAGAAGGTGGCCGGTAAATGCAACAGATGAATTTAGTTGCAGCCCTGAGAGATAATTTTATCCATAGAATGACTTTTCTTCCATCTTCTAAATTGGGAGTCTCGTGCAGGGTAGATTGCTACGGACGTACGAGCACACGCCTCCATGCAATCTAAAGGAAGTAAGAAGCTTATACCCTGAGAAATTAAAGTGATTAGTGGCTGTTTTGGCATTGATTTGGGTTTCGGTGAGGAAGAGGATTTGGGGCCTATTAGCCTGGAGAAAATAGTGGACGGATTTCAGACTAGAATTTAGGCCACATATATTCGAGAAGGATATGTTAAATCTTGATGCTGGCGCCCCCTGTATACCCCTCTCCCGGAGATCCACCTCGAGGGTTGTTTTACCTCCGGAATCTTTTGTACAAGGAGGAGCCATCATCATTTTTGCTTATAAGGGAAACTGACTCATACACCAGAACCGGAAACGTCCGTTGGGACTTCACCGGCCCCTTGATGTAAGGGGTGATACCTCCTCGGGTATCATGTAAAGGAAAATTCCACTACCACCTACCATATTGCAAGTATACCACACCAGCCAACTATTAAAGAGCTGACCAACTCTAGAACTTGCTTAAATGATCTAATATATGGAGGTATTTCCATCGTCATGGAATATACAGGGTAGCTCATTTAAAACATTGCTACTTTTTTATCTAAGCGGCAACGCCGCAGCGCTGGAAATATTTTAGATTGAGCAGAATTAAGAAACAAAATTTTCAAAAAAATACTAAGCCCCATTCTCCGTAAATGTTTAACCGAACCTAAGTCACCCTGTAAATCTTGTGCTCACAAATGATACAAAATGTCATTCATAAGAGCATAGCTTGTGCATATAAGGATATGATTTTTAATTTAATAATGTCCAAATATAAACGCCAATATATTCACAACTATTACTTCCAAATTTTCTTGAAAAATGTAATAGCCAAACTATCTTCTCCTCTCCGCCAACACTTCTATCCATATTAGTCAAACTTCGTTCTACATAAGACTCTTGCAAATTTCTAGTTTGATAAGTATCTACTATTTAGAAAATATAAATGCAACATCTTTACAGTGAATTTGGACTTATTTACTTATTATCAAAAAGTTCTTAAAAAATCGGGCCAATCAGATTTTCTGATTATTGGTCAGAAAGAAGATAGTAACATAGGTGCACAGAAATAAAATAGATTATATTCTAGTGAAACTTGCAAAAATAGTTCAGTGCGAAATAGGCAAGATAAGAAGAATATAAAATTGGGAAGCAGGCAGCCTATAAATATTCCTGCCACAAGAAGATTGAATTTAAATGATAACTGGATGCCAAGTCAGAAAAAGAGTCATACACAAAACACCTGTTGGGTTGCAGGGCTGAGAGTCATATGCCCTATTCTACGACTCATTAAATAATCTACAATCTACATACCCAAATCAGAATCAAAATCAGCCAGATCTTAAAGTGCAATATAATTTTTGAGATCCGTTTGTCCGCAATAGGTGTGGAAGACATGTAAAAAAGCATATCCACCTCAAGAACTATGTATAATTAATGACGTTGTAGCTAATATTTACGAATTTAAACCTTATGTTTATTAGCTTAATTTGTGTATTATTAGCATACAAGAATTCACACTCTGCTTATATTTAAGATATTATTTGCACAGAGTTTTTAAGTAATCATATTCTCGAGTACGGAGTGTCCTGTGAAGAGTCCTATGATTATGCTCAAGTTCCTCTCCAATTCAAGTAACAGTTCCAGTTTCTGTGTTAATACAGTGCTGAAGCGTTTTGCCTGCCTTAAGCCTAGCGTTTTCCTCTAGTATGACAGTATTTTGTTGTTGCTACCCTTTTTGCAAGGCTATCTGCTTTCTCATTTCCCACAATTATTTCTTGCCCTGGTACCAACATTAAAGCTACTTTGTCGTTTGTCGCCAGTTCAAGGGTTTCTTGCAGTCCCAGGTCAGCTTAAACTCGGTTTTGAAATATATCAGAGTCTTTAGTGCTGCGAGACTGTCTGACAGGATGTAGATCTCTCTGATTCTGAGTCATGTTTGTATACACTTCTGTACACAGAGATTTATAGAAAGAATTTCTGCTTGGAAGATTGGAAAAGATTTTCCTATAACCTTAGCGAGTCTAAAGTTAGGGCCTCTTATCCTCAGTTCTGATCCCTCCATTTGTTTAGACCCGTCTGAATACCATAGAACATCCAGAATTCGTAAGGGCCACTTGCTCCAGTTAGCTTACGCGCTGGCTAACGTCCTTCACCTACAAAAACGAAAACCAACAGTGAAGCCAGAGAAGTAGTCTCCAAGTCTGTATGTAGTATGGACAAGTTTCACCAAGTAAGGGCAATAACAATCAATGGACCATACGGTAAACTTATTTGTCAGCATTGTACTGTCTCTATCCTATGCTTGGCGGTCACTTATCAGCACGTCGAATGGTATTATGAAGTTTGGCTCGTATTTTGTCTGGTGGTTTGGCGAGTGGAATAATTTTCAGGGTTTTCAAGTAGCCAAGCAAATGTCCTGGTTTGAATTTGTCCGCTTGGAATAGTCTTGACGCACTTACGACTTCTTCACACATATCTGCAGTAGAGCAATATTCAGCATTGGCTGTATTGCAGATGTGGGGCTACGCCATTGTTACAAGACAGATCAACTTCTGACATTTTTGCAATTTGCTTTGCGTTGAGGCTTGTTCCGTTTTTGGACACCAAACTATAGATGTATGTGACCATGGGTTTGGGCACAGTTTAGTATAACCAGTATAACATCCTAGAATTCGGCCCCCATGTCTTTTCTACGAGTCTACAGCATGTATAGATTGACATTGTGGCCCTCGAAACAATTTTCTCAAATGTGTGTTTCAGTTCAGTGTTTGGTCTGCCAAATTCGTAACGTATTTAACTGCATTGGAAAATTTTAACTGTTTTTTATTAAGAGTGGAAGCTTTTAAGATTAGTTTCCTTTCGTTCATGAATAGGACAAAAGCTGGAGGCTAACCTTTTCTTTGAAAATTTTAAAATTTTCGTGTGGAAAATGCTATACCTCTGAAACTTATCAATTTATTTTTAAAACTTCAACTCATAAATTACCACCAAGCTAAGAAACGAATGTGATGGATAAGAGTGTCTCTAATGCACTTTTTACCGCCTTTTAATTATTTTTACCTTACAAACTGTGGCACCGTGCTAAAAAAAAATATGCTCCAGTACGTACTTCGCGACCGTGCGCTGGTGATCCTGTGATATGCTATGGTGTTATCATGTCTCCTTCGTGTTTCATACTTGTGAAATTGGCCGTTCCTGACCAAATCTTCAAAATGCTGGTATGCATACACTACACACTCAAAGTTATAAACTAAATCAATAGTAAAGTATTCTAGTACAACTGCTCTTATCATTAACTGAACAGAGGATTCTAACTGCTGTTTTCTGTAGCATTAATATATCGGTAATACCTTGACTATTTCCCAACACCACAATGGCATACGTTGCTTTTCTGTAAAAATTAGTATAGTAGGCTGTTAATGCTGCATGATAAAAAAAGTTTGGACGCAGTAAGTGCGTTCTGGAGGTGAATTTTCATAAAAATGTTTTTAATATCAAATATGACACTCTAATGCAAGCAGGCATCAAACCGGTTACCGGTATAGCCTCTATAGTTGAAAAAATTTACTAAATTGTTTCAAAATAACTTATTGTTTCAAAATGTACAAAAATTTTCCGAATAAACTTAAAATGTTTCCGAGAATACTGGTTTCCTAGCCAACAAACCTTTGAATTGAGTTATTGAAATTTAAAGCATTTAATGGAAATTCGCTACCTAGGCCTAGGATTGAACTCACTGAGACCTTAGAGACAATCTCCGGCGAAATTTGGAGAGTAGGCAGATTGTGGCCCCGTAATCGAGCTACAACAACCCAACCCACCTTTGCCCACCGCTCTAAGTAATAGGCAGATTGAGGTCTTATAGTTCATGTCCTTACAATATATATACGTACATATACATACATATATATATATATATATATATATATATATATATATATATATATATATATATATATATATATATATATATATATATATATATATATATATAGTGTGCCTCAAATTGGTAATGCATGTATAGTATCTCAGAAACTATAAGAAATAGAGAAACGGTTCAACGGGAAAAGTTGTAGGTAATTTTATTACCAATCCAAAGCTGTTTACCCTGCTTCCCAGCTTGTTTGGTTTTTGGGATTTTTCGAAAAGAAGAAAAATCGCGCATTTTTTCAAAGTGCCATAACTTTTTCATTTATCAAATTTTTTTAATTCTGTAAAAGCATCTTTACAGAAACTTTAAAGGTGCAATTCAAATATCTAGTCAGATTTCATGTTTATTGTTAAGTAATCGCTAAGCGGTCGTCAACTTTGTTTCTTACGAACGCCATATTGGATTTTGACAGTCTAAAAAAGACCATAATTTTTGCTTTATACTTATATATCACACATTAGAAAATAACGGTTAGAAATTTAAAAAAAAACAAGATTTATTAATACATACATATGGCAACGTCGCAATCTGTAAAGTAAAAAAAGGAATAACATGAACTCTAAAATATTAAAAATATTTGAAAACTCAATTAAAATTTTGCGAAAAGAAAACCAACTCAATAAGGTTTGAGTAGAATTCAAAAAATGTCAAACATTTAAACATTTAATAGTTGTTAAACAAATGTCACAACAATTAACACAAGTTGCTAAGCAACTGGAATAAAAGCGAATCATGGATATCTTGAGTTAAGTAGGAAAAAAAATATTGAAAATAACGTTACTTGCAGAGTTTAAAATGTCTTACTATTTTTCTTGATCATAATAAAGAAATCATATTAAGCGCCGTGTGTTTTTACTTTACAGATTGTGACGTTGCCATACATGTGTATCAATAAATCTTAAAATCCTGTTTTTTTTTTCAAATTTCTAACCGTTCTTTTGTAATACGTGATACATCAATGAAAAGCAAAAATTATGCTCTTTTTTAGAGTGTCAAAATCCACTATGACGTCGATAAGAAAAAAGTTGACAATCGCCTAGCGATGATTTAACAATAAACATGCAATCTTACTAGAGAATTTAATTCTACGTTAAAAGCTTCTGTAAAGATGGTTTTACAGAATTCAAAAATTTTTATGAACTAAAAGTTATTTCACATTGAAGAAATGTGCCATTTTTCTTATTTTCAAAAAATCGCAAAAACCAACAAAGTTGGGGGAGTCGGGTGGGCAGCTTTAGATTGGTAATAAAATTACCTACAACTTTCCTTTTTTAACCGTTTCTCTATCTCTTATAGTTTATGATATCCCTATACATGCATCACCAACTTGGGGCACACTGTATATGTATATATATATATATATATATATATATATATATATATATATATATATATATATATATATATATATATATATATATATATATATATATATATATATACTTATTTATTTATTTGAACAACACACCACGAGGGCTTACAGCCTAAATACTATCGTACCGTGGGTGTCGACAAGGAGGAAAGAGGCAACTTGTTAATTCTGGACTTGAAGGTTTGGAGGTTCGGGGAAGAAGGAAAAACATGTGCCGACAAGGAATTCCACAACTTGGAAGTCCTCGGGACAAAAGAGCGGGCATAACAAGATGTTCTATGTCTGGTGACCGGGACAGTAAAAGGATGCATTTGTTCTGTTCCCCTGGTAGATCTGTTGGGGGCAGTAGGTGGAAGAAAGTTCCTCTGAGCAGTGCCCATGCAGATATCTATAAAAGAGAGAGAGGTCACCAACGGCACGTCGGTGGACAAGGGATGTCAGCCTTTGGGTGAGGGTAGGGTCACCGATGAGACGTACAGCTCTCTTCTGAATGGAGTCCAGGATAGCGCGTGTAGAAGCGGCCGCCGCACCCCAGATGTGGGAACAGTATTCGAGGTTTGGTCTTAGTTGTGAAGTATATAAGGTATAGAGATTAGCTGGTGAAAAATATTTGAGAGCCCGGAAGAGGAGACCTAATTTCTTAGCAGCCGCTTCTGCAATTGATGTGACATGTTGGTGCCAATTGAAATTTCGATCCACAGAAATGCCAACAAGTGAAAAAGACTCATTACTTTGAATAACTTGGTTGTTCATTGTGATGAGTCTAGGGCTGGTGTATCTCTTATGAGAAAGAAAGCAAGACTGTGATTTGGTGGGGCTGAATTGTACAAGAATTCTACCTCCCCAGTCCAATAATTTTTGGAGATCCACGGAGACAGAACCCTCCATGAGTCTGCGATCCTACATCTATACATATATGCTCATTTGAAGAATTTTTTCCAAAATTCAAAAGTCTGGATCTGATCAATAGTGATTTTTTTTTAAAATTCGCTAAAATAAGTTATAATAAACAAAGATTGATATATTACATGTAATTCAAAGTTTCTAATCAACAGAATGTCACAATTCGATTGTAATTTTAAACTGATAGATAGAAAACCTGCATATACTTTTAACTGAATTAAAAAACATCACCCACAGACTAAATTTAACATAAATGTGTTTCAAGAGGTCCAATCATATGCGTAAGTTACGTCATATTGTAAAACATGAAAATTGTCTACCATAACGCACTAGCTACGTCCAGATTTTCTACTGTTACTGAAATCGCGTTCGTCTTATGTTGCATCATTTAGAGATAATAATTCTTTATTATCGAAGCATTACTATCATTACAGTAACGAGCCGGGCGAGGTGATTTATGTAGATGCCCCTTATGCCAGCATATGCGGATTAGTATGATCACATAATCTTCGAGCGTAGTACTGTCGCCTCCGCGATTTCGATCCGCTAACAAAGAACACCAAAGCTTTTACGACGGAACGGGGATAAAGTAACTTGTTTATAGCTTTGCTCACAATATCAGGACAAATCCAGCTGTCGTTGAGTCTCAGTGTCTTCAGTGTTATTACCGGCATTGTCGTAATGACAGCCTCGTAAAGATTGGTCAGTGCTACTCCCGGGTCATCCTATGGCTGCCCGCTGCGATGTCATACAGGCTATATGATCGGAAATAGGGCTGTATAGATAGTGGCTTATCGGCGCTGACCACGAGCGCGACACACCGGATTTCCGAAACCTGTGCCAAATGGCGCGAATGTCCAAAAGAAAAATGTGATATCGACATTTTCGATACCGCCGTAATCTGTATACCGCGCTCGTAAATGTTTTTGTACAGCTATTTTAATTGTCAGATGGTCTACATGTGGTGAGCGTTATCACTACATACATTATACACTGTGGGAAGCTTTGGTGGTTTTATTCTCTGCGATACGCAACACGCCTGAAGAGTAAACGGGTTTGTATACGTATAACACTTGTTAGACTTAAAAATACTTTTTGCATACAGACGAGCTGTTTACATAAAAACTCTGGACGCAGCATGTGCGTTATGGAAGTGAATTTTCATAAAAAAGTTTTTAATTACAAATATATCGTTCTAATGCGAACAGGCATCAATTTGGTTACCGGTATAACCTATATAGTAGGAACAATGTACCATATTTTATCAAAATAATTATTTGAAAATGTACAAAAATGTTCCGAAAATAAACTTTAAATGTTTCTGAGAAAACTGGTCTCCTAGCTAATGAACCTTAGGTTAATAGAAATTGTGTTATTGAAACATTTAATAAAAATTCGCTACCAAAACGCCCTTACCGCGTTTGTACAAAAATTTTCCGAAAATAAAGTTAACTGTTGGTTTCCTAACCAACACAACTTACGTTAATAGCAAACTGAGTAATTGAAATTTGAAGGATTTAATGAAAATTCGCTATCAAAACGCACTTACTGCGTCCAGATTTATTTATTACAAACATGCATCATATTTCGATGAAAAATGCTAAAATGCAGTAACGAATTTGTTCTACGAAAATTAGCTAAAAATTATAGAACGTTAAACCAATAACTTCACTAAACCTACAGCGAAAGCATCAACTTAACTAAACCGACAGCCAAAGTATCAGAACAAGGGTCTGTTTGAAATGAATTTTCTGTAAATATTTTAGTAAAATGAAGGACAATAACGGTTGAATCTGAAACTTAAGGGTTCGCAGAACACTCTTCCTGCAACATTTTCTTTACACAATCCGTATTTGTTTCACGTTCTTTGCCTAAACATTGCCAATTTTGACGTTTTAAATTGCGAGTTTGACGTTTTGAGGAAAACTCCAAAATTTGTTTCTTTAGCTGCCCGTAACTTTTTGTCCTTAAACTTAGAGACCTAAATTTTGGTACATGGTCCACTCTTTATAATACAAAACGCGTACCAAATTTGGTTGCCCTCACTTCTTTATTTCCGGAAATATTTATATATATATATATATATATATATATATATATATATATATATATATATATATATATATATATATATATATATATATATATATATATATATATATATATAAACACGGATCTCCCCAACAGTGCATTTTTTAAAGAAAGTTAACTAAAAAAGAAAACTAGAAACACCAACGACTTATGGGCCAGCCTGTAATTGGAGAAATATGTTTTTAAGATGTAGCTCAAGACACCATATAATTAATGTATACAATTTTTTTTCGTAGCGTGCATAAGAACGGATATATTGAACTTTAAAGATTTTTTACGAAAATTCGACAAAAATGATATACCATTAACCGATAAACTCTATAGCCAACACTACTGCCAAATCATCAGAGAAAGGGTCTATTTGAAATTAATTTTCTGGGAATATTTTAGTAAAATGAAGGACAATGACGATTGAAACTTAGACTTCAGGCTTTGTAAAACATTCTTCTTGAGGCATTTTCCTTCCATAGCTCATATTACTTTCAGGTTCATTGTCTAAATATTGCTAATCTTGACGTTTAAAATCGCGACCTTGACGTTTTGAGGAAAACCCAAATTTATTTTTCTTTAAATGCCTGTAACTTTTTTGTCCTTCAACGTACAGAGTTAAATTTTGGTAGATAAGTTACATATAATGATGTAAACCAGCGTGTGCAATTTGATTGCCCTTACTTGGTTAATTCCGGAGATATAATTTTTTTTCGATTTTTGTCGAAAGAAAACACAACATTTTTCAGGAAAACCTCTGCGGATTTTCCTAGCCAACGAACTTATCCAAGCCACTTGCAAAACAAAGTTTTATCAAAATCGGTCCATTATTTTTTTAGTTATAGGTGTGACATATATATATATATATATATATATATATATATATATATATATATATATATATATATATATATATATATATATATATATATATAAACATATAAAGTCTGAAACCGACCTCGGATTTGGGTTCCAGGGGTCCTAAATAGCACTCATTTGAAGAAATTTTTTCAAAATTCAAAAGTCTGGATCTCCTCATTAGTGAATTTTTTTTAAGAAAGAAGTTCGTAATGCAGCAAGTGCGCATTGGTAGTGAATTTTTATTAAATGATTCAAATTCGATTGTGTCCACTTTTTATAAACTTAAAAAGTTTAATTTTGGTATGTGGTAAAGTCCTTTCTGAGGCACTATACTAACCAAATTTCATAAAAATAATTATGTAATTTTCGGAGAAAAAATGTTTTTTCGAAAGAAAACTCAAAATTTAAATAACCCAATTTTCTATAAACTTAGAAAGTTGACCTTTGCTACTTGAATAGGTCTTACCTAACATAATATATCCATAAAATTTCATTACAATAGATTTGTAATTTTGTAAGAAAAAATATTTTTTGGAAGAAAAGCTCATCTAATGTTCATGGCTAGCGAACTCGTCGAAGCCATTAATAAAAGAAAGGCACCTGCCGAGTTTCATCGAAATCGGTTAATAAATTTTTGAATTATCAGTTGCAAACATATATATATATATATATATATATATATATATATATATATATATATATATATATATATATATATATATATATATATATATATATATATATATATATATATATATATATATAGAAACATATAAAACTTGAAGCTGACCCCGGCTATGGCTTCTAGGATCCTAGTTCGCGCTCAATTGAAAAAATTTTTGCAAAGTCTCACCATCGATACCTCTCTATTAGTGATTTTTTTTAAATAAAAATTTACTAACAAAAAAGGGCTCTTAATTAACATTGGGACTACACAAGCTTAAAAGTAGAGAAGCCATTTAGATCGTGTTAACAGCCATAAGTTTAATTAGCAAATCACTTCTAAGTGTATGCACATAAAAATTATTAAAGCACATTTATAAAATCGATTAAAAAACAACAGTTTTACGATATTATTTTAAATAAACCAACAGGAATACGTTTCGCGGTGATTTCACAATTCGCGTGAGTACGAACCTAGCTTTTTTCGAAGACTACACTTAAATTCGGTCTACCGCAAGCAAGCAGTTTGTAGATTAAGCTCGATAGACCTGGATGGTTAACAAATGTAGGTATGTCCAACTTTAAGCGACAGACTGTACTGTTTCAAACATACAATATCATAAATACAGAAATACGCCTTAAAGTGCTATTTATTAAAAAAATATTGACCAACTAACCTGCAAAATCATGGATAATAAAAATGATGGATATAGTAACTTATCTGTCGGTAGGTACCGTTCTCATTTTGTAAGCAGGTCTTGATACTTGCAAAGAACATTGAGTGGTACTAAATTTAACACAACGAACCTAACAAATATTGACTTCCGCGCGGAGACAAACTATAAAAATGCCGATACTGTTACTATTACTACATAATGCATTAGTTATTTCGCCCGGTTTCACAATAATAATAATATCTAAGGGGTCCTGTCGTGGCTCAATTCAGAAACATTAAAAACCGTGTGTTAACACTTCTCTTAGAATATAATTTACTGATATACTGATTTTCTATTCTACGCAAAATGGCATTGTTTTAAGTCATTATTTCACAATTTTCCATTCATTTCATTCGCCATCGTCCACTATTTATTTTTAATATTTATATCCATGTTTTAAATATGTTAGGTTAGTTAAAAGTCAGTTGTAAAATATCAAGCGTTGTACACAGTCTCCATATATAACACTTTGTGTTAACTAAAGCTGTCGTGACAACAAAGTACCTGGTTTCACACAGCGTCCCTGTCGTACATCTCTCAATATTCTACATTCTGGCATGTGGCAATAATGTAACCTCCATTGTTTTTTATCTACAATTTATTTAAATATCATAGCAGTAGAGGTAACGTCATCTCTCTTTGTCTAACATTGTAGATATTGCATTACAGAATCTGAAGTGATGTCTAGGATTATTTTAATAATAATTTAGAATGACTTTATTTTTCTTTGATCAAAAGACTTGAAAATTGGTACACAGCCACGTCTCTCTGTATCCTTTTAAATTGTAAGTTTTCGTTTCAATCACTTAAAGAATTTCAGAGATATTGAGCTTTAAAAATATTTTATATATATTTTTTTGTTAAGAAAAGTTGTTTGTCTAGATCTGGTTAGCGAACTCATCCAAGCCATTAACAAAATAAAGGTAATCCCCAAATTTGGTCCAGAGATAGTTTTTGAGTTATTGGTTGGACATTTTTAAACTGGCCTTGGAAATGGGTTCCTGGGGCCCTAATTCGCCCTCATTTGAAGAAATTTTCGTCAAGTCTCACCATTTCTCTTAGTGAATTTGCTTAATGAAAATTCACTAAAAGTCTGGACATATCAAGTGCATTACGGTTGTGATTTTTCATAGAAATGATCAACTTTGTTTTTTTTTTTACGAAAACTATATATGCACCAAGAAAAATCATTATTGGTCTGTAACATTGTATAAATTGTACTTTACACACATTCACTTTGGTGTTGTGATATCCTGCGACTGTCAGCACCAAAAAATTGTTTTTATAAATACGTTTTTGGTGAACTTTCAGTAAGAAAATGAACAACTTTTTTCATAAACCGGGAAAATCAATAAGGCTTATTATTTCGGCTATAGATTCTAGAACATATAATTTGGCAAACGAGTTTAAAAGCCTACCTACTAAACAAAAAATTGTTCGGTGCTAAATTTACTTGGCTTCATTAATAAAATTAAAGATGTTAAATCACTAGAAGGTGAGATTTTGATATGATTTGACGTGGGGTCATTATTTCCTAGTGTACCCGCAAAACAAAAGCTGGAGTATTTGGAAAAATTGTTAAAATTGAACAACATAAGTGAAGATGCCTGCAAAGAATATTTAACTCTAACTACTTTGTATAAAACAAAATATTTTTCAATTTAACAATGAGTTTTTTGAACAAACTGAAGGCACGGCAATGGGAAATCCATTATTTCCTTTTATTGCAGACCTTTTTATGAGTAGATTTGAGATGGATTTAAAAAATAGAAATGGGTATTTTCCTAGAGCTTGGTTTCGTTATGTCGACGATATTTTTGCAGTGTTTGACACAAATATATGCACGGTTGAAGAATTAACTGAAAAACTAAATCGTCAATTTGATTCAATAAAATGTACCCACGAAATAGAAATCAAAATTATACTTTCTTTTCTAGATGTACTAGTTATTAAAAATAAAAATATCGACTCGCTTCATTTCGATGTCTACAGGAAGGAAACTACCACTATTAGTTATAGTCCTAACGACTCACATCATACGTTTGCAAAAAAAAACAGCTGGCTTAAATTTCTTGGTAAAAAGATTGATACATTTTCCGTTAAGTAAAAATAGATTTAATATAGAATTAAAGTACATAAAAAACGTGGCGAGATATAACGGGTATTTGGTAGGTTTAGTGGACAATTTGGTTAACAAACACAGAAGTAAGAAAATTATATCTGAATGCACGACATTTAAGAAAGAAAAATACAGAAAAAACTTGTGTGTCTACTTTATAAGCTACATATCACAAACGGTTTGGAAATTATTTGTCAGAAAGCCGATTTACATTTGACTTTTTCGACGAAAAGTAATTTAAAAAAAATTGTTGGGTAATATGAAAGACAAAGACAAAGTCACTGAAATGTTCGGTATTTATGCGATAAGTTGCAAAGATTGTAATCTTAAATACGTGGGTCCAACCAAGAGAAACATAGCCACGAGATTTCGTGAACGTCTGGCACATTTACCTTATGGTACGGTAGACAAATCACGTGTCGCAGAACATATATGGGATAATAATCACCACATTGGCAAGGAAAATTTAAAACTTGTCAAAAATGTTAGACATCAAACTATGCTTGGTGCTTTTGAAGGCGTTTATATATCAAGGTCGATTGAGAACAGAACGTCATTGAATCTTGCGGACCTTTAATTTCAAGCCCTTTATTTTTACTTTGCATTTGACCAGCTAAACACTTCTAACCTGTCTGACAGAATAATAAATTATTCTCAATAACTCGGCCAGTCTACACAAACACTAGGCTCTACGTTTAGTTCTTGACTTAAAAATCCCCTTACATTTTCTTAGTATCTAAGAATTCGATATAAATACCTGTTATACGTAGAATAAGAAATCAATATAAATACTTGTTTTTATGTAGTATTTTAGTTGCAATATCCATCCTTTGTTAAAGTTATCATTGTGTGGGAAACAGTCGTTTTTTTTAAAGATGGGCGGTTGTATTGGTCTGTTCGCCAGATTTGCTTGTCGGCTCTCGTCACGGGCTCCAATATTCACATAGTAAATTTATAGATCAAAACGGACATGAGCTTCCTTAAATATCGCGGTACCTTTCATTTTAAGCCCATTATCTTAAAAATAGATAAAAGCTCATAAATTTGACAACTAGAAGAGGAAAGTAGTTCTTCAACCTCGTCCGTTCAATATTGACACAATAGACAAAGGATAGGTCGTCGACTACAATTTTTACTTCGGCTTAGTTGGTCTACCTGATATAAATACATTGTAGCGTTAATTTAATTTAGAATTTTTCATCCTCTGATAATGCTGACGTGGTCAGTGAAACGATCGTAAGGTCTTTTTAAAAGATGCGTTATCGTGATTTGGATTCTACAAGTGTACTGATTGGAACACCCTATATTTTCCTGCTTCGTCTTATTGCACCTCAAAAGCTCTTTCAAAGTTGTTTCTCTATACCTATCTCTACGGATCTCGAGACTTGTTGACGTTTATTATATACTATATTGCAGATATTCAGATTCTAGTCTTACTAGTCGCTCATGACCGAAAATCTTAAAAAATCTAGTAAAATTGTATATAAATTCAAACTAACCCCGGGTATGTGTTCTAGGGGGCATATATGCGCACACTTAAAAAATAATAATTCAAAAATCTGGATCTCCCCATTAGTGATGTTTTTTGTACGAAAATTCGCTAGCAATGTTTCTAAGCCCAATTACTACCATAGCTACCTAAAGTAGCATTAATTTCTTGTAGGTACCACTGATAGCGTAATTGATACATTTGCAACAGTTAACAGAATATGATTACGACAGGCGCTTTGACATCACTGGCGTATATTATTTATTGCAATATGATTGGGGTCACCCTAGGCTAAATCAATAGGAACGCCTTTGGTGGCATATACTGTCACCGGACACTGCAGATAATAATTCCTAATTCCCTCTTGAATGTTAATTTTGACCCCAGAGCTTTCAGCATATAGTTGTCCTGATTATAAAGCCAGTTTAACTCAGACGTGAACAGGACTGTGTAGCCAAATTGAAGCTTAGCTTACACACAAGTTTATCTACAGGGTTGATTGTCTAAAGTGTTACAAGGGGATATACAGGCGTATATTATATCTGGTTAGCCTTTTTAGTGAATTTTTTTTAAAAAAAATTCACTAATAGAGATGTATCGATGGTGAGACTTTGC